>JASDDO010000031.1:191190921-191315921 GCA_030015575.1 Agapanthus africanus
TGGCATTGTGGGGGGTCTTTTTGCATAGAATTTCTTTGTAAAATCTCGCTCACTCATTCCTCACTACTTTGGCCGGCCCCACCACTGCTGGATCACCAACTTCCCCCTCCATTCCTTGCTTCTTTAACTCATTCAAATGATTTAAATATAGGTTTTTATTATATTATTTTGGATGGGGGTATTACGGTAATTTGGGGGGGCTTTGACTTGGATTTTTTTCACACCATTTCCTCACACTCTCTCCCATCTTCCCTTGGCCGAATCATTCCCTGGTGCAGCCCCTCATTTTATCCCCAAATTCTTTTGCTTTAAATTCCATCAAAATTATACAAAAATCCACAAATTTCTTTACAAATTCAACACAAAACCCTATTCTACCTCTTCTCTAACCCAAATTGGTTTAAAACATGGAGAAAGGAGGTGTTTTTGGAAGCAAATCTTCATGCTAGATCTCTATATATTGAGGTATAATCTTTACCCAACTAACACTTATGGTTAATTTCTTTAATTAAATTGTTTTAGTGTTAAATTTTAGTGCTAATTTCATTCTAGGTTTTTAAAGAAGAGGGTTTGGTTTTGAATTAGGGTTTTAAGCATCACAGCTAGATTAGCTGTGTGTAGTTGTTATCTAGTTTGTTTAGTTTGGATATTTACTTGTGATTTTGATCTTTAGATCGCAAATCTAAGATGCTTGCACCGAATTTGGAATTTTATGCTTACTGTTTTTTTTTAAATATTATGAAAAAAATTGAGAATTAAAATATGGTAAGGGTTTCATCACATCATTGAAATTATAATAGGTAGTTTAATACCTTAGCTTGTGCAAAACCTAGCCTACTTGTTGAATTATGTATTGTTGCTTTAAAATGGTTGAAATTGGAAAAATTGCAAACTAGTTTTTGGTTTAATATAATTTGGCAAGATTAAAAATCTAGTAAATGCTTATGTGGCCTAATTAAGATAATTAGTGAGTATTGTGAACTCTAGTTTGCTAAAACATCAAGACTTGTAGTAAAACGGTTAACGACCCCCTTTACTAGAATTTTTGGAAATAAACCGATTTAATCAATTTATTGATTTTGATGATTTCACCCTATTTCATATGTATGTTTAGTGTTTGTGAATGTGGAAATGGGTGTGTTTGGGTTTTTCTCGATGGTTTGACGTTTGTAGATCGACATCGAGGGTTTCTTTAGCTATTCTTTCATGCGTAGCCGATAGGTTTTGACCTCTGCGTGATACGCATGCCGAATTGGTTTTCATATACCGTATCGATTACGGATTTGGTTTTTATGCGATACGATACGTGGTGATATGTAGGTACTCCCATGTGGACTTCGAGACGACAAGCAACCGCGTGGCGATGTCGGCACCGGCGAGCGAGGACCAGGTGAGTAGATTTATATCTACGGGGAGAAGTCGGGTGGATGGCGTATAGCACCCCCGCAGTTCGTGGTGATGTATACGAATACGTATACACACATTTATTGATTATATTTTGTTTTGAGTTTATTGATGATAAATATGGATGGTTTAGTATCGCGAAACCCTAGAGTAGTGGTCGCACCACACAAGCACACAACCACCCATACTTGCATACTTTACTTTCTTGTGCGTAGATTGGGATGTGTATATATGTATATATGCGTGGGTATGGGACTATGCATATATACATTCATATACGCATGCATAGATAGTGAGGATAGTACTTGGGATTTATGATGAGTCGATGAGATTTGATTTGAGGCCGTGAGATCGGTGATATAGCAGGGTTCGTATTTGAGATACGACATGACGTTGTAGCGGGTCCTTAACGTAGTGTTTCACACACGTGCATGCATACTTAGGAGGTATCAGTATTGTACTAGACGTAGATCAGTACCCCGATCATGATATTTGATAAAGAGGATACCAGGTGAATAGTATGATGAATGTGATATTGAACCATACCCAGATTTGGGGATGCCGTACGACGGATTTACGTACGAGCTATATTTTGATGATTGATCCGCACTCTTGACTTGGGATGTCTGATTATAGATATGGTATCGGATATGATATTATTGAGGCGGGATCACCGACTAATATATATACATATATGTATATGTATCGACTCGGATGTTAGGCGGTTTTCTTACCTGTAGTCCAGCTTGTTAGCTTAGCCCTTTAGTTTAGTTTAGTTGTTAGATTAGATTCGATTCTTACCTATTTCAAAAACTAACGAATCATGGGTATTTTAAAAGACAGCCCAAGGGATCCTACGGATATTTCAAAAGACGTATCTTTTCATAAAAACACGGTAGCCCCTATTTCCAAAACCCCATGATTCGTGTTATTTCAAAAGGCACCATTTGTAGGACTTATATTAGATTAATGCAGATTAGTTATAGTTGCGTCTACTATTCAGCTTCGGCTCATTTTTGTGGTTCGCTTCGCATCGCATGCTTATATTATGTTTCATACTCCATTGTTGATATCATATTGTTAAGACACCAGCACCATTACCGATGATGCGTATGTACCACGTACACTTACTTGCCGGCTCACACACATCTTCATCGGTAATTGCCATGTCACGTACACCTTAGAAAATATTATTGCTTGACATAGCATACTTGCCTTATATGTTAGTTTAGACATTGTAGTTATTACCTGCTACTTCATGCATACTGTTATTCATTGTTATGCCGCATTCATGGATTCTCATGCATATATTCACTATTTTACGTGTTATTGAGGTTTTGGATTCGGATTTCCATGAGATTTTCTGGATTTAGAGGAAAACCGCAAAAACATAAATAAACCTTTTCTCTCTTTTAAAATAAAAAGTGCGGTTTTTCCCATGATGTATGAGTCGTCCACCATGAGTTTGCTGATGGATTTCGAGACCCGATTCGAGGAGATGGATGAACCGTTTCGGGTACATGGTGGACCCGGTAAGGTACCCCGGGGCAAGAAGCGCGTGATGATGACGATGTGAGCCTGGCAGGGGAGCACTACCTACCGGTGATTTTACCCGACGCGTCGGATATCCAGAGGATACCGTCGTGGTCTTGAGATGGATGGTAGGGGCCGGTCTGGACTGACGGCGCCCTAGATATTGTGATTGAGACATTGAGATTTCGAGATATTGAGGTACAGAGACTATGATACAGAGATATCGAGATATTGGGATTATGTTTTGTGCCGATGCTAGGCACTGTTTTATGCTGATTTCATTATGATACCTCATTTTAAAAATACAAAGGAAATCTTACTAAATTATGAAAACAGTTCTTTATTTACATGTATTCTGTTTTTATGCATTCATACCTCATTCATATGATATATTGCTACCTGAGACACTGACACGGGCACATGAGATTACACTGGGGTTAGATATTTACCCTAGTCATTGGTATAGGCGGCATGTTATACATATATTTGAGGATTATATATATTGATCGTTTGACCTAGGATTGCGTTATTTATGCGATTTCTTTTCGTTGATGTTTTTCTATTCACGAGTTGGCAACTCACCCCCGTTGTGCCCCAGTTTCTCGCAGGTTTGCCGTACAGGTTTCATTACGGCTTTGCGGGCATAGTTTCCTTCGGGTGATTTGCTAGTAGGTTGGTTTACTTGTATCGTACCCCCATTATATATCTTGTATATCATTATTCTGTTGTATCTAGAAGTTCCATCAACCAAACATGTATTTATTTTTGAGATAGAGACCAGTGATGTTATTCTTTCGACCTTAGAGTCGCGCGTTATATTTCTGCGGATTTCTTGTGGTTTTTGAGTTTCCTTTTGAGTTTTTGATCCTCGCCGTTGGCGTTGTATATTATATTGCTTGTGTGGTTGTGACCGTCGATTGACGAAGAGTTAGCTCCCGCTTGGGGATGCCTTTTTATTGATTTCGTATACTATTCATGTTGTATCCCGTTTGGGGGCCAGTATTTACAAAGGAGACTCTGCCGAAATTTTCAGTAAATTTTGATGTTCTTAAAAACCGCATAATTCGACTTATGCTATTAAAACTACTTGTTTTAAATTGGTTCTCCTTCACTCTACTTCTTTTCTTAGTTTGGATTTCTGGGTTTTCGGTTTACTTAGATTACGTACGCCTCGAGACGTTTCGTAGTTTAAGTGCCGGTCATGTTCCGTACTTTCGGGACGTGACAAAGTTGGTATCAAAGCGTTAGGTTTTACCTTCGGAGTGTAGGATGACCCTTGGTTGATGGAATAGGTGACTAAAGTAGAGTGACGTACCGTAGGTATGTTCCGCGGCATATTTACGATACGCTACGCCACTTAAGAAGCCTTAGGATGTACATTTCTTTGCTCAGTATTATATTCATTCCGATCTAGCCTCATCAGTACCAGTTATGGTTTTGCTGCCACGATTACGGGCAGGGAGAGCTACAGCTAGAGTTGCGGTCAGCACGAGCTCGTCATAAACGAGGACTGACCAGGGCGAAATTTCGGCAACACACGATTGCAGAGATGTGTCTTTTTACTGTGTTTCCGTACCACGAGCGTTTGGTGGATCGCCTTTATGAGGTTACTCGGATGTGCTGATCGACACTAGAGGATTGAGCCAATGATAGAGGCCAGCCAGATCTTGATGACCGTTGGTGTGTTGCTTATTCATGATGATCGAGGCACTGTTCAGCGTGCAGACGAGCGAGCCAGTTATTGCTGCGAATGACGAGCTATTGCCCCAAATGCTGGAATTAGTGCAGAACGAGTTGTACTAAGAGATGATAGAAGGTCGCTAGTCATCGAGGATGAATGACTAGGACATGTGGATCGTTCGCCTACCCCGATGCGAGGTCATCAGATAGATTGATTCCAGCTAGAGACGACTTCACGCGGAGACGTTGGGAGTCGACAGAGACGATCGAATGTCAGAAACTTATTATTCCAAGTTTAAAGTAGAAGGAAAGACATGCAGGCAATTCTATGGTCCCTCTAGAAGAATGAAACCCTAACTCGACTTAATGACCGTGTGAAAGTCTTTGAACCTTCGGGTTTGCGGCAGTTCTACGGCGCCATTAGTGAGGCTTGGATTTGCCCTTCTACGGCTGGACCACCGATGCTGTGGTATGTACTCGATACTATTAAACTGTGCCCAAGAGGTTGAGCTCTTGGAGGATTATAAGGTTTTGACGACTCGATCGGATGGCTCGACTTAATTCGGATGCTAGGTGGTGAGATGCATTTCTTGGGAGTGTCACGACCCGAGAGTTTCGACTCGTGACAGACACTTAACCACGCAACGTCTCCAGGCGCAACGCGGCTAAGTAAGCCGAACCCAGAAATCAAAACCAATAATTAAAGAGTGATTAAAGCATTTTGAAAAAAATAGTCGTGCATGTTTGAGAAACTTCCATTTATTTATTAGAAATCCTTTTTAAGTTCAAGAGTTAAAACTTTTATAATTTTGGTAACATTTCCTTTTTAAACATTTGTTCCGCAAGTCGGGTAAAAGCAAAGTGTAGCAGAAATGACAGGTAAAATTAAGGAAGCATCACAATATGATATACGACGCCGTAGCGAAGAATACACAGTAAAGCAAGGACAAATATCACAAAAGGTAAGACCGCATAAAATAAAGTCGGCTCACATGCGAGCTCGACACCAAAAAAACCAAATATACATCATCGTCCTCACAACTGTCTCTAAGTCAATACAGAAAGGTAGATGGAGAATACTAGATACATCAATATACAACTGAAAGATGACAGATACCGTACAAAAACCCACCTAACAGCAAAAGGCTAACTTGCCTCAACAAAGGTATCTGTGCCAAAAGATGCGGTAAACAGCCAGCCGCGACTACTCCCAAGGGCAACCTGCAAATACTGTGGCACAACGGGGGTGAGTTGCCAACTCGTGAATAGAGATAACATATAAAGGTGATCGCGAGCATGCACATATAGCGTGGCTCTACTAATGCCAGCAGATGATATCAATGCATGCCAAACAGTGGATGCAATAGTAATACAAGTGCTCTATCAGGTAAATACTACAGGATGAGATACATAGCAATCAATACTGAGCATGGGATAAATAACATCTGCATGGAATGTGTCAACATGGAAAACAATAGGCGGTGCCTCAAGCTGCACCCAAATCCCAAATATACTCAGGCGCCGGCACACCCATCGGCCCTCAAATCCTGTAAACCTCTGAGGAATCACGAGTGCCCAACATCGGCACCCAAAACATCATCAAATACTCGTGTCCAACATCAACACGCAAATCCTCATATATCGGGCTCCGTCAGTCCGGATCAGCCCATGGGGTCCGTCTGCGGTGTCGGCCCTCGGCCCCGGCAGTACGGGTCATCCCGCATCCATCTCTCGACTCTGGTCAGTATCCTCCGGACAACTGCCAGGTCCAACCAATCACCGGTAGGTACTCGCCCACCTCCAGGCTCAATCGGCAAAACCCATCGATCATCTCACCGAGGGGAACCATACCGGGCCCACCACGAACCCGCAAACGGAACAACCAGTCCTCGAATCGGGTTTCAAGCACACGTCTCAGCACCGAGAAAACGCGTGGTGGACACACCAAAATATCATATCACGAGGTACCGGGTTTTCAAAATAATGCATCTTTTCTTAAATATTTCCACGGTCCTCAAAACCAGAAATCACATGGAAATCCATCACCAATAAGTCAATCCAATGCGAGGTACAATGTAAATCAATCCATGGTATGGGTATAAGGGGAAAACCGCCTTTAAAATAGTTCTCGTTCTTAAAGATGTCATGCGGCTCCCAATTTCTAGAAAATCATAACCAATCATATGTAAGATGAACTACAGCAGTATAATCATGGCAGCTCTACAGTGATTGTGGCATGGCAAGTACTAACGGTGTGTGTGTAGCATGCAAATAGTGCCCGTGCAATATAAACCGTTAGTAATAGTGCGGTGTTCTATCAGTTCTAAGCATATGTACGTAAATACAGCAGGGAATGCAATATGCGATGACAGTCCATGGGGTAAATGCAATATATAATAATAATAAGGTCCTATCAGCCCTGACGCATAACGCCATGCGGGCGATATCCCCGTAGATGTGAAATCTACTCACCGAGTCTCGCGATAAGTGTAGCCGACGACTTGCTTGCCCTTCTTTGCAGCGTCCGTCTCACTCGCCTGCGAACCTAGAATCACATAACATATATCACACATAAGCTCAATTTCACAAAAACGCGACATTACGGTCAAACTAGAAACCCGTGTCGCAAACTAATCGCGCGTGTGCGCGATACGCTAAAACGTGTGATCACGCGCCAGAAACTACCCCGACGCGTCGCGATATGCAGAAACCCCAAACCCACACACGTATCACGCGTGTCGCGAAGGTTTAAAATACGAGAAATAGGTATATAGTCCCAGATTTTTATACAGAATCTGAATTACAAAAATATATATACCACAACACCCTACACACTAGCAGACACCTACAGGACCCAACCCTAACCCAAACCCTACCCATCTGGCTGCAAATTGCGGCCAGAATGAAATAATTGGCGGCCTACTGTTGCATTTAGGGGGTCGGGTTAAATCTAGGGTATCAGCACATCACCACTATACTGCAGTCTTCTCAATTTCATTCTGAACTCACCGGATCAATAGCAGTTCCAGAAAACTCAGATTTTGCACAAATACGATAAATTGCATCAAATAGGGAAACTGCTGGTATTTTAGTGCAATTGGGGTTAAACTAGGTTAATATGGTCTCAACAACCCACTAACACCCTACTGAATCCAAACTACACCACAATAGCACAAAATTCCTATTAAACACCTCATATCGCACTAAAACGCACAAAAAACCACTAACCGATGCAAATCTACACTAACCAAGCAAACTAGGGAAACAAGTTAGGAAGTATACCTCACACTTAACCCTAGGGAGCTGAAGGAAGCAGAAGAAATGAAGGGAAGAGGCTGTTGCTACTGCTGACTGCTGCTACTGGTGCTGTTGCTGCTGCTGAATTGCTTGCTGTTGCTGTTGCTGAATGCCTGCTGCTGTTGCTGCTGCTATGCTTGCTGCTGTGCTGCTGGTTCTGGAGCTGAGGTAAGTGTGTGTGTTGTGTAAGTGTGTGGGTGTGTGAGACTTGAGAGAAAGGCAAAGAAATGAGAGGAAAACAACCATGACCCAATTGTCAACCCTCCTCTCTCTCTCTTCATTAATGGCAAGCATGGCTTGAGCCATGATGCCTACTCCCTCTCTCTCACAAGTCAACACCTAACCAATTCAAATTAAAGTAACTTTTAATTAACTAATTAAACCCACTTAAAAACCCATAAAACTTAATCCTCAAGATTAACCCACCATGGCTACTAATCATGGTAAAAACTCATTTAAAAACCCTAGTTTACATGCACATGTGTGTGCAAGCCTAGGAAAATTTTGGAAAAATATTTATTAAATTAGGAAAAATATTTAAAACACAATTTGGTAAACTTTTTAATAAAACCCTTTATTTAAATATGATTAGTCACTAAACAAATCCTAAGGTGTTACAATCTCTCCCCCTTAAAGAAATTCGTCCCCGAATTTCAAAAATCTAACTAAACGCACCTTCAAAAAGATAGGGATACGTCTTCATCATCTCGCTTTCGGTCTCCCAAGTGACCTCCTCACGGTTCTGACTACGCCAAAGTACCTTAACTGATGGGATGTCCTTCGATCTCAATTTCTTCACTTGTCGATCCAAGATCATCACCGGCTGCTCTGCATAGGAAAGGTCGCGCTCCAGCTGGATCGTCGGGTGCTGAATCGCGTGCGAAGGATCATGAAGATATCTGCGGAGCATCGAGACATGAAATACAGGATGGACATCTGGAAAGCTGGGCGGAAGGGCTAAACGGTAGGCTACTGTACCAACACGCTCGAGGATCTCGAAGGGGCCCACATACTTGGGACTAAGCTTCCCCTTCTTCCCAAACCTCATCACACCTTTCATCGGGGAGACCCTCAAGAAAACATGATCACCAACAGAAAACTCAAGCCGGCGCCGCCGACGGTCCGCATAAGATCTCTGCCTGCTCTGCGCTGCTCTCATCCTATCGCGAATCAACTGGATCTTCGCGGTCGTCTCCTCAACAATCTGTGGCCCTAAGATACTGCCCTCACTGAGCTCTGTCCAACAGGCGGGCGATCTGCATCTCCTCCCATAAAGAGCCTCAAATGGTGCCATCTGAATGGTCTCCTGATAGCTGTTATTGTAGGAGAACTCTACTAAGGGTAAGTGATGATCCCAGCTACCACCGAAATCCAATACACAAGCTCTGAGCATGTCCTCGAGAGTCTGAATGGTCCGCTCTGACTGTCCGTCGGTCTGCGGATGAAATGCTGTACTGAAACTCAAGCGAGTGCCCAAAGCCTCCTGAAGCCTCTGCCATAGTCTACTGGTAAACTGGGTGCCTCTGTCGGACACAGTACACGTCGGGACTCCGTGTAGTCGCACAATCTCGTCGATGTAGATCTGGGCATACTGAGTAAATCCGAAAGTCGTCTTCACTGGTAGGAAGTGAGCCGCCTTCGTCAAACGATCCACGATCACCCAGATGGAGTCATACCCTCGACTAGTCCTGGGTAGACCCACCACAAAATCCATCGAAATCTGTTTCCATTTCCACTCCGGAATGGGTAACGGCTGTAGCTCTCCCGCGGGCCTCTGGTGCTCAGCCTTGACTTGCTGACAAGTCAGGCATCTCGACACGAAATCAGCGATGTCCCTCTTCATTCCGTCCCACCAATAAACATTTCTCATATCATGATACATCTTGGTGGAACCGGGATGGACGTTGTACACCGATCGATGTGCCTCCTCAAGAATCTCGCGCCTCAGTCCCTCAGCATCTGGTACGCACAGTCTGACTCCAAATCGTAGTACCCCCTGACCATCGATCACGAACTCGGAAAATCTGCCCTGTCCAATCTGTGCCAGGATCTCTGAACATCGGTCATCACTGAGCTGTGCCTCACGTATACGATCGATCATCTGTGTGCGTGCACGGACATGTGCTATCTGTCCTCCAATCGGCGTGAACTCGAACTGTACTCGGCTGTCGCATAATATCTGCCAATCTGCCGACGACTGTCCCCGTACCGCGCTCAAATAAGATAAACTACTCCCGGGCCTCCTGCTCAAAGCATCCGCCACTACATTCTCTTTGCCCGGGTGATACAGGATCTCGCAGTCGTAATCCTTCACTAACTCCATCCATCGGCGCTGTCGAAGGTTCAGGTCCCGCTGCTGGAATATGTATTTCAGACTCTTGTGATCTGTGAATATCTGGCACGACTCTCCGTATAGGTAATGTCGCCAGATCTTAAGTGCAAAGACCACTGCAGCCATCTCTAAGTCATGAGTAGGGTAGTTTTGTTCATGTTTCTTCAATTGTCGCGAAGCATACGCGATCACCCTGTCGTGCTGCATCAAAACGCACCCTAGCCCCACTCGAGAGGCATCACAATAGACCACAAACCCGCCTGAGCCTGAAGGTAAAGATAACACCGGTGCCGTCGTCAGCCGAGTCCGCAACTGCTGAAAACTGTGCTAGCACTCCTCCGTCCAATCAAAAGGAACTCCCTTCCGGGTCAACCCGGTCAACGGTGTAGCAATACGGGAGAAGTCCTGCACAAAACGCCTGTAGTAACCGGCCAACCCCAAAAAGCTGCGAATCTCCGTCACCGATGTGGGTCTGGGCCAACGCTGAACGGCCTCGATCTTCCTCGGGTCTACACATATACCGTCTCGTGAAATCACGTGCCCCAAGAAATCTACGCTGTCTAGCCAGAAAGCACACTTGGAGAATTTCGTATACAGCTGGTGCTCCCTCAAAGTCTGCAGTGTAATCCGCAGGTGCTGCTCGTGCTCCTCACTACTCCGGGAATACACCAAGATATCGTCGATGAAGACTATGATGAACAGATCCAGATAAGGCCGGAAAATACGGTTCATCAAGTCCATGAATGCTGCTGGCGCATTGGTGAGTCCGAACGACATCACAAAAAACTCGTAATGGCCGTAGCGCGTACGGAAAGCTGTCCTGGAAATGTCCTCCTGTCGAACCTGCAGCTGATGATAGCCCGATCGTAAATCGATCCTCGAAAAGTACCCTGCCCCCTGAAGCTGGTCGAACAAATCGTCGATGCGCGGCAAAGGATACCTGTTCCGCACTGTCACCATGTTCAGCTGGCGGTAGTCGATACACAGACGCAAACTGCCGTCCTTCTTCTTGACAAACAGGACTGGAGCACCCCAAGGAGAAACACTGGGTCGAATAAGCCCCTTATCCAGCAAATCTTGCAAATGACCCTTCAACTCTCGAAGTTCCGCCGGGGCCATCCGATAAGACGGTATGGAAACAGGCCCCGAGCCAGGAACCAAATCAATACAGAAAGAAATGTCGCGCTCGGGCGGTAGCCCAGGAAGCTCGTCAGGAAACACATCAGGAAACACATCAGGAAACTCGCTGACAACCGGAACCTGATCCAATGGAACCTCTGTTGCGCGAGCATTGTAAACATAGGCGAGAAATCCCTGACATCCCTTCCTCAAAAGCTGTCCAGCGCGAAAAGAAAAAATCACACTGTGAGGGGCGGCACCACGGTCCCCCAACACAACAAAAACCGACTCGCCGGGAAAGCAGAATCTAACTGTCTTCTCACGGCAGTCCACAGAAGCATAGCACGTGGCTAACCAATCCATGCCCAAAAGAACGTCGAAGTCCAACATCTCCAGAAGGATCAAGTCGACAGGCAACTCTCTCTCGCCAATACAGACGGTACATGATCGGAACACGTGCCTAGCAACAAACGACTCTCCCACAGGAGTAGTCACAACAAGCGGCTGATCAAGCAAACCGGATTCTCTACCCAAACTCGGCACAAAGTGCGTGGATACGTACGAGTGTGTGGATCCGGGATCGAACAATACGTGTGCATCAACTGTACAAACAGGAAGGATACCTGAAACCACTGCATTGGACGCCTGCGCGTCCTGATGCGTCAAAGCAAAGACCCGTGCCTGTCCTCCACCTGTAACTGACTGCCCTCTGCCTCGGTCATCTCGTCCTCTCTGAGCAACTCCTCCACGGCCACGACCTCGCTGTGTATGAGTCTGGCGCGGAGCAACGGTAGGTACAACGGGCAACGCCCTCTGGGATGGTGAAGGTGGTAAAGTAACATGCGGTGCTGCCGCCTCCCTCCGGTGTGTCTCGGGACAATCCCTAACGAGGTGAAGTAGGCTGCCGCATCTAAAGCAACCCCGCGGCGACTGCTGACTCTCTCGTGGATATGAACTAAACATCTGGCTCTGTCCCGGATCTCTGCCACTCCCCGTACCTGGGCGATACCTGTCGCGGCGTCTGAATATCTGTCTCCGTGCGGATATACCAGTAAGAACTCTCTTCGGCTCTGGGACTGCCGAAGTCTCAGCAAGGTGCTCCTCGACTACTAGGGCTGCGTCTACAGCTGCTACATAGGTCTCGTAGTGCTGCGCGCTGATCGCAAGGAACAGTGGTGTAAGCTAGCCTCGAACAAATCTCCTGACTCGCAACTCCTCGGTAGCCACTAAATATGGGGCATAAACTGCTAGCTCTGTAAACAGCACGTCATACTCTGCCACTGTCATCCCTGGCGTCTGGCGCAAGGACTCAAATCTGCATGCTCAGGCATCCCTAACGCTCTGGGGAAGGAAACGGGCTAGAAATACTGTCACGAACTCCGTCCAGGTCATAGGAAGAAGACCTGCTGCTCTGCCCTTCTCAACTAAGTCACACCACTTCTGCGCAAGACCTTCTAGGCGAAAGCTCGCGAACTCGACCCATCTCGCATCTGAGGGAACGGCATATCCGGGCCATCCTGTCTATGAAAGACTGGGGGTCCTCGGCTGTATAGGTGCCTGTGAAGACCGGATGTCACGACCCGAAAGAGCACGTGACTGGCCCTTGAACCATATGAAGCCTATAGGACTCCATCTGATCCAAGTAAGCCAAAAGCCCAGAAATCTAAAACCATTTTTGAGAATAAGTAAAGAAAACTGGTTTAAAGAAGTGAAGAAATACAGGTTTGAAATCAAGGTTTTTAAATAACTAAGCCGAAGGTACGTTTTGAAAACAATAAAGTCTTTTCTAAAAATTTCGGCAGAGTTTCTTTTGAAAAACTGGCCCCGAATGGGGTACAACAAGTATAACAATATGTATGCAATGATAATGGCATCCCCAAGCGGGAGCTAGCTCTTCGTCAATCGACGGTCACAACCACATATACAGCAATAATATACAACGCCTAGTGGCGAGGATCAAATCCAAAGAAAACTCAAAAGCAATAAGAAAAAAAACGCAATACTACTAAGCGCGACTCTAAGGTCGAAATAATACAAGTTTTGGTTGATGGAAATTCTAGATACAATGAAATAAATAAATACAATGGTGGTTCTTGATGCGAAAGAATCCACCTACCAAAGCAAGTCACCCGCAAGAAGAAAGTGTGCCAGAAATGCCGCAATAGAACCTGTACGGCAGAACCTGCAAGAACTGTGGCACAACGGGGGTGAGTTGCCAACTCGTGAATAGAAACATCTACAAGCAGAAACCGAATGCAAGACATAAACCTAAGTCAACGATCAATAATATAATCCACAAGAGTACATCTGAGTGTAATAGGGTGGCAAGGTAACATCTAATCATGTATGTAGTGCCAGGTACTCAGGTAATCACATGTCATCAGTGTAAGGTATGTCTGCATGAAGTAACCATGAAGAAATATCAATGATATCAATACACATATATTAGCGTCCCATACCACTAATATTGGTGTAAGGGTATATATAACAGCGCCCTCATACCCTGTTATATATACAAATAAAGTATGATCAATGTAAAACCAATCTGTATATGATCCAAGTTTGTATATAATCCATGTCTGTATGTATGTGGAACCCGTCCACTCGTCACCCACTGACGATAAGCATCAAGTATGCAAGTATGAGGATATAAACAATATCATGGAAAAACATCATGAAAACCCGTGCCTAGCATCGACACGTAAATCCTCATCCATATGGGGCTCCGTCGGCGGTATCGGCCCTCGGCCCCCGGCAGTACGAGTCAACCCATGTCCATCTCTGGGCTCCGTCTGCGGTATCGGCCCTCGGCCCCCGGCAGTACGGGTCAGCCCATCTCTCGACTGCGGCCGGTATCCTCCAGATATCCGCCGAGCTCAAATACAATCACCGGTAGGTACTCGCCCGCCTCCAGGCTCAATCGGCAAACCCATCGATAATCTCGCCGAGGGGAACCATACCGGGCCCACCACGAACCCGCAAACGGATCATCACCTCCTCGAATCGGGTTTCAAGCACACGTCTCAGCACCGAGAAAACGCGTGGTGGACGCACCGAAATATCATATCACGAGGTACCGGGTTTTCATAAAAGTGCCTCTTTTCTTAAATAACCCCACGGTCCTCAAAAACCAGAAATCACATGAAAATCCAACATCAGGAAGTAAATCCAATGCGATGTGCTATGCAGTCAATCCATGACGTATGCGACATGTAAAGAACAGTAATCATATCGGAAATCATGCAACATGGAATAGTAATGTGCATATGTCGAAGGAAGAATCATCTCATGAATGCAATAGTACTACAGTGTAGTGGCATGGCAATTATCGATGATGAAGTGTGTGAGCCGGCAAATAGTGTACGTGAAACATACGCATCATCGATAATGGTGCTGGTGTCCTAACAGCATGATAATAATATAGCAATGAACATATGCCAGCAATGCGAATAGCATGAAGATGCAGAAATCTTGTAGTCAACACCACAGTGAAGTATCTACTATGCAACTACACCTAAGTATCAGGTCAAACAGGAGGGGTAGGTGTGGAAACCACCTAAATCTGAGTCGGTATATATATAAAGATATATAGTCGGTGATCTCGCCTCAATGTCATATCATAAGATATCCTCGAGTTATGAGTGCGGATCTATCATCAATATCGGCACGTACGGTAAATCATCGTACGGCATCCCCAAAAGCTGGGTAGGGGTCAACATCTCACTGTTTCATCACATAACAGATATCACCATCATCAGAACATATAGTCTGGAGTACTACTCTATGTCTAGTACAAAACGGTAACATCAGTAAAGTATGCATGCGGGGGTAAACACATATCCCAAGCCCGCAAGAATCACAAGTCATATCCCACATATGAATCGTATCAAATCACCGATCCCAGGGCACCAAGCCCACATCATCGACTCATCTCCAAAGTCATCAAATATCATCAATCATAGTGCAAGTACAAGTGATAAGCAAGGGTGTGTGTATAGGTGTAATTCTATCCTAGGGTTCGCGACTATGAACTGCACTAGTCACTTCTAACCCTGTACTATCCATAATACACCTAATATCACGATAACTACATAATAATCTATCTACGGACTGCGGGGGTGCTATACGCCATCCACCCGACTTCCCCCTGTAGATATAATCTACTCACCTTGCTTCTCGTGTGCCAAAGCCGATGTCGCTATCTTCACCTCCTTTGCCTCAACATCACGCGGGGTACCTACAAGTATATCACAATGCTAAAGCACATGAAAATCACATCGGAAACCAAAATAGCACACGCTACCCGCATAGGTAAAAACCTATCGACTCGCATGTAAACACAATCAAAATCCACTTGTCGTTGACGTCCAAACGCCACCCGACAGGAATGAATCACCAAATACCAAAATCCATGCTAAAACAAGTCCCAAATTATACACCAAGATAGGAAAATCAACCCAGATTTCACCCTAGATGGAATCAGTCAAAACTAGACATACTCAGGGTCAAAACTAGAGGAAATGGGGGCATGCACAGAAAACGAGGCAATTCCTTAAAATACCTTATTTTAGAATTTTCCATAATTTTTCCCCATTTATCTGTATTTAATTATACCAGAATATTAAAATATTCATTAAAATAATATTAAATTATAAAATTTCCCAAAAATCATATTTTATTATTTTGAAGACGTTACAATCTACCCCCCTTAAAGAAATTCGGTCCCCGAATTTAAATTTAAACCCCCAAATACTAAAATATTTCAATACAAATTCCAAGTCATCGGGACTCCGAAATCATCTATACATAAAACATCATAGCGCAATGCATGCGCATGAGTACTGAGCAGATAACTCAAAAGCAACACTCCATCAAGCATCCGCAATCATCGGAGTTATGGTAACGACACAATGTCAAATCCAATACAAAATCAATATGATATGGACCAAGACTATACATGTAGACACCCAATCTATACATGTAATTAGCTGATGCAACTGTATGCCAAATCTTTTTAAGTCGCTGTGCGATGCGCGTAACACTGCACAGTGGCGGACGTTTCTCATAAGAAAATAACTATATATGTGTATATATATATCCTTTGTTTAATAAGCACGTTCCACCATTTTGAAAATAATCAGAAGGGTTTCCTTATTTTTAAAACGTTTTGTGTCATATCGGACACGTAGGTATATACTGAGACTATAGCTCGCTTTTCGGAAATCCCTTCGATAACTATCGATGCATGCAAAATATATCCAGGCACTGTCCACTGACTAGTCCTGCTCAGTATGAAAGCAAATATCCCACATCATAAAAATGTACTGCTCCAAAAGGAATAAATTCCAAAAATGCACATAACACCACCCTGTGCGTCTGACGCGCACGGAAATCAAAATCCATATATGCGCTAAACATGTGCACAAAACAACATCTAGGTGCAACGGGTATGCACGAAGCATCTGTCATAGACAACATGTGTGCCTGACAGCCAAAACAGGTGCATCTGAAATGCACGAAGAATCTCGATTTAGTGCATCTGGTGTGCCCCAAAATCGTATCTCAAAACATGCGCCCAACATGCGCGAAAATCTAAATCGGTGCATCCATCATGCACGAATGAAAATCTAGACCCTGCGCACTCAATATGCACGGAATCACAAAATCCCATAGCAACGTCGAATATGCGTAAGTCAAACCCCCAAAGCACGGAGTGCAAGAATCCACATCAATATCACAATCAAAATCGACATACCGAAAGGCATCAAATCGAAGTCAGGTGCAATCGTAATGCACAAAATATAAATCCGGTGCAACAAAGGCACGAAATATAAATCTGATGCGATAAACGCAAGAAACATAAAACTGGTGCGACAAATGCACGAAGTATAGAACTGGTGCATCCCATGCACAAATACCAAGCAATAACTCAAATACGTAAGCAGCAACACCAAGTGTATCCAGATATGAAGAAAATCATAAACGTGTGCAGCTGCGGGCACAAAACACATATCGATGCACTACAAGTACATATAAGCTATACCGAGTGCAAAATCAAAACACTAAAATTACATGAAACTCTGCTGGAAACGTAAATCAAATCACCAGCATAAAATAGGCATGAAATCGCAATCAACAGCTCAAGAGTAATAACTATGTACAAGGTATAAATACCCAGTAGGTGCAACCATGGTGCACAAAATCAAATATCATGAAACTCAGTCATCAAAACTAAATCATGCAAACAGAACGCCCAAAATACCGAAATCCAAAATGACTGATACGTGATAATCGAATCACAAAATCACAAATCATAAATACCGTCGTCGGTAGTTCCTCCTTCAAGGTCGAGAAGGAGTCGGTGCAATCCACTGCTAGCAGCGCAGGATATCTACCTGCCTCTTGCTCACGATCTGGCGTCCTCTGGCTCTCTGGGTCCTTATCTTCTCCGTGGATTTCCAATCTCACAGTCAACCGGCTCATCGGCCCTGTCAGATGTGCTAACGGGGACGATTCCGTTCTGGCACTTCTCTGGTCACCTCTCGGTCAAACCTCACGACCACTCGTAAGGCAGCATATCACTGGCGTCGGCCTCTGGCTCTCTGAAAGCACGTCACACATCTGATCCTGGGTGCAATCATCATGGCAGCAATGTCCTGGAAGGGATCCTGCTCAAGGTCTCTTCCAAGCATGCCTATGCCGATCTGTACAGAGGCTGGCCTTCCTGCCCAACCTCTTCTCGCTCAAAAGACACCTGTGTCCTCAGCACAATATTTTCTCAGAAACTGGTCACATCCCAACGTCTCTGTAAGCATATCAGGTCTCTAGTCTCGACGGGAAGCAATGACAGCTCGTCAGTGTCTCACACGAACCTCTTGTTCCACCTGTATCTATCGCCGTCCATTATGGCGTCATGCTAAGCTACGATGCACCGCACTGTTCTCGGCCGCAGTCAATCTGAAGTCTCTCGTACGGACTCGAAATCGCGTACTCTGTAGCTTCATCATTCCGTAGAAGATGTCAGGCCGAACTGGTCCTCGGGAACACGTCCCAACCATCGGAGGAATACTTATCACTCGTCCGTCCTTGGTCAATCCGCAACGCATCTGGGTAAGTTCCTTTATCCGAACTTAGTCGACTACCCCGTCGACAATGCCGAACTCTGTCCTGCTGGGTGTGCGCAATACGACCACTCCTGCTCTAGGTCTTCTCGTATCGTACTCCAGAAAGGTCCTATCGAGGTTCCTTCTCAAATCTCAAACCTGCCGAAATGCCCGGAAGTCGTCATCCGATGCTGAAGCTAAAGCTCATTCCGGAACGGCTGCATACATATTGCGCTTCTTTCTGGAAGATCTATCCACATACCACGCCTCGGGGTGCGTATCACATCTCTGATGTCAGCGGAGTGGGACGTCATCTCGTCGAAATATCTTGCGAACTCTTTTCTTCACTCTGCGTCAATGTCGACTGATTCGGACTCGTCTCATCATGGCTGCATGTACTGTGCTCCAACGGCTATGCTCGCATCTGGAGTCTCCCAAGCAGTGTCCCATCACGCTATCCGAAGATGTCGAACCATCCGATCGACTCGCCAGATCCTCATAATCCCCCAAGAGCTCACATCTCGGGTACAGTTTAATAGTATCGAGTACATGCCACAGCGTCGGTGGTCCAGCCGTAGAAGGGCAAACCCAAGCCTCACTAATGGCGCCGAGGAACCGCCGCAAACCCGAAGGTTCAAAGGCTTTCACACGGTCATTAAGTCGAGTTAGGGTTTCATTCTTCTAGAGGGTCCATAGAATCACCTGCATGTCTTTCCGTATACTTTAAACTTGGAAAATAGGTCCCTGACATTCGATCGTCTCTATCGACTCTCAACGAACCTGCGTGAAGTCGTCTCTATCTGGAATCGATCCACCTGATGACTCGCATCGGGTAAGCAAACTCACCACACGTCCTAGTCATTCATCCTCGGTGACTAGCGACTCGCTATCATAACTCCAAGAACATGCTCATGCTGCAGTAGCTCCAACCATCTGGGCGATATTTCGTCATTTGCAGTAGCAACTGGCTCATACGCCTGTACGCCGAACAACGCCTCAATCCTCCAGGAAAGGCAATACATAAGCGGTCATCTCTGAGTCGGTCTGGTCTAGATCTGAGTAAGACTCTCCACACTGAAAATCTTCAACTCATCTGGGCCCGCTCTGGCGCAAAATCGGACGAATCACCTTCGTCTCTCAAATCGGGTAGACTAGCTATCATCAGTCGCATGACTGCCCGAAAGCTCCGGCAATCTCAGCTCGTAAGCTCCGAAAGCAACATCCTGTCAATCTCAGCCACAGCTGGTCCATCTGTCTGCACGGTAGGCGACATCACAATCTCTGAGGTATGCTGTACATCAACAGTCTCCTCTCAACTGGCAGCTCTAACAATGGCCCGATCATCCGGTGCAAGACCAAGCACTCGCCTCCACTAGAGGTCACAATCACCAACACTAACTCGAGACGTTCCCATGTCACCAGAAAACACAATGGTCGGCCCTCGTACCAAACGAGCTCACACCGGCCGTAACCCTAGCAGCAGCCCAAACTGCGCTCAAACATGGCGACAGGAACCTCAGTCGAGTATCAAAGAGAGCACATCAATGGCAAGAAAGGAAACAACAGATCCAAAGTGGATACATGATCATAGGAAGGAACAGCATCAATGGAGGTATGATCATGAAACTAATAGAATCGGGGATCTCAAATGGATGTATAATCCAGGATACGAAGAGAATCACTGATCTCGAAAGTATGTACATCCTATGGTTCCTTAAGCGGAGTGGCGTGTCGTAAGTATGCCGCGGAACATACCAATGGTACGTCACTCTACTTTAGTCACCTAATCCATCAACCAAGGGTCATCCTAATACGACGAATGTTCGGGTCGAATACCCCCTCGACCAAGTCTAAGTTCCGTAAGGTTAAGCCTAAGTTTCGTATATAAACAACGCCCTAGGCTCCACATAGTCAAACTCAGACTCGAACCAAGGTCAACCTAGCGCTCTGATACCAACTTTGTCACGACCCGAAAGAGCACGTGACTGGCCCTTGAACCATATGAAGCCTATAGGACTCCATCTGATCCAAGTAAGCCAAAAGCCCAGAAATCTAAAACCATTTTTGAGAATAAGTAAAGAAAACTGGTTTAAAGAAGTGAAGAAATACAGGTTTGAAATCAAGGTTTTTAAATAACTAAGCCGAAGGTACGTTTTGAAAACAATAAAGTCTTTTCTAAAAATTTCGGCAGAGTTTCTTTTGAAAAACTGGCCCCGAATGGGGTACAACAAGTATAACAATATGTATGCAATGATAATGGCATCCCCAAGCGGGAGCTAGCTCTTCGTCAATCGACGGTCACAACCACATATACAGCAATAATATACAACGCCTAGTGGCGAGGATCAAATCCAAAGAAAACTCAAAAGCAATAAGAAAAAAAACGCAATACTACTAAGCGCGACTCTAAGGTCGAAATAATACAAGTTTTGGTTGATGGAAATTCTAGATACAATGAAATAAATAAATACAATGGTGGTTCTTGATGCGAAAGAATCCACCTACCAAAGCAAGTCACCCGCAAGAAGAAAGTGTGCCAGAAATGCCGCAATAGAACCTGTACGGCAGAACCTGCAAGAACTGTGGCACAACGGGGGTGAGTTGCCAACTCGTGAATAGAAACATCTACAAGCAGAAACCGAATGCAAGACATAAACCTAAGTCAACGATCAATAATATAATCCACAAGAGTACATCTGAGTGTAATAGGGTGGCAAGGTAACATCTAATCATGTATGTAGTGCCAGGTACTCAGGTAATCACATGTCATCAGTGTAAGGTATGTCTGCATGAAGTAACCATGAAGAAATATCAATGATATCAATACACATATATTAGCGTCCCATACCACTAATATTGGTGTAAGGGTATATATAACAGCGCCCTCATACCCTGTTATATATACAAATAAAGTATGATCAATGTAAAACCAATCTGTATATGATCCAAGTTTGTATATAATCCATGTCTGTATGTATGTGGAACCCGTCCACTCGTCACCCACTGACGATAAGCATCAAGTATGCAAGTATGAGGATATAAACAATATCATGGAAAAACATCATGAAAACCCGTGCCTAGCATCGACACGTAAATCCTCATCCATATGGGGCTCCGTCGGCGGTATCGGCCCTCGGCCCCCGGCAGTACGAGTCAACCCATGTCCATCTCTGGGCTCCGTCTGCGGTATCGGCCCTCGGCCCCCGGCAGTACGGGTCAGCCCATCTCTCGACTGCGGCCGGTATCCTCCAGATATCCGCCGAGCTCAAATACAATCACCGGTAGGTACTCGCCCGCCTCCAGGCTCAATCGGCAAACCCATCGATAATCTCGCCGAGGGGAACCATACCGGGCCCACCACGAACCCGCAAACGGATCATCACCTCCTCGAATCGGGTTTCAAGCACACGTCTCAGCACCGAGAAAACGCGTGGTGGACGCACCGAAATATCATATCACGAGGTACCGGGTTTTCATAAAAGTGCCTCTTTTCTTAAATAACCCCACGGTCCTCAAAAACCAGAAATCACATGAAAATCCAACATCAGGAAGTAAATCCAATGCGATGTGCTATGCAGTCAATCCATGACGTATGCGACATGTAAAGAACAGTAATCATATCGGAAATCATGCAACATGGAATAGTAATGTGCATATGTCGAAGGAAGAATCATCTCATGAATGCAATAGTACTACAGTGTAGTGGCATGGCAATTATCGATGATGAAGTGTGTGAGCCGGCAAATAGTGTACGTGAAACATACGCATCATCGATAATGGTGCTGGTGTCCTAACAGCATGATAATAATATAGCAATGAACATATGCCAGCAATGCGAATAGCATGAAGATGCAGAAATCTTGTAGTCAACACCACAGTGAAGTATCTACTATGCAACTACACCTAAGTATCAGGTCAAACAGGAGGGGTAGGTGTGGAAACCACCTAAATCTGAGTCGGTATATATATAAAGATATATAGTCGGTGATCTCGCCTCAATGTCATATCATAAGATATCCTCGAGTTATGAGTGCGGATCTATCATCAATATCGGCACGTACGGTAAATCATCGTACGGCATCCCCAAAAGCTGGGTAGGGGTCAACATCTCACTGTTTCATCACATAACAGATATCACCATCATCAGAACATATAGTCTGGAGTACTACTCTATGTCTAGTACAAAACGGTAACATCAGTAAAGTATGCATGCGGGGGTAAACACATATCCCAAGCCCGCAAGAATCACAAGTCATATCCCACATATGAATCGTATCAAATCACCGATCCCAGGGCACCAAGCCCACATCATCGACTCATCTCCAAAGTCATCAAATATCATCAATCATAGTGCAAGTACAAGTGATAAGCAAGGGTGTGTGTATAGGTATAATTCTATCCTAGGGTTCGCGACTATGAACTGCACTAGTCACTTCTAACCCTGTACTATCCATAATACACCTAATATCACGATAACTACATAATAATCTATCTACGGACTGCGGGGGTGCTATACGCCATCCACCCGACTTCCCCCTGTAGATATAATCTACTCACCTTGCTTCTCGTGTGCCAAAGCCGATGTCGCTATCTTCACCTCCTTTGCCTCAACATCACGCGGGGTACCTACAAGTATATCACAATGCTAAAGCACATGAAAATCACATCGGAAACCAAAATAGCACACGCTACCCGCATAGGTAAAAACCTATCGACTCGCATGTAAACCCAATCAAAATCCACTTGTCGTTGACGTCCAAACGCCACCCGACAGGAATGAATCACCAAATACCAAAATCCATGCTAAAACAAGTCCCAAATTATACACCAACATAGGAAAATCAACCCAGATTTCACCCTAGATGGAATCAGTCAAAACTAGACATACTCAGGGTCAAAACTAGAGGAAATGGGGGCATGCACAGAAAACGAGGCAATTCCTTAAAATACCTTATTTTAGAATTTTCCATAATTTTTCCCCATTTATCTGTATTTAATTATACCAGAATATTAAAATATTCATTAAAATAATATTAAATTATAAAATTTCCCAAAAATCATATTTTATTATTTTGAAGACGTTACACCGGAGGCTTCAGCCTCATGAACTCTGATAGCGAAACTGTAATCACCTCTGTGGCTGCAGGGACAACTGGCTGTGCTGTAGGTACCATCGCGATCTCTGGAACAAGTGGAGCTACCTCTGGTCGCTGGGCTCGAAGCGTCTCAACTAGCGATCCTATCATCTGGCGCATCTCCTGCATGCTAGATCCCACCGTCTGGCGCATCTCCTGCATACCAGCCCCTAGCGTGGCGATCTGATCTGTCACGGCAGGAACAGCCTGCTCGGGTACAACCGGCGTACTGCCCGGATCAGTCCTCGTCTCGGACGAGTCAACTCGAATCTCGGCCCTCACGGCCGCTCTCTGCGCCCTCGTAGTCTTAGGCGGCATAATGGCCGAAAGAAAATTAGGATTCAATAAGAACACGGAAATCGAATCGTAAGAATATAAGGAGGGATCAAATCAATAAGTCCTAAGGTCGCGTAGGCGGAGTACCGTGTCGTGAGTATGCCGCGGAACATACACACGCTACGCTACCCTGCTGCAGCTACCTACTCCATCATACCAGGGTCATCCTACACTCCGAAGGTAAAACCTACGCTCTGATACCAACTTTGTCACGACCCGAGAGTTTCGACTCGTAACCGGCACTTAACCACGCAACGTCTACAGGCGCAACGCGGCTAAGTAAGCCGAACCCAGAAATCAAAAGCAATAATTAAAGAGTGATTAAAACATTTTGAAAAAAATAGTCGTGCATGTTTGAGAAACTTCCATTTATTTAGTAGAAATCCTTTTTAAGTTCAAGAGTTAAAACTTTTATAATTTTGGTAACATTTCCTTTTTAAACATTTGTTCCGCAAGTCGGGTAAAAGCAAAGTGTAGCAGAAATGACAAGTAAAATGAAGGAAGCATCACAATATGATATACGACGCCGTAGCGAAGAATACACAGTAAAGCAAGGACAAATATCACAAAAGGTAAGACTGCATAAAATAAAGTCGGCTCACATACGAGCTCGACACCAAAAAAACCAAACATACATCATCGTCCTCACAACTGTCTCTAAGTCAATACAGAAAGGTAGATGGAGAATACTAGATACATCAATATACAACTGAAAGATAACAAATACCGTACAAAAACCCACCTAACAGCAAAAGGCTAACTCGCCTCAGCAAAGGTATCTGTGCCAAAAGATGCGGTAAACAGCCAGCCGCGACTACTCCCAAGGGCAACCTGCAAATACTGTGGCACAACGGGGGTGAGTTGCCAACTCGTGAATAGAGATAACATATAAAGGTGATCGCGAGCATGCACATATAGCGTGGCTCTACTAATGCCAGCAGATGATATCAATGCATGCCAAACAGTGGATGCAATAGTAATACAAGTGCTCTATCAGGTAAATACTACAGGATGAGATACATAGCAATCAATACTGAGCATAGGATAAATAACATCTGCATGGAATGTGTCAACATGGAAAACAATAGGCGGTGCCTCAAGCTGCACCCAAATCCCAAATATACTCAGGCGCCGGCACACCCATCGGCCCTCAAATCCTGTAAACCTATGAGGAATCACGAGTGCCCAACATCGGCACCCAAAACATCATCAAATACTCGTGTCCAACATCAACACGCAAATCCTCATATATCGGGCTCCGTCAGTCCGGATCAGCCCACGGGGTCCGTCTGCGGTGTCGGCCCTCGGCCCCGGCAGTACGGGTCATCCCGCATCCATCTCTCGACTCTGGTCAGTATCCTCCGGACAACTGCCAGGTCCAACCAATCACCGGTAGGTACTCGCCCACCTCCAGGCTCAATCGGCAAAACCCATCGATCATCTCGCCGAGGGGAACCATACCGGGCCCACCACGAACCCGCAAACGGAACAACCACTCCTCGAATCGGGTTTCAAGCACACGTCTCAGCACCGAGAAAACGCGTGGTGGACACACCAAAATATCATATCACGAGGTACCGGGTTTTCAAAATAATGCATCTTTTCTTAAATATTTCCACGGTCCTCAAAACCAGAAATCACATGGAAATCCATCACCAATAAGTCAATCCAATCCGAGGTACAATGTAAATCAATCCATGGTATGGGTATAAGGGGAAAACCGCCTTTAAAATAGTTCTCGTTCTTAAAGATGTCATGCGGCTCCCAATTTCTAGAAAATCATAACCAATCATACGTAAGATGAACTACAGAAGTATAATCATAGCAGCTCTACAGTGAGTGTGGCATGGCAATTACTAACGGTGTGTGTGTAGCATGCAAATAGTGCCCGTGCAACATAAACCGTTAGTAATAGTGCGGTGTTCTATCAGTTCTAAGCATATGTACGTAAATACAGCAGGGAATGCAATATGCGATGACAGTCCATGGGGTAAATGCAATATATAATAATAATAATAAGGTCCTATCAGCCCTGACGCATAACGCCATGCGGGCGATATCCCCGTAGATGTGAAATCTACTCACCGAGTCTCGCGCTAAGTGTAGCCGACGACTTGCTTGCCCTTCTTTGCAGCGTCCGTCTCACTCGCCTGCGAACCTAGAATCACATAACATATATCACACATAAGCTCAATTTCACAAAAACGCGACATTACGGTCAAACTAGAAACCCGTGTCGCAAACCAATCGCGCGTGTGCGCGATACGCTAAAACGTGTGATCACGCGCCAAAAAACTACCCCGACGCGTCGCGATACGCAGAAACCCCAAACCCACACCCGTATCACGCGTGTCGCGAAGGTTTAAAATACGAGAAATAGGTATATAGTCCCAGATTTTTATACAGAATCTGAATTACAAAAATATATATACCACAACACCCTACACACTAGCAGACACCTACAGGACCCAACCCTAACCCAAACCCTACCCATCTGGCCGCAAATTGCGGCCAGAATGAAATAATTGGCGGCCTACTGTTGCATTTAGGGGGTCGGGTTAAATCTAGGGTATCAGCACATCACCACTATACTGCAGTCTTCTCAATTTCATTCTGAACTCACCGGGTCAATAGCAGTTCCAGAAAACTCAGATTTTGCACAAATACGATAAATTGCATCAAATAGGGAAACTGCAGGTATTTTAGTGCAATTGGGGTTAAACTAGGTTAATATGGTCTCAACAACCCACTAACACCCTACTGAAACCAAACCACACCACAATAGCACAAAATTCCTATTAAACACCTCATATCGCAGTAAAACACACAAAAAAACCACTAACCGATGCAAATCTACACTAACCAAGCAAACTAGGGAAACAAGTTAGGAAGTATACCTCACACTTAACCTTAGGGAGCTGAAGGAAGCAGAAGAAATGAAGGGAAGAGGCTGTTGCTACTGCTGACTGCTGCTACTGGTGCTGTTGCTGCTGCTGAATTGCTTGTTGCTACTGCTGCTGAATGCCTGCTGCTGTTGCTGCTGCTATGCTTGCTGCTGTGCTGCTGGTTCTGGAGCTGAGGTAAGTGTGTGTGTTGTGTAAGTGTGTGGGTGTGTGAGACTTGAGAGAAAGGCAAAGAAATGAGAGGAAAACAACCATGACCTAATTGTCAACCCTCCTCTCTCTCTCTTCATTAATGGCAAGCATGGCTTGAGCCATGATGCCTACTCCCTCTCTCTCACAAGTCAACACCTAACCAATTCAAATTAAAGTAACTTTTAATTAACTAATTAAACCCACTTAAAAACCCATAAAACTTAATCCTCAAGATTAAACCACCATGGCTACTAATCATGGTAAAAACTCATTTAAAAACCCTATTTTACATGCACATGTGTGTGCAAGCCTAGGAAAATTTTGGAAAAATATTTATTAAATTAGGAAAAATATTTAAAACACAATTTGGTAAACTTTTTAATAATAACCCTTTATTTAAATATGATTAGTCACTAAACAAATCCTAAGGTGTTACAGGGAGACTCCCGATACGAGAATAGCCGTTGGAGCTCAGTCCATGTAGCCACGATGAGACGATTCCGAAGCAGTCGACATTAGAGAAAGTGGAGTAAAGAGGTCCGTACAAGATCTGGATAAGACGACGTTCCACTCCGCCGACATCAGAGATGCGATACGCATGCCGAGGCAGAGTACTGGATATACCTTCCAGAAGGAGTCGCGATGGGTATGCAGCCGTTCCGGAGCAAGATGCAGATATAGGAAAGGACGATGACTTCCGGACAGTTAGCAGAGACGAGACATGGAAGAGACCGTGAGCAGGATTCCTTCCAGGACACTGCTGCAATGATACTTGCACCCAGGATCAGATGTGTCACGTACATTCAGAGAGCCAGAGGCCGACGCCAGTGATATGCTGTCTTACGAGTGGTCGCGATGATTGACCGGGAGATGACAAGAGGCGTGTCAGAACGGGATCATCCCCGTTAGCACACCTGACAAGGCCGATGAGCCGATGGACCGAGAGATTGGTAATTCCCAGTGAAGACCTTGACCCAGGAGTGGTCATTGTTACGCACACCAGCAGGCCAGAGTTCATGATCATCGACGAGACGTCCCATTAGTGACCGCGACAGTTGGCCCAAGATTCTTAGAGGGTGCGCTTGAGCGGTACTATGCCGCCATTATTGATTTCGATGTTTTGGGTGACCTATTCACATGACTGATTTTGATGATTGAGTTTCGTGGTATTTGTTTTCATGGACCATGGTTGCACCTATTGAGTAATTACGATTTTGCACAGTTGTTTCATTTAATATCGCTTTCGTGCCATGGTTTCTCATGTTTATGATTTTATGGGTTTCATACGGTTGAGTTGATTCCGTGCGTATGCACGCACACGATTTGGTTTTTGTACTCGGTATAGTTCACGTATGCTGCAGTGCAGTAATTAGTATTTTGTGCACTTGGATGCACTGGACTTCGATTTCGAGGGTGATGCTTGATATTTGTTTTGTGCATTTGATGCACCTGATTGGATTTTTCACGTGTTCGACGCTTGATATTGGATTTCATGATTTCGTACATGTTGAATGCACCGGATTTGGATTTTTAGCGCATGTCAGGCGCATGTTATGAGATGCGATTTTGGTGCACACTAGATGCACTAAATCGAGATTTTTCGTGCATGTCAGATGCACCTGATTTTGCTGTCAGGCACACACGTTGCCTATGACCGATGTTGTGTACACACCCGTTGCACCTTGATGTTGTTTCTGTGCGCATGTATGGCATATTAATGGATTTTGATTTCCGTGCGCACCGGACGCACAGGGTTTTCATATGCACTTTTGGGATTGATTCTTATGGAGCAGTACATTTTCATGATTTTGTGATTTGTTTCGTACTAAGAAGGGCTAGTCAGAGGACAGTACCTGACTGTGTTTTGCACGCATTTTCTTCAGATATTTACATGTATAGTTCCGAATTATAGCATATCGGTTTTTCTTTGGATTTGGCATTCGTGTCTTCACCTTAACTCCGATGATTGCAGGATGCTTGACGGAGTTTTGATTTTGAGTTATATGCTCATTTTTCATGCGCATGCGCTGAGCTACGATTTGTTTTATGTACTTATGATTTCGGAGCCCCGACGACTTCATGGTTTTGCTTGGATGTTTTAGTATTTGGGGGAAGTTTTAATTTAAATTCGGGGACAGAATTTCTTTAAGGGGGGAAGATTGTAACGCCTAGAAAAGTCGTTTTGGTGTTTTCCCGAAAATCGGTGAAAATTTGGTATTTTTCCGTAAATCGTCATTTTTGTTATTTTGCGGTTTAGGCCTAATTATACCTAATTTGGATAGGTAATTGCTAGTTTTTAGTATCTAATGAGTTACATATAAAATTCTGGTCGTTTAAAAATTTACCCTAATTTTTCAATTTTTAATATTATTTTAAGCCGGTAAGAAAATACATTAAATAAGCAATAAATTCAAATTTAAATGGGCTAAATTTAAGCTTTAAAATCATGTTAATTAAAATCTAGTTGTAACATAAATTTTTAGAATTTTATTTTAAGTTTTAACTAATTTTTATTATAGAAAACGAAATCTATTGAATTTAAGCTTAAACTTGCATTTATGGCATTGTGGGGGGTCTTTTTGCATAGAATTTCTTTGTAAAATCTCGCTCACTCATTCCTCACTACTTTGGCCGGCCCCACCACTGCTGGATCAGCAACTTCCCCCTCCATTCCTTGCTTCTTTGACTCATTCAAATGATTTAAATATAGGTTTTTATTATATTATTTTGGATGGGGGTATTACGGTAATTTGGGGGGCTTTGACTTGGATTTTTTTCACACCATTTCCTCACACTCTCTCCCATCTTCCCTTGGCCGAATCATTCCCTGCTGCAGCCCCTCATTTTATGCCCAAATTCTTTTGCTTTAAATTCCATCAAAATTATACAAAAATCCACAAATTTCTTTACAAATTCAACACAAAACCCTATTCTACCTCTTCTCTAACCCAAATTGGTTTAAAACATGGAGAAAGGAGGTGTTTTTGGAAGCAAATCTTCATGCTAGATCTCTATATATTGAGGTATAATCTTTACCCAACTAACACTTATGGTTAATTCCTTTAATTAAATTGTTTTAGTGTTAAATTTTAGTGCTAATTTCATTCTAGGTTTTTAAAGAAGAGGGTTTGGTTTTGAATTAGGGTTTTAAGCATCACAACTAGATTAGCTAGGTGTAGTTGTTATCTAGTTTGTTTAGTTTGGATATTTACTTGTGATTTTGATCTTTAGATCGCAAATCTAAGATGCTTGCACCGAATTTGGAATTTTATGCTTACTAGTTTTTTTTATAAATATTATGAAAAAATTGAGAATTAAAATATGGTAAGGGTTTCATCACATCATTGAAATTATAATGGGTAGTTTAATACCTTAGCTTGTTCAAAACCTAGCCTACTTGTTGAATTATGTATTGTTGCTTTAAAATGGTTGAAATTGGAAAAATTGCAAACTAGTTTTTGGTTTAATATAATTTGGCAAGATTAAAAATCTAGTAAATGCTTATGTGGCCTAATTAAGATAATTAGTGAGTATTGTGAACTCTAGTTTGCTAAAACATCATGATTTGTAGTAAAACGGTTAACGACCCCTTTTACTAGAATTTTTGGAAATAAACCGATTTAATCAATTTATTGATTTTGATGATTTCACCCTATTTCATATGTATGTTTAGTGTTTGTGAATGTGGAAATGGGTGTGTTTGGGTTTTTCTCGATGGTTTGATGTTTGTAGATCGACATCGAGGGTTGCTTTAGCTATTCTTGCATGCGTAGCCGATAGGTTTTGACATCTGCGTGATACGCGTGCCGAATTGGTTTTCATAAACCGTATCGATTTCGGATTTGGTTTTTATGCGATACGATACGTGGTGATATGTAGGTACTCCCATGTGGACTTCGAGACGACAAGCAACCGCGTGGCGACGTTGGCACCGGCGAGCGAGGACCAGGTGAGTAGATTTATATCTACGGGGAGAAGTCGGGTGGATGGCGTATAGCACCCCCGCAGTTCGTGGTGATGTATACGAATACGTATACACACATTTATTGATTATATTTTGTTTTAAGTTTATTGATGATAAATATGGATGGTTTAGTATCGCGAAACCCTAGTGTCACGACCCGAAAGTACGGAACATGACCGGCACTTAAACTACGAACGTCTCGAGGCGTACGTAATCTAAGTAAACCGAAAACCCAGAAATCCAAACTAAGAAAAGTAGTAGAGTGCAGGAAAAACCAACTTAAAGCAAGTAGTTTCAATAGCATAAGCCGAATTATGCGGTTTTTAAAACATCAAAAATTTACTGAAAATTTCGGCAGAGTCTCCTTTGTAAATACTGGCTCCCAAACGGGATACAACATGAATAGTATACGAAATCAAAAAAAGGCATCCCCAAGCGGGAGCTAGCTCTTCGTCAATCGACGGTCACAACCACACAAGCAATAATATACAACGCCAACGGCGAGGATCAAAACTCAAAAGGAAACTCAAAAACCACCAGAAATATAACGAGCGACTCTAAGGTCGAAAGAATAACAACACTGGTCTCCAACTCGATAAACACATGTTTGGTTGATGGAATTTACTAGATACAACGGAATAATATTATACAAGGTAATATGATGGGTACGATACAAGAAAAACCCACCTACTAGCAAGCCACCCGGAAATGGAAATAGTGCCAGCAAACCCGTAATGAAACCTGTACGGCAAACCTGCAAGAAACTGGGGCACAACGTGGGTGAGTTGCCAACTCGTGAATAGAAAAACATCTACGCACAGAAATCGCATAAATAACGCAATCCTAGGTCAATGATCATAATATAGCCTCAAAAATCTGTAGGGTTCCTAGGCACTCTCAAGGGGTCTCACAAGGCATCAACCATGCCCGTTTCAAAAATACGGTGCCGAGAAACCATAGACTACGGATCGTTGGCTAGATTTTTAGGCGACAAAGCAAACTAGTTAACACTTAACTACTAGAATACGGAAATACAACCTTTGTAGATCCGTTCCTCCACCTCCATAGCTCTGCAATGAAGTCTCCTCGCTGTCCAAATCGAAATCCGGGCTCTTGCGTCGGCTTCATCGGAGAAATGGGCGGGCAAGGTCGTCGGCTTCGTGCCAAAGATGATCTACGTCGAGGCATCACTAGATCAAGCTCCAACTTCACCAAGTAAATAAACTTGTGAAGAAAACACACTCTACTACTTGGCAAGAGGTAGAGGATGAAGAAATAGGAAGTGGGTAGACTTTAGAATTGGATTTCTCACTTGTTTTCATCAATCACCTTTGATGAAGCAAGCTTCTTCATGGAAGAAGAAGATGAAGAAGAAGAAGAAGATATGATAAGTTTATGATAAGTTCATTTTAAAATAGAAAAGAAAATCAAAACTTATCATAATCCAACCATGGTTATGTGTAGAGAGCAAACTATAGTTAGGTGAATGGTTAGGTTAGGCATAAAACAAAAATGGTGGACTTTTTTCAAAGCTTCATGAAGCTTCAACAAAGAACAAAATTAGCCACCATTTTCCTTTTGCCAAAATGAAATAAAAAAATCAATAAATGAATAATTAAATTAAACAAAACTCTAACCATTCACTTAACCAAGGTTTAAACTTTACACAAACTCAAGTAAGCATGTATCATCCAACATGATACAATCTTATGCACAAAAAGTATATCACATATACAACTTGTACATCCAAGTGAGAAAATCCATTTAATGTGAACCAATACTAGTTAATGCAAAGTAATATATCAAATATATAATTATACATTAAATCATTAAATCAACACTTGATTTAACGATCCGGTTATATCGCATATAACCGACTAGTATCCTATGTATCGGCTTACCGAACCAACCCTTGATTCGATAACTAGGTTATATCGCATACAACCTTTCGATACATTCATCGTGAGAATGGAATACGGTATCACATACACGCATTATTCTCGGTCCCGCACATATCTCATATGCGCTCCTATTTCGTTTCGCTTGAGCCAGGAAACCTCTGTGTAGGACTCTAAAGACTCGTCAATACGCCGGCAGCAGGTGATGATCATATCAAACACCCACAAGCCGCAAGCGGTCTGCTAAACGTAACGGCCACCCGGGTATTGAGTGATCAGAAGATCGACGAGCAAGCCCGCTCACACTCCAGAGAATCCAACCAGTAACACTACCGTACAGTCCGGTCTCGTCGTCTGATATGTCGCATATCTTGCCTAGGGGTGGTAAACGTCAGACCCCAATAGCTCGATAAGTCGTGTCGATATGAGGTCTATAACAATTCGAGAAACTACTGGTAACACTTACCAGTAAATCTCAGCAACCCTGGCCAGGGATTTCCTGTTATATCCAATCGAACACAGCGCAACATCAACCCCCTATACCGGGAGAGACGAATCCCCTCCTATCGCTCAATGCCTCCATGTGACTCGGGACTGTACCCAAAAACCACCGTTTTGCATGCCCTCTTGGACGTGGTAAGATGGAAATCAAAGCACAGTGGGAACCACACAAGACTCTATGACGATCTCGGGTCAACAGACTACTCTGTACCAGTGTCACCAGAGAACTGCCATCTGACGTAAGGTATAATACCATCTGGGAGTTCTCGGCGAGTCCGTCTAGTGTACCCAGTCTCTACTGAGCACCCGTACATCATCTCTGATGTCAAACACCAATGGATATGGGATCATCCATCGCCCATCTGTATGGGTCGAGAAGGTATACGCTAGTCTACTCTGGTATATCGATGCCCCGTCTCGATATACCCACGACTAGGGACTTTCAAGGATGTACTTATGGACTACCATGTCCCCACTAGTATGATCCGCATCATAGTCCAGGTAGTCAAGTACACATCCTAAGGGCTTTACCAACATATAATAGAGAGACAATCAGTATACACGTTGAGGTAAAGAGCAACCAGATAGCATACTATCATGTCGAGCTAGAAAGTCCTCCCTATATATGTCCCAGCATCCACTACAATATACATCCTATGTACAGTAATGGCCTCTAGGGCATACATATAACTAACAATCTCCCACTTGCACTAGAGCCATCTGTAGCAGTGGTTGTAGTATCTCATACTCAACCATCCCATAAAAGTCTCTCTCTGGGAATAGGCCTTCGTGAGTGGATCCGCCGTGTTATCCTCTGAGTCTGCTCTCCTTGCCTCGATCACCTTGGAGATCAACCATCTCCATGATCAGGTGATACTGCCTTAGAATAAGTCTGGATCACTGATGGGACCGGCGTTCCTTGGCATAAGCCACAACTCCATTGTCTCACAATGGTAGGAACATAGTTCATCTCATGAACCATTATACATCCAAACAGCTTCTTTGGTAGCATCTTAAGTAGCGATGTATCCTGCCTTTATCGTCTAGTATGTCACGGTATCTAGCTTGGAACTCTTCCAACATACCGTCCCTCGATTGAGGGTAAAGACAATGCCTGCGACTGACATTCAGTCGTCTTTATCACCATGGAACACTTCCAGAGAATCTTTGTGATAAACGGAGATTGATCGAGCGTAGCATAAGAAACTCCTTTCTTATCAAGAGTATATCATCCACGTACTCTACGAGGATAACCACCATACTCCCTACTACCTTTTTGTTTATACAAGGTTCATCTACCATTTTGATGATGTCAAACTCTTTGACTAATCCATCAAAACAGATGTTCCAACTCCGCGATGCCTGCTTTAACCTATAAAGCATCTTGCACACGTTTCCGCTTCTCCCACTGTCTACGAGGCCCTCTGGCTGTGTACTTATAGACGCTCTCTTCTAAAACATCATTTAGAAAAGCTGTCATGACACCCAACCACCAGATATCGTAGTCATGGTATGTAGCCGTGGCAAGTAGGATCTGGATGGACTTAAGCATAGGTACTGGAAAAGGTTTCATCATTATCCATGCCTGGTCAATGACGAAAACCTTTAACAAGTCTAGCTTTGAAAGTCTCAACTTTTCCATTTACACCAAGTAATCTTCTCAAGATATACTTGCTCCTGATGGGGATTTAACCCTTCAGATATAGCAACTAAAGTCCATACTTTGTTGGTGTATAAGGATTCCATCTCAGATCTCTAAGCATCCAGCCATTCTTATAGAGTCTTACTCCTGATGGCCAGCTCGAAGCTAGTTGGGTCATCATCTCATGATGCAATCCTCGCTCCCACTGTCATAGAGAAACCGAAGTATCTCTCAGGTGGGTGAGGAACCCTACTAGATCGGCGGAGAGGCTGAGGTTCGTTGGAATCTACTGAATCCTTTGGTTCTATCAAATCATCAGCTGCAGTCTGTATAGCTGGAACATTTCCAGTTCTACATAACAGATCTTGCCTCGAGCTTGTCCGGATTTTGTTTTTCAGACATAGGCCGGACAACCCCAAATCTTAACTATAGTTAAGATATGGGCTCTTCCCTTTCCATATCACATATGAAGTGGTAGGCAACTAATTTGATCTGAACCCTATTCAATAGGTATGCAGCTTCTCAAGTGCATAACTCCCAAAAGGAAATAGGTAACTCAGTAGTACTCATCATAGAGCGCACCATATCAAATAGGGTGTGATTGCTCCGCCCCGATACAACGTTGTGCTGTGTTGTTTTCGGAGGAGTAAAGCTGAGAGAGAATCTCATTCTCCTTTAGAATAGTCCAGGATTTCCGTGCTCAAGTATTCTCCTCCCTGATCTCATCATAGGACATAATACTTATACCCGTATTTTGGTTCTCTACTTCTAACTTATATTCTGTGAATATCTTAAAAGGTTCGGACTTGTGTTTCAACAGGAACATAGGTCTGAATCTCGAAAGATTATCAGAGAATGTAATGAAGTAAAAAGAACCGGTCTTGGTATGTGTAGACAGGGGACTTACATACATCAACATGTATCATCCCAAGAGTTCACTAACTCTTTCTCTGTTTCCAATAAACAGAGCTATGTTCATCTTATCTTTGTGACATGACTGGCGAGTTTCACAAGATGTAAATTCAAACTAATTTAAATATGCATCTATATGTAACTCCAGCTAGTCGGGTCGCATTGATATGACCTAGTCTACAATACCTCAAGAAGGATCCGTCCATTTCTGAACTCTTCCTCTTGTGTGTGTTCTGTATACGTAGAACTGTAGTTTGATTTAGAACATTAATGCTTTTAGATAACGTGCCTGAACCGATCAATTTTTGTTATAGGAAATGTTCAAAACATTATCCAACAATACAAAATTATATCCTTTCTTTACTAATAAAGAAACTGATATGATTTTGTGTATCAGGTTCGGTATCTAATAACATTCGTTCAGAATCAATGTATCGGTAATACAGGGTGACAGTGACCGACAGACTTGGCTGCAACTCTTGCCCCGTTTTCTGCCTCATGAAACTTATCACCCGTTCTCAGTTCTCTACCTATCTGTAGCCCTATATAACAGATTTCATATCTGGGATCCTGATCCGGTATCATATACCCAGGATGTAGAGGATATAGAGAAACAGTTCTGTGTAACGAACACACCCGAAGATGATGCATCAGCATGCACTCTCTTCGTTTGGGCGGCACGGGAAATCTGGTATTCCCCAATTTCATGCTCTGTCTTATAACAATTATAAGTTGGAGCGGGACCAACGTTCCCCAGCTCAGTAAAACAAGCGGGTTCGGTCAATATTTCGTATTATTATCTTGATTAAGGCGTGATATGGTCGCTACCTGGAGAGAGAGAGAAGAAAACACTCAGCGTGCGCTCTTGCAAGAATAGATTGGTTATTATTTTATCTAATCAGGATTGCTCCCACTGCTTTTTATCAAATCTTTTTTCAAACCCTAAAAGGAAAGACTAGCCGGGATTAATTACACACTACAAGTTCGCCAATCTTTCAGCCAGGCCAGTGTCGGTACTTTGAGGGAGGTGCCCCGTGCTTTCGCACGGACCTAATTAATGTAAACCTCGTTTTCCCAGAGGCGTAACCTCGTTAACACCTTTCTAGACACCTACTTGATCGGCTAATTGTAATGTGTAAAACTCTCCCAGGAGTAACAATTACTCGCAGCGGGTATCGGGATCCAACTATCTCATAGAAGGTATGCAATCTCATTGCAAATTTCAACACTTGAAATTCCCGATAATATTTTGCCCCTAGCAGCTATATGACCTTAACATAGTCAACAAATCATAAGTGCTAGTCAAGTTCAACCCGTCATTTCCCGATTGAATTAAACCCACCCGCACGACCCTTAACATAGTCAACAAAGTCGCACGACTACCCTAATCCAATCGCATCATATGCTTATACAGATAAGCACTAATTAGCTACCGCACACTACGCCTTAACATAGTCAACAAACGTAGTAAGAATACTAACTAGTACTTATCTGAAATGACGGAGGGCTACGACAGGTTTTTCTGAAAACCTATTGCGTAATTGTCACGCCCCACCCCCAATACAGAGAGTATTGTCCGCTTTGGCCGAAACCGCACGGTTTTTCCCTTTAGAGGCGCCTTTTAAGTGAACCGGAACTACAGGAGCTTACGGAACGTGACTGGCACTTAAGTTTACGAAACGTCTCAAGACGTCCGTAAAATAAGTAAGCCAAAGCCCAGAAACCAAAACCAAATAAGCAAAAGAGTGAAGAGAACCCAATCAATTGAAAGCGAGTTTATCAAATAAGTCATATAAAACCTTTTTAAAAACAATATCAATTTTTCCGAAAATTTTGGCAGAGTCTCCTTTGTAAATACTGGCCCCCAAAATGGGTACAACAAGAATATATATGAATCCAACAAATAAGGCATCCCCAAGCGGGAGCTAGCTCTTCGCCACAAGGCGGTCACAAATCCCACGCAATATAAAGTAACAACATGCGAAATAATCATAAGGAAGCATGAGAAAAACAGCATGTCGACTCAAGTGAGCTCGACCCCAAAATACAGCATAAAAAGTCCACAAATCTCACAGTCTCATCTCTAGGTCAATATACAACAATACTGGTAGATACCGTAGATGGAGTACACTAGATACAAGGAATATACAAGGTGGTACAAAATAATAATATAACCCACCTAAGAGCAAAACCTCGAGTCCAGGCAAAATAGGCAAAAGAAGCAAGTGAGCCCGCCGCTACTGTACTGACGGAGCGGACCTGCAAAAGGCTGTGGCACAACGGGGGTGAGTTGCCAACTCGTGAGTAATAAATAACATCTACACAGGCTATCGAAAGCATGCACACAAGCATCTTAGCATCTAAAATACAGGTAAGGCAGGCCATAATAGCAGGTATGTCTGCAATATGAATATACTTGCAAGTATGAATGCAATGCGAATCAACTCATGATCTGAATGTGTAAGTATAAGAATCATGTTTTTCCTTTAAGAATCTCTTTTGAAATACCAGCACAATACCAATAGAATCAACAAGAACCTGTGTCCAGCAACGACACCTCAAAACTATCACAAATCTCATATATCAATGTCATAGTATCTCTGGCCTCAGCCATCCGGCTGACCCATCTCAATATCAATGTCTCATCATCTCGCGGCCACGGTCGGTATCCTCTGGATATCCGCCGTCCCAAACAGTCATCGGTAGGTAATCCGTCCCCTGCTAGGCTCATCGTCAGCAACACGAGCTTCTTGCCCCGGGGTACCTTACCGGGCCCACCATGTACCCGAGACGGTTCATCCAACTCTTCGAAACGGGTCTCGAAAACCACAGCAAACTCATGGTGGACGACACTTACATCACTAGAAAACCGCAATTTACATATTTTAAAAATATAATAAGTTTAGAAATTTTGCGGCTTTCCCCCGAAATCCAGAAATATCATAAAATCTCAAGAAATCCTCATAAGTGCATATGTCAATGATAATGAATGCATATGGTATCAATAATTAAGTTGCGATGTGTGATTAATAGACTAGGCATGAACAAATAACATAATGAGGTACATGCACATGAATAGCAATCCTACGATTTCATTTTAAGGAATTAAAGGCAATAGCACAAGTTTAAATATCAATTATAGTAAAAGGTTTCAATTTATAGGTTATCGAGTGTGGTGGCATGGCAATTACCAGGGCGTGGGTGTAAGCATGAATAGTGCTCGTGCTACATATAAAAACCCTGGCAATGGTGCAGGTGTCCTATAGAATGGGTTCGCATATGTATGTCGATATAAGGCATGAATGTAGCAAATAATCATACAAGTATTACATCCCTAATTAATAACATTACTAATAATCTTTTTAAGCTACTAAAACTATCGGACGACTTGCGCCATCCAACGATAGTCCCCCGTAGATGTTACATCTACTCACAGAAATGCTCAGCTAGCTACGTCCGATCACCGCTTTCCCTTTTCATGCCGCATCCGAAACCTCCGCGACCGAACCTGGAATTTACATCAATACAAGACATAAGGTTACATATCATGAAACGACGCAAATCCCGAACGAGAATATCTACGTTCACAAGCTAGGCACAACGTGCACAAGGTGCGCGGAACACACACGAAAACCGCAAAAACTAACTACAATCGCCGATTTGGTCGCCCGGCATAGCTAAAACCTCATCACTCAAAAATCCGCACTCACACATCCTAAATGTCGTTGGATATATTGAAAATATAATCAAGTTATCATAATAATTCATCACCTAATTTCATAAATAAATAAAAAACTAGTAAGCATTTACATTCCAAAATCGGTGCAAACATCGCCGATTTGCGATAAAGTGCACAAAACATCGCGCAACCACCCAAGTCAACCATAGATAGCCACTACACTAATTTCCAACACGCTAGCAATGCTTCAAAACTAAATTTCCATAAGCAACCCTTTCTTGATTTTTATAAATAGCAATTGCAATCAAAATTTCACACTAAAATAACTTAGATTAGCATAATTTGAAGCCACATAAGCAAAGTAACCCCATTGATTAGGTTAGTAAAACACTAGATAGCAAAATAAATTAATTAACCCAATAATGGTTTTCTAAACCCTAATTAAAATTTCAAGCCATGAACATTTAAAACCTAGACTAGAAATTAACACTAATATTTACACTAAAACAACTCAATTAAAGAAATCTAACCAAAAGAATTTAAATGGGTAAGGATTATACCTCTAGATCTAGAGATCTAGCAAGAAATTTTAACTCCAAAGATGGTCTCCTAGCATCCAAGATCCATGCAAGAATGGTTAAGAAGAATGGATGAAGGATTTGGTTTGAATTTTGAATAAATTGTGGATTTTTGGAGCAAATTTTGGATGAACTTTGATGGAAGAAGAGTGGAGATTTGGGGCTGTTTTTTCTGTAGGAATTCAGCAGTGAGGGAGTGGGGAGAAGTGTGGGGAAGTGGGGAAAAAAAGTCCAAGTCAACCCTCTCATATTACCATAATACCCTTACCCTTTAAATATATATATATATATATATATATATATAACCATTTTTAACCCATTTCTCACATGATTTAAGGTCAAAAAGAGGGAAAGAAAATTATTGGGCTGATAAAATAGTGTGGGGCTGGCCAAGGGGAGTAAGGGTGAGTGTGAGAGACTTTACAAAAAAATTCTATGCAAAAAGACCCCCTATAAGTCAAAAATTGCAAGTTTTAGCTTAAATTCAATAAATTTCGTTTTCCATAATAAAAATTAGTTAAAACTTAAAATAAAATACTAAAAATTTATGTTACAAATAGATTTTAATTAACATGATTTTAAAGCTTAAATTTAGCCCATTTAAATTTGTATTTATCGCTAATTTAATGTATTTTCTTACCGGCTTAAAATAATATTAAAAAATTGAAAAATAGGGAAAATTTTTTAAATGACCAAAAATTAATAATTAACTCATTAGCTACTAAAAACTAGCAATTACCTATCAAAATTAGGTATAATTAGTCCTAAACTGCAAAATAACAAAAGGGACGGTTTTCGGAAAAATACCGAATTTTCACCGATTTTCAGGAAAACTCCAAAACGACTTTTCAAGGCGTTACAATCTTCCCCCCTTAAAAAAATTCGGTCTCCGAATTTAAAAATATAACTACGCGTACCTTCAAAGAGATGGGGATATTTCTTCCTCATCTCGCCCTTGGTCTCCCAGGTAACCTCCTCGCTGCTCGGACTACACCAAAAGACCTTGACGTTTGGTATAATCTTCAATCTCAACTTCTTCACCTGCCGATCCAGGATGGCCCCCGGCTGCTCTGCAAACGAAAGGTCACGCTCTAGCTGGACTGTCGGGTGCTGAATCGCATGCGAAGGGTCGTGAAGGTACTTGCGGAGCATTGAAACATGGAAGACGGGGTGAACATCGGGAAAGCTGGGTGGAAGGGCCAAACGATATGCAACAGCGCCAACACGCTCGAGGATCTCGAAGGGACCTACGAATCTAGGGCTAAGCTTCCCCTTTCGCCCAAAACGCATCACGACCTTCATCGGAGAGACCCTCAGAAAAACATGGTCGCCAACTGCGAACTCTAACCTGCGACGGCGCCTGTCCGCATACGATTTATGCCTGCTCTGAGCCGCTCTCATCCGGTCTCGGATCAACTGTATCTTCGCTGTCGTCTCCTCAACAAGCTGCGGCCCCAAAATACTGCTCTCGCTGAGCTCTGTCCAATAGACGGGCGATCTGCATCTTCTCCCATACAATGCCTCGAAAGGTGACATCTGAATAGTATCCTGGAAGCTGTTGTTGTAGGAGAACTCCACTAGAGGTAAATGACGATCCCAGCTACCGCCGAAGTCTAAAACGCACGCTCTGAGCATGTCCTCGAGAGTCTGAATGGTCCGCTCTGACTGTCTGTCGGTCTGCGGATGAAACGCTGTGCTGAAGCTCAAACGAGTGCCCAAAGCCTCCTGAAGTCTCTGCCAAAGTCGGCTGGTGAACTGGGTGCCTCGATCTGACACGATACAAGTCGGTACGCCATGCAACCGCACGATCTCGTCGATGTAAAGCTGGGCATACTAAGCGAAGCTGAAAGTCGTCTTCACTGGCAGGAAGTGAGCCGCTTTCGTCAATCGATCTACGATCACCCAGATGGAGTCGTACCCTCGACTGGTCCTGGGTAGACCCACAACGAAGTCCATCGAAATCTGCTCCTATTTCCACTCTGGAATAGGTAACGGCTGTAGCTCTCCCGCGGGCCTCTGGTGCTCGGCCTTGACTTGCTGACAAGTCAGGCATCTCGATACAAACTCCGCAATGTCCCTCTTCATCCCGTCCCACCAGTAGGTCTCTCTCATATCATGGTACATCTTGGTGGAACCGGGGTGGACACTATACACTGATCGGTGTGCCTCCTCAAGAATGTCGCGCCGTAATCCATCAGCATCTGGTACGCACAGTCTAGATCCATATCGTAAAATCCCCTGATCGTCAATCACGAACTCGGAAAATCTGCCCTGTCCCATCTGTGCCATGATCTCTGAGCAACGGTCGTCACTGCGCTGTGCCTCATATATACGGTCAAGCAACTATGGGCGTGCACGAACATGCGCGAGCTGTCCCCCTGTCTGAATGAACTCGAACTCAACTCGGCTGTCGCATAACATCTGCCAATCTGCTGACGACTGCCTCTGCACTGCGCGCAAAAAGGATAGACTACCCCCGGGCCTCCTACTCAACGCATCTGCCACCACATTCGCCTTGCCTGGGTGATATAAGATCTCGCAGTCGTAGTCTTTCACCAACTCCATCCAACGACGCTGTCTGAGGTTCAGGTCTCGCTGCTGAAATATGTATTTTAAGCTCTTGTGGTCTGTGAATATTTGGCACGACTCGCCATATAGGTAATGTCGCCAAATCTTCAATGCAAAGACCACTGCAGCCATCTCCAAATCATGAGTAGGGTAGTTCTGTTCATGTTTCTTCAATTGCCGCGAAGCATACGCGATCACCTGCCATGCTGCATCAATACGCATCTTAACCCCACTCGCGAAGCATCACAGTAGACCACAAATCCGCCTGATCCCGAAGGCAAAGATAATACCGGCGCCGTAGTCAAACAAGTCCGTAGCTGCTGAAAACTGCGCTCGCACTCCTCTGTCCAAACGAAAGGAACTCCCTTCCGGGTCAAACCGGTCAAAGGTGCAGCTATACGGACTTGAACAAAACGCCTGTAGTAGCCCTCCAGGCTAAGAAAACTACGGACTCAGTAACCGATGTAGGTCGGGGCCACTGCTAAACAGCCACAATCTTCTTCGGGTCCACACATATGCCGTCTCTCGTAACCACGTGACCCAAGAATCCGACGTTGTCCAGCCAGAATGCACACTTGGAGAACTTTGCGAACAGCTGGTGCTCCCTCAGAGTCTGTAACGTAATCCGCAAGTGCTGCTCGTGCTCCTCTCTGCTCCGGGAGTACACCAAGATATCGTCGATAAACACGATGATGAACAAGTCAAGATACGTCCTGAATGTACGGTTCATCAAATCCATGAATGCCGCTGGGGCGTTGGTGAGTCCGAACGACATCACCAAAAACTCGTAGTGGCCGTAGCGCGTGTGGAAAGCTGTCCTCGGTATATCCTCCTGTCGAACTCGCAGCTGATGGTATCCTGATCGTAAGTCGATCCTCGAAAAATACCCTGCACCCTGAAGCTGGTCGAACAAATCATCAATGCGTGGCAATGGATACCTGTTCCGAACGGTAACTTTGTTCAGCTGGCGGTAGTCGATGCATAAGCGCAAACTTCCATCCTTCTTCTTGACAAACAGGACCGGAGCACCCCACGAAGAAACACTAGGTCGAATAAACCCCTTATCTAACAATTCCTGCAACTGATCCTTCAGCTCTCGAAGCTCTGCCGGGGCCATCCGATAAGGCGGTATAGAAATACGCCCCGAGCCGGGAATCAAATCGATGCAGAACTCAACGTCGCGCTCAGGTGGTAGCCCAGGTAGCTCATCAGGGAAAACATCAGGGAACTCACAAACAACCGGGACCCGGTCCAACGGAACCTCTGCAGCTCGAGTATCACAAATATACGCTAAGAATCCCTGACATCCCTTCCGCAAGAGCTGACCAACGCGAAGAGGCGAAATCAAGATGGGAAGGGTGACGCTGCGGTCTCCTTGAATAACAAGGACTGGCTCTCCCGGAAAGCTAAATCCGACTGCTTTCTCACGGCTGTCCACTGAAGCATAACATGTGGCTAGCCAATCCATGCCCAGAAGCACATCAAAGTCCAACATATCGAGGAGAATCAAATCAACCTATGAATCCCTCTCCCCGATACGAACGGAACACAATCGAAACACAAAACGAGCGACAAACGACTCGCCTACCGGGGTAATAACAAGCGGATGATCTAACGACGACGACTCACGGCCCAACATCGGTGCAAAGTGTGTAGAGACGTGCGAATGTGTGGAACCTGGGTCAAATAATACCCATGCGTCGAAAGAACAAACTGGCAAGGTACCTGTCACAACGACATTGGATGCCTGCGCATCCTGCGGTGTCAAAGCAAATACTCGGGCCTGTCCTCCACCGATAGCGGGCTGACCTCGACCTCGGCCTCTGCCTCCTCGTCCTCTCTGAACAGGACCGCCGCGTCCACGGCCTCTGGGTGCACCTAACTGGCGTGGAGCATCGCCTGTGGTAGGAAGTAGGGCTCTCTGAGGAGGGGGTGGTGATGGTGGTAGGGTCACATGCGGAACTGTCGCTGCTCCCTGTCATCTCGCCGGACAGTCTCTGACAAGATGATGCGGACTCCCGCACCCAAAACACCCTGGCGACGGCTGCTGTCCCTGGGGATAAGAACCATATAACTGTCCCCGACCAAATCCTCTGCCAGGCCTATCTCTCGAAAAAAATCTGGCGCGCTGCCTCTGAAACGGTACATCGGTGCGATTCCTCTTCGGCCCAGAAACGGTCGAAGTCTGTGATATGCGTGCCTCCATCCGTAATGTCGTATCCATAGCAGCTGAATAAGTGTCGTAGTGCTGGGCGCCAATAGCAAGATATAGCTGGGCATCAAGTCCCTGTACGAACTGCTTCACCATCTTCTCTTCGGTATCCACCAAATACGGAGCATATCGGGATAACTGTGTAAACTGGATGTCATACTCAGACACCGTCATCCCAGGTGTCTTGACTAAGGCCTCGAAGCTACGAGCTCTGGCGTCACGAACGCTCTCTGGGTGGAAACGAGCTAGAAAGACCGCTGTAAACTCGGCCCAAGTCATAGGCGGTAAACCTGCAGCTCGACCTCTCAAGACTGACTCCCACCATGTCTGCGCGAGATCCTCTAGTCGGAAACTCGCAAGCTCTACCCATCGATCATCCGAACATCTCAGCGAACGGCAGATCCTGGCTAAACTGTCAAGGAACGTCTGTGGGTCCTCCGCTGCCTCGGTGCCGGTGAATACTGGGGGTCTCAGCCTCATGAAATCCAGTAGTGAAACCGGGATGGTCACGGCGGTAGTAGTAGGAGCAGGTATCATAGCAGTCTGGGATGTAGTAGGTGCGTCATCCGGCCTCGGTGTACGACTGGCTGCAACTAGGGATCCTACCATCTGCCGTAGCTCCTGCATGCCCCCATCATCTGTCGCAACTCCTCCATACCAGTCTCGAGCCTATCCATACGGCCTGGGGAAGGTGGATCGGTCTGTCCCTGAGGCGTAGGTATACCACCCTACTCGGTCCTCGTCTCCGACGAGCCTGCTCGGATCTCATCTCGGACGGCAGGCCTCTGCGCTCTCATAGCCTTCGGTGGCATAGTGGCTGTTCTGAGAACAGGATGATAAGAACAGTGCAATAGGATCATAGGATACATGGAATTGAAGAAGGAATTTTCAAGCAAGTATATCCTAAAGTCACTTAGACGGAGTACCGTATCGCAAGTATGCCGCGGACATACACACGCTACGTTACCCTACTTAAGTCACTTACTCCATCTACCAAGGGTCATCCTACACTCAAAAAGGTAAAACCAATCGCTCTGATACCAACTTTGTCACGACCCGCAGGGTACGGAACGTGACTGGAACTTAAGTTTACGAAACGTCTCAAGACGTCCGTAAAATCAGTAAGCCAAAGCCCAGAAACCAAAACCAAATAAGCAAAAGAGTGAAGAGAACCCAATCAATTGAAAGCGAGTTTATCAAATAAGTCATATAAAACCTTTTTAAAAACAATTTCAATTTTTCCGAAAATTTCGGCAGAGTCTCCTTTGTAAATACTGGCCCCCAAAATGGGTACAACAAGAATATATATGAATCCAACAAATAAGGCATCCCCAAGCGGGAGCTAGCTCTTCGCCACAAGGCGGTCACAAATCCCACGCAATATAAAGCAACAACATGCGAAATAATCATAAGGAAGCATGAGAAAAACAGCATGTCGACTCAAGTGAGCTCGACCCCAAAATACAGCATAAAAAGTCCACAAATCTCACAGTCTCATCTCTAGGTCAATATACAACAATACTGATAGATACCGTAGATGGAGTACACTAGATACAAGGAATATACAAGGTGGTACAAAATAATAATATAACCCACCTAAGAGCAAAACCTCGAGTCCAGGCAAAAGAGGCAAAAGAAGCAAGTGCGCCCGCCGCTACTGTACTGACGGAGCGGACCTGCAAAAGGCTGTGGCACAACGGGGGTGAGTTGCCAACTCATGAGTAATAAATAACATCTACACAGGCTATCGAAAGCATGCACACAAGCATCCTAGCATCTAAAATAAGGGTAAGGCAGGCCATAATAGCAGGTATGTATGCAATATGAATATACTTGCAGGTATGAATGCAATGCGAATCAACTCATGATCTGAATGTGTAAGTATAAGAATCATGTTTTTCCTTTAAGAATCTCTTTTGAAATACCAGCACAATACCAATAGAATCAACAAGAACCTGTGTCCAGCAACGACACCTCAAAACTATCACAAATCTCATATATCAATGTCATAGTATCTCTGGCCTAAGTCATCCGGCTGACCCATCTCAATATCAATGTCTCATCATCTCGCAGCCACGGTCGGTATCCTCTGGATATCCGCCGTCCCAAACAGTCACCGGTAGGTAATCCGTCCCCTGCTAGGCTCATCGTCAGCAACACGAGCTTCTTGCCCCGGGGTACCTTACCGGGCCCACCATGTACCCGAGACGGTTCATCCAACTCCTCGAAACGGGTCTCGAAAACCACAGCAAACTCATGGTGAACGACACTTACATCACTAGAAAACCGCAATTTACATATTTTAAAAATATAATAAGTTTAGAAATTTTGCGGCTTTCCCCCGAAATCCAGAAATATCATAAAATCGCAAGAAATCCTCATAAGTGCATATGTCAATGATAATGAATGCATATGGTATCAATAATCAAGTTGCGATGTGTGATTAATAGACTAGGCATGAACAAATAATATAATGAGGTACATGCACATGAATAGCAATCCTACGATTTCATTTTAAGGAATTAAAGGCAATAGCACAAGTTTAAATATCAATTATAGTAAAAGGTTTCAATTTATAGGTTATCTAGTGTGGTGGCATGGCAATTACCAGGGCGTGGGTGTAAGCATGAATAGTGCTCGTGCTGCATATAAAAACCCTGGCAATGGTGCATGTGTCCTATAGAATGGGTTCGCATATGTATGTCGATATAAGGCATGAATGTAGCAAATAATCATACAAGTATTACATCCCTAATTACTAACATTACTAAGAATCTTTTTAAGCTACTAAAACTATCGGGCGACTTGCGCCATCCAATGATAGTCCCCCGTAGATGTTACATCTACTCACAGAAATCCTCAGCTAGCTACGTCCGATCACCGCTTTCCCTTTTCGTGCCGCATCCGAAGCCTCCGCGACCGAACCTGGAATTTACATCAATACAAGACATAAGGTTACATATCATGAAACGACGCAAATCCCGAACGAGAATATCTACGTTCACAAGCTAGGCACAACGTGCACAAGGTGCGCGGAACACATACGAAAACCACAAAAACTAACTAGAATCGCCGATTTGGTCACCCGGCATAGCTAAAACCTAATCACTCAAAAATCCGCACTCACACATCCTAAATGTCGTAGGATATATTGAAAATATAATCAAGTTATCATAATAATTCATCACCTAATTTCATAAATAAATAAAAAAACTAGTAAGCATTTCCATTCCAAAATCGGTGCAAACATCGCCGATTTGCAATAAAGTGCACAAAACATCGCGCAACCACCCAAGTCAACCATAGATAGCCACTACACTAATTTCCAACACGCTAGCAATGCTTCAAAACCAAATTTCCATAAGCAACCCTTTCTTAATTTTTTTAAATAGCAATTGCAATCAAAAGTTCACACTAAAATAACTTAGATTAGCATAATTTGAAGCCACATAAGCAAAGTAACCCCATTGATTAGGTTAGTAAAACACTAGATAGAAAAATAAATTAATTAACCCAATAATGGTTTTCTAAACCCTAATTAAAATTTCAAGCCATGAACTTTTAAAACCTAGACTAGAAATTAACACTAATATTTACACTAAAACAACTCAATTAAAGAAATCCAACCAAAAGAATTTAAATGGGTAAGGATTATACCTCTAGATCTAGAGATCTAGCAAGAAATTTCAACTCCAAAGATGGTCTCCTAGCATCCAAGATCCATGCAAGAAAGGTTAAGAAGAATGGATGAAGGATTTGGTTTGAATTTTGAATAAATTGTGGATTTTTGGAGCAAATTTTCGATGAACTTTGATGGAAGAAGAGTGGAGATTTGGGGCTGTTTTTTCTGCAGGAATTCAGCAGTGAGGGAGTGGGGAGAAGTGTGGGGAAGTAGGGAAAAAAAGTCCAAGTCAACCCTCACATATTACCATAATACCCTTATCCTTTAAATATATATATATATATATAACCATTTTTAACCCATTTCTCACATGATTTAAGGTCAAAAAGAGGGAAAGAAAATTCTTGGGCTGATACAACAGTGTGGGGCTGGCCAAGGGGAGTAAGGGTCAGTGTGAGAGACTTTACAAAAAAATTCTATGCAAAAAGACCCCTTACAAGTCCAAAATTGCAAGTTTTTGCTTTAATTCAATAAATTTCGTTTTCCATAATAAAAATTAGTTAAAACTTAAAATAAAATACTAAAAATTTATGTTACAACTAGATTTTAATTAACATGATTTTAAATCTTAAATTTAGCCCATTTCAATTTGTATTTATCGCTAATTTAATGTATTTTCTTACCGGCTTAAAATAATATTAAAAATTGAAAAATAGGGAAAAATTTTTAAATGACCAAAAATTAATAATTAACTCATTAGCTACTAAAAACTAGCAATTACCTATCCAAATTAGGTATAATTAGTCCTAAACTGCAAAATAACAAAATGGACGGTTTTCGGAAAAATACCGAATTTTCACCGATTTTCAGGAAAACTCCAAAACGACTTTTCAAGGCGTTACAGTAATGAACTTGATATCGTTGTAGGATCGAATGGATTTTGAAATGGAGTGTTTTTGAGGCTTTTCTAGTTTTGCTAAAGGAGCCACTCCCGGTGAAGGGATCGTCGGTCCTTTCCTCGTCGAATGAGGTGCGGGATATATCATATATATCACTGTGCAAAGCAAAACTCTTAAAAGCAATCAAAAGACAAACCGAGGTTGTAGCATCTGCCAGTTGTTGCTAAAGGAGTCACTCCCGGTGAAGGGATCTCGGTCCTTTCCTTATCGAATAAGGTGCAGGATATATCGTATATACCGCTGTGCAAAGCAAGAACTGTAGCTACCTGTTTTATTTTGAAATTCGATTCTACGACATCTTAGGTTTCTTTTATTTCATTAATCATATTAATGAAGTCCCATCATTTAAGTACCTAAACATACAGATAAATACGACGTACACTTATGCCATCCGCATTCGCCTCGTTGTCCCCTCGTGCACCGTTAGGTTAGGTAACTAACGGCAGAGCGGGGCAGGGCTAGCGCGGGTGTAAAACATAAGTAACGCCTATATAATATATCATATATACTATATACTGTATCTATCACAGAACATCACATGATCACATCACAGATATCGCAGCAGAAGAATCATATGAAATATTGGATATACTAGGACGTCCGTGTTTTCAATACGAGCCAGTATAAAACACGGATTCCACGGTCGCGATGAATAGCCAAACCCACACCCCTAGACCCCTACGAGACCGGCAAGTGACCCTACCAATTCTGGAGTTAGGAGACCCGGCCTCGACTCCTCGAGTTGGTCTCCCACTGGACTCCTGAACCCGGTTACTTGTGCCCTCCTCCTTGGGTCTATCCTAGTGCGGAAAAGTAAATAATATACAAAAGGGTGACAACTTCCGCAACCTGGAAGTGCCCCAAAAAAAGAATATTACATACAAGTTTTTACATGAATGAAAATGAAAAACACTCATCTCACATAAAAACCCCCGGCTATTCAAACACGACGATCCAATATAACATATCCAGCAATACATAACATCACATGTCATCAACGTAAGTAAATATGCGCATCCCAATTGTCGTTGACATATAGCAACGAAACCGGCGATATCACATATTACACTTATGGTCACAGAAAAGAAAGTGTAAAACTACAACAGTTGGAATCCGCAAACTCCTCAGACATCGCATGCCTGACCAAATGAATTCCTTATACATCGCATGCCTAACAATTATAAACCCCGCATTTTAGTCTCATTATCGAAAACACTTTTCAATATCAAGTCGGGCAATTCAACAAGATTCCCGACATCCTGATCGAATGCTCGTCGCAAACTTCTGTAGACGGCTGCACCCCCGATACCGTCGACGAAGTGTACCAAGGCGGAACACCGCTGCCGCAAGCACCCGTACGGATGCTTTCGGCGACGGGGTTCTCCTACAGTCACTTGGTCGGGGCTATGGAGTGAGGCTGTCTATTAAGTTTACCCGGCGAGTATCCGCGTACGCTACGTGATTGCGACGGACTTTTGATCACATCAAAATTTCGTGGCAACCGATCAAGTGAGACTAAACTGCTATGTTTATAACATTCATTCAGTTATCTCATAACTTCTTGTGAATTCCAATTATTGTATCCCATTCCGGATAAATAGAAAATGTCAAACTTTCCGATCGAACAATCGAACACCCAAGTTTTCCCGATACAGATCAACACATGAAACAAGTCTAAAAACATTCAGTTCGTGCCTCAGTACCAACGGTCCAGCCGTAGAAGGGTCAAGCCAACGCCTCACATGTGGCACGCCGTACTGCCCCAAACCCGAAGGTTCAAAGGGCAGTTCAAGACGGTCACATAATCGAGTTAAGGTTTGTTGTCTTCTAGAGGGTCCATCGAGTTACTTGCACTACTTAGAACGTCTTTAAACCACGGAAAAATCCAACACTTGGAAATTTCCCGACAGGGGAAAAATTGGGTATTTATATCCGGTCGAACTTTTTAACATATTCTAAAATTTATCCGGAAAGCCACATAGACAAAATCTGATACCCCGATCGAAACACCGAATCCCTAAAACAACCCCAGAAAATTCAACTCTTGAATAAAATTTAAAAATACCCAGAGAACTCAGCACTGAAAACAATGAATTACTGTGTAAAATAAGATGCCACATAAGACAAAACAGCCGCGGAACCGCCGAACGAGCCATGCTCGTGCCGCGGATCCGCGGCGTATTGATGGAATTAGGCATACGAATTTTACAGAAACCCTTAGAATTTCCTGCTGATTTTTCTGCATATTTTTAATATCGAAAAACTCCAGATTTTGGAAAAAGTCCAGAGAGCATGTTTGTGTTAGGGTTTCGGGTTCGTTCGGGTTTCAAACTTCGTCTAGACTTCGCCTAAGGCTCTAGCTAGGCTCTGATACCACTGTAGGGTTCCTAGGCACTCTCAAGGGGTCTCACAAGGCATCAACCATGCCCGTTTCAAAAATACGGTGCCGAGAACCCTAGACTACGAATCGTTGGCTAGATTTTTAGGCGACAAAGCAAACTAGTTAACACTTAACTACTAGAATACGGAAATACAACCTTTGTAGATCCATTCCTCCACCTCCATAGCTCCGCAATGAACTCTCCTCGCTGTCCAAATCGAAATCCGGGCTCTTGCGTCGGCTTCATCGGAGAAATGGGCGGGCAAGGTCGTCGGCTTCGTGCCGAAGATGATCTACGTTGAGGCATCACTAGATCAAGCTCCAACTTCACCAAGTAAAGAAACTTGTGAAGAAAACACACTCTACTACTAGGCAAGAGGTAGAGGATGAAGAAATAGGAAGTGGGTAGACTTTAGAATTGGATTTCTTACTTGTTTTCATCAATCACCATTGATGAAGCAAGCTTCTTCATGGAAGAAGAAGATGAAGAAGAAGAAGAAGATATGATAAGTTTATGATAAGTTCATTTTAAAATAGAAAAGAAAATCAAAACTTATCATAATCCAACCATGGTTATGTGTAGAGAGCAAACTATAGTTAGGTGAATGGTTAGGTTAGGCATAAAACAAAAATGGTGGACTTTTTTCAAAGCTTCATGAAGCTTCAACAAAGAACAAAATTAGCCACCATTTTCCTTTTGCCAAAATGAAATAAACAAATCAATAAATGAATAATTAAATTAAACAAAACTCTAACCATTCACTTAACCAAGGTTTAAACTTTACACAAACTCAAGTAAGCATGTATCATCCAACATGATACAATCTTATGCACAAAAAGTATATCACATATACAACTTGTACATCCAAGTGAGAAAATCCATTTAAAGTGAACCAATACTAGTTAATGCAAAGTAATATATCAAATATATAATTATACATTAAATCATTAAATCAACACTTGATTTAACGATCCGGTTATATCGCATATAACCGACTAGTATCCTATGTATCGGCTTACCGAACCAACCCTTGATTCGATAACTAGGTCATATCGCATACAACCTTTCGATACATTCATCGCGAGAATGGAATACGGTATCACATACACGCATTATTCTCGGTCCCGCACATATCTCATATGCGCTCCTATTTCGTTTCGCTTGAGCCAGGAAACCTCTGTGTAGGATTCTAAAGACTCGTCAATACGCCGGAAGCAGGTGATGATCATATCAAACACCCACAAGCCGCAAGCGGTTTGCTAAACGTAACGGCCACCCGGGTATTGAGCGATCAGAAGATCGACGAGCAAGCCCGCTCACACTCCAGTGAATCCAACCAGTAACACTACCGTACAGTCCGGTCTCGTCGTTTGATATGTCGCATATCTTGCCTAGGGGTGGTAAACGTCAGACCCCAATAGCTCGATAAGTCGTGTCGATATGAGGTCTATAACAATTCGAGAAACTACTGGTAACACTTACCAGTAAATCTCAGCAACCCTGGCCAGGGATTTCCTGTTATATCCAATCGAACACAGCGCAACATCAACCCCCTATACCGGGAGAGACGAATCCCCTCCTATCGCTCATTGCCTCCATGTGACTCGGGACTGTACCCAAAAACCACCGTTTTGCATGCCCTCTTGGACGTGGTAAGATGGAAATCAAAGCACAGTGGGAACCACACAAGACTCTATGACGATCTCGGGTCAACAGACTACTCTGTACCCGTGTCACCAGAGAACTGCCATCTGACGTAAGGTATAATACCATCTGGGAGTTCTCGGCGAGTCCGTCCAGTGTACCCAGTCTCTACTGAGCACCCGTACATCATCTCTGATGTCAAACACCAATGGATATGGGATCATCCATCGCCCATCTGTATGGGTCGAGAAGGTATACGCTAGTCTACTCTGGTATATCGATGCCCCGTCTCGATATACCCACGACTAGGGACTTTCAAGGATGTACTTATGGACTACCATGTCCCCACTAGTATGATCCGCATCATAGTCCAGATAGTCAAGTACACATCCTAAGGGCTTTACCAACATGTAATAGAGAGACAATCAGTATACACGTTGAGGTAAAGAGCAACTAGATAGCATACTATCATGTCGAGCAAGAAAGTCCTCCCTATATATGTCCCAGCATCCACTACAATATACATCCTATGTACAGTAATGGCCTCTAGGGCATACATATAACTAACAAAATGTATATAACATGTAGCCTATAACAAGGCTAGGGTAAATATCTAACCCGAGTGTAATCTCATGTGCCCGTGTCTGTGCCTCAGGTAGCAATATATCATATGAATGAGGTATGCATGCATGAAACAGAATACATGTAAATGAAGAAACTGTTTTCATAAATTAGTGAGATTTCCTTCGTATTTTTAAACTGAGGTATCATAAATGAAATCAGTATCAACAGTGTCTAGCATCGACACAAAACATAAATCTCACTGTCTCGAAATATCAATGTCTCAATCTCAATATCTAGGGCGCCGTCAGTCCAGACCGGCCCCTACCATCCATCTCAAGACCAGGACGGTATCCTCCGGATATCCGACGCGTCGGGTAATATCACCGGTCGGTAGTGCTCCCCTGCCGGGCTCAACGTCAACACCACATTCCTCTTGCCCCGGGATACCGCACCGGGCCCACCATGTACCCGTAATGGTTCCTCCACTCCTCGACACGGATCTCGAAAACCACAGCAAACTCATGGTGGACGATACTTTACATCACTAGAAAACCGCAACATTTTATATTTTAAAAGATCATAAGTTGTAAATTTTGCGGCTTTCCCCGAAATTCAGAAATATCATAAATCTCAAGAAATCATCAAAAATGCATATTTCAATGATAATGAATGCATATGGTATCAATAACCAAGTTGCAATGTATGATTAACAAACTAGGGATGTAAGGCAGGTACACTAATATCATATCAAACTACTAACTAACAAGCTAAGTCAAGCAAATATATTCTCTAAAGTGTACGTGACATAGTAATTACCGATGAAGATGTGTGTGAGCCGGAAAGTAGGTGTACGTGGTACATACGCATCATCGGTAATGGTGCTGGTGTCCTAACAGCATGATATCAATAATGGAATATGCAGCAAAATAAGTATGCGAGGCAGAGCGAACAACAATAATATGCGGGAGCTGAATACTAGATATAACGATAACTAATCTGTAATAATCTAATATAAGTCCTACAAATGGTGCCTTTTGAAATAACACGAATCATGGGTTTTTGAAAATAGGGGCTACGGTGTTTTTATGAAAAGATACGTCTTTTGAAATATCCGTAGGATCTCTTGGGCTGTCTTTTAAAATACCCACGATTCGTTAGTTTTTGAAATAGGTAAGAATCGAATCTAATCTAACAACTAAACTAAACTAAAGGGCTAAGCTAACAAGCTGAAATACAGGTAAGGAAACCGCCTAACATCTGAGTCGATACATATACATACCTGTATATATATTAGTCGGTGATCCCGCCTCAATAATATCATATCCGATACCATATCTAAAATCAGACATCCCAAGTCAAGAGTGCGGATCAATCATCAAGATATAGCTCGTACGTAAATCTGTCGTACGGCATCCCAAATCTGGGTACGGGTCAATATCACATTCATCATACTATTCACCTGGTATCCTCTTTATCAAATATCATGATCGGGGTACTGATCTACGTCTAGTACCATACTGATATCGCCTACGTATGCATGGACGTGTGTGATACACTACGTCAAGGACCCACTACAACGTCATGTCGTATCTCAAATACGAACCCTGCTATATCACCGATCTCACGGCCACAAACAAATCACATCGACTCAGCTCAATCCCAAGTATCATCCTAAAATCCGTATGTGAACACATAGTCCCATACCCATGTGAACACATAACTATAACGAATCCCATGAGCACATATAAATAGGAATGTATGCAAGTATGTATGTGTGTATGTGTAGTGCAACACTACCCTAGGGTTCGCAACACTAAAGTAATCCAACACACCAATATCCATCCTAAGAATCGTTATTAATCCCAAATAACATATAATAATTGTTGGTGTGTACACGCATCCGTATACACCACCACGGACTGCGGGGGTGCTATACGCCATCCACCCGACTTCTCCCCGTAGATATAAATCTACTCACCTGGTCCTCGCTAGCCGGTGCCGACGTCGCCACGCGCATGCTTGTCGTCTCGAAGTCTACATGGGGGTACCTACATATCATAACGCACCATATCGCATTAAAACTAAATTCGAAATCGAAACGGCATACGAAAATCAAATCGGCACGCGTATCACGCATAGGTCCAAACCTATCGCCTACGCATGCAAGAATAGTCAAACCAACCCTCGATGTCGATGTACAAACGTCAAACCATCGAGAAAAATCCAATCACACTCATTTGCACATTCACGAACACTAATTTTAATATAAACTAGGTTAAAACTCACAAAAACCCCAATTTCACTTAAAAAGTCATTTTTCCGAAAATCTAGCAAGCACAAATCACCGTTTTTGTACAAAAAAAGATGTTTAAATGAATGTAGCGGCCAATATACTTATTAAATATCTTAAATAAGTCATAGAAACAATTTCCGGAATTTAATCTCATTAAATTCCAAAAACCCTAATATTCTAGTTTATAAAATACCCTTTTTAACAATTTCATAGCAAAAATGCACAAACTACAATTTAGGTTGGATTTCCATGAACTAAAGTGTTAAACTACAGTTAATAAAGTTAATAATACGATAAAAACCCTAACCATATTTTTAATCTCATATTTCGAATTAAATCAAAAAACCTAGTTTGCAACAAAAAGCTTAATTTGGACATTTTTCAAGTAACAACTTGTAATTAGCAACTAGATTAGTTTTCTACAAAACTAAATATGTTAATCCACATCACTAAACCATGCACAATCAAACACAACTCATTTCCACAACAAACCCTAACTTGAAATCTTAAATCATGCAATTAAACTCATATAAACCAAATTAACACTTAACTAAATTAGTTTTAAGAAATTAGTAACAAACTAAGCAAAAAGGTTTAGAATTATACCCAAAAACATTTGAAGATCCACAAGCATCCATGGCGCTCCAAAATGCTCTCTTCTCACAAAGATCCATGCTATACGGGCTAAGCTAAAATGGGTAGGAGTCGGATTTGGGTTTTGGGATATTTTTTGATGGATTTTGGACAATTTTTGATGAAGTTTTGAAGAGAAAAGAGAAGGGAAATGGGGGGGGGGCTGTTGCTGCTGTAGGAGGGAGGGGGGGTCGGTTGAATGGGAGTGGGAGAGGAGAGAGAGGGAGGTAGAGAAAGTGGGGGTGAAAGTCAAGGTCAACCAAAGTCAAAAGTCCACCTCATTTATCCATTTTCTTTTCTTTCATTTCTTTTCCTTTGAAAATCAAGTGGGGAAAAAGATGGGGGCTGCTGAATTCAGCTAAGGGGAGAAGTGAATGGTGGTGTGTGGGTGTGGGTACGGGTGTGGGGTGATGAAAAATGATAAATACAATACCCCAAACATCCATTTACGCTAAAAAAAAGCCTTTTTTCTTCAATAATTTCTAAACCGTTTTAGCAAACGATTTCGTTTCAAAAACCACGTGATAAAATTTTATTTAATGTTTTATGATTCACAAAATTTGTTTCAACTCATTCCAATTTGTAATTTTCCCTAATTAAATGTATTAGTGACGGCTTAAAATAATAATAAAATAATATTTTTTTCCAGAAAATTTGAAATTTCACCAGCGGCTAAATAAACACCAAATAATAGCAATTACATAGCTAGAATATGTATATTTAATTTTTATAATAACATATTTGTATTTTGAATTTTTACAGAAAATCCCCTTAATTTACCGATTTTTCGAAATTTCACCGAAACGATTTTCAAAGCGTTACAATCTTCCCCCCTTAAAGAAATTCGGTCCCCGAATTTAAATTCAAACTCATCCAAATACTAAAACATCTAAGAAAAACCATCAAGTCGTCGGGGCTCCGAAATTGTAAATACTTAAAACAAATCGTAGCGCAGCGCATGCGCTTGAAAAATGAGCATATAACTCAAATCAAAACTCCGTCAAGCATCCCGCAATCATCGGAGTCATGGAGAAGACATCAATGCCAAATCCAAATCAAAACCGATATGACATAACTCGAAACTATACATGTAACTATCGAATCTATATCTGTAAGTGTCTGAAGGAAATGCATGCCAATCTCTTTAAGTCGCTGTGCAACGCGTATAACACTGCACAATGGCGGACGTCTATCATAAGAAAATAACTATATACATATATACCTTTGTTTGAAATGTACGTTCCGCCGTTTTGGAAACAATTTAGAAGGGTCTCCTTGTCTTAAACATTTCGTGTCATATCAGACACGTAGGTAAATACTGAGGCTATAGCTCGCTTTTTGGAAATCCCTTCAATAACTATCAATGCATGCAAAAATATATTCAGGTACTGTCCTCTGACTAGTCCTGCTCAGTACGAAAACACATAGCAATATCATAAAAACGTACTGCTCTATAAGAAAAAAATCAATCGCAAAATACGCGTATGATTATTACGTGCGTCTGGTGCGCACGGAAATCAAAATCAATATACGTGCCATACAAGTGCACAGAAACAAGATCTAAGTGCATCGGGTGTGCACGAAACATCTGTCGTAGGCAACATGTCTGCCTGACAGCAAAATCAGGTGCATCTATCGTGCACGAAATCATGAAATCCAGTATCAAGCGCCGAACATGCGCAAAATCAATCAGGTGCACAAGGTGCACAAAACAAATATCGGGTATCACAATCGAAATCGAAGTCCAGTGCATCTAAGTGCACAAAAGGCGTATCACTGCACTGCAAGCATATATAAACTATACCGAGTGCAGGAACGAAATCGTGTGCATGCATACGCACAAAACCAACTCAACTGTTTAAAATCGTAAAATCAAAAACATGTGAAACTGAAGCACGAAAACGATATCAAGTGCAACACTGTGCAAAGATCGTAAATCCTCAATCATCAAAATCAAATCATACGAATAAATCACCCAAAACATCGTAATCAATAATGGCGGAATAGTACCGCTCAAGCGCATCCTCTAAGAATCTCGGCCAACTGTCGCGGTCACTAGTGGGACGTCTCGTCGATGATCATGAACTCTGTCCTGCTGGCGTGCATAACCATGACCACTCCTGGGTCAAGGTCTTCACTGTGAATTACCAATCTTTCGGTCCATCGGCTCATCGGCCCTGTCAGGTGTGCTAACGGGGACGATTCCGTTGTGGCACTTCTCTGGTCATCTCTTGGTCAATCATCGCGATCACTCGTAAGACAGCATATTACTGGCGTCGGCCTCTGGCTCTCTGAATGTAAGTGACACATCTGATCCTGGGTGCAAGTATCATTGCAGCAGTGTCCTGGAAGGAATCCTTCTCACGGTCTCTTCCATGTCTCATCTCTGCAACTGTCCGGAAGTCATTGTCCTTTCCTATATCTGCATCTTGCTCTGTAACGGCTGCATACCCATCGCGACTCCTTCTGGAAGGTATATCCAGTACTCTGCCTCGGCATGCACATGGCATCTCTGATGTCGGCGGAGGGGAACGTCATCTCATCTAGATCTGGTACGAACCACTTACTTCACTTTTCTCTAATGTCGTCTGCTTTGGACTCGTCTCGTCGCGGCTGCATGGACTGAGCTCCAACGACTATCCTCGTATCTGGAGTCTCCCAAGAATGCATCTCACCACCTAGCATCCGAATTAAGTCGAGCCATCCGATCGAGTCATCAAAACCTCATAATCCCCCAAGAGCTCAACCTCTTGGACACAGTTTAATAGTATCGAGTACATACCACAACATCGGTGGTCCAGCCGTAGAAGGGCAAACCCAAGCCTCACTAATGGCGCCGTAGAACTGCCGCAAATCCGAAAGTTCAAAGGCTTTCACACGGTCATTAAGTCGAGTTAGGGTTTCATTCTTCTAGAGGGACCATAGAATTGCCTGCATGTCTTTCCGACTACTTTAAACTTGGAATAATAGGTTTCTGACATTCGATCGTCTCTGTCGACTCTCAACGTCTCCGCGTGAAGTCGTCTCTTGCTGGAATCAATCTATCTGATGACCTCTCATCGGGTTAGGCGAACGATCCCCATGTCCTAGTCATTCATCCACGATGACTAGCGACCTTCTATCATCTCTTAGTACAACTCGTTCTGCACTAACTCCAGCATCTGGGGCAATACCTCGTCGTTCGCGGCAATAACTGGCTCGCTCGTCTGCACGCTGAACAGTGCCTCGATCATCAGGAGTAAGCAACACACCAACGGTCATCAAAATATGGCTGGCCTCCATCATTGGCTCAATTCTCTAGTGTCGATCAGCACCTCCGAGTAACCTCATAAAGGCGATCCGCCAAACGCTCGTGGCGCGGAAACACTGTAAGAAGACACATCTCTGCAATCGTGTGTCGCCGGAATTTCGCCCTGGTCAGTCCTCGTTCGTGACGAGCGTGTGCTGACCGCAACTCTAGCCGTAGCTCTCCCTGCCCGTAACCGTAGCAGCAAAACCAAACTGGTACCGATGAAGCTAGATCAGGAAGGAATATAATACTGAACAAGGAAATGTACATCCTAAGGCTTCATAAGTGGAGTGGCGTGTCGTAAATATGCCGCGGAACATATCAACGGTACGTCACTCTACTTTAGTCACCTATTCCATCAACCAAGGGTCATCCTACGCTCCGAAGGTTAAAACCTAACGCTTTGATACCAACTTTGACACGACCCGAAAGTATGGAACATGACCGGCACTTAAACTACGAACGTCTCGAGGCGTACGTAATCTAAGTAAACCGAAAACCCAGAAATCCAAACCAAGAAAAGTAGTAGAGTGCAGGAAAAACCAACTTAAAGCAAGTAGTTTCAATAGCATAAGCCGAATTATGCGGTTTTTAAAACATCAAAAATTTACTGAAAATTTCGGTAGAGTCTCCTTTGTAAATACTGGCTCCCAAACGGGATACAACATGAATAGTATACGAAATCAAAAAAAGGCATCCCCAAGCGGGAGCTAGCTCTTCGTCAATCGACGGTCACAACCACACAAGCAATAATATACAACGCCAACGGCGAGGATCAAAACTCAAAAGGAAACTCAAAAACCACCAGAAATATAACGAGCGACTCTAAGGTCGAAAGAATAACAACATTGGTCTCCAACTCGATAAACACATGTTTGGTTGATGGAATTTACTAGATACAACGGAATAATATTATACAAGGTAATATGATGGGTACGATACAAGAAAAACCCACCTACTAGCAAGCCACCCGGAAATGGAAATAGTGCCAGCAAAGCCGTAATGAAACCGGTACGGCAAACCTGCAAGAAACTGGGGCACAACGGGGGTGAGTTTCCAACTCGTGAATAGAAAAACATCTACGCACAGAAATCGCATAAATAACGCAATCCTAGGTCAATGATCATAATATAGCCTCAAAAATGTATATAACATGTAGCCTATAACAAGGCTAGGGTAAATATCTAACCCGAGTGTAATCTTATGTGCCCGTGTCTGTGCCTCAGGTAGCAATATATCATATGAATGAGGTATGCATGCATGAAACAGAATACATGTAAATGAAGAAACTGTTTTCATAAATTAGTGAGATTTCCTTTGTATTTTTAAACTGAGGTATCATAAATGAAATCAGTATCAACAGTGTCTAGCATCGACACAAAACATAAATCTCACTGTCTCGAAATATCAATGTCTCAATCTCAATATCTAGGGCGCCGTCAGTCCAGACCGGCCCCTACCATCCATCTCAAGACCACGACGGTATCCTCCGGATATCCGACGCGTCGGGTAATATCACCGGTCGGTAGTGCTCCCCTGCCGGGCTCAACGTCAACACCACATTCCTCTTGCCCCGGGGTACCGCACCGGGCCCACCATGTACCCGTGACGGTTCCTCCACTCCTCGACACGGATCTCGAAAACTACAGCAAACTCATGGTGGACGACACTTTACATCACAAGAAAACCGCAACATTTTATATTTTAAAAGATCATAAGTTGTAAATTTTGCGGCTTTCCCCGAAATTCAGAAATATCATAAATCTCAAGAAATCATCACAAGTGCATATGTCAATGATAATGAATGCATATGGTATCAATAACCAAGTTGCAAAGTATGATTAATAAACTAGGCATGTAAGGTAGGTACACTAATATCATATCAAACTACTAACTAACAAGCTAAGTCAAGCAAATATATTCTCTAAAGTGTACGTGACATGGCAATTAACGATGAAGATGTGTGTGAGCCGGAAAGTAGGTGTACGTGGTACATACGCATCATCGGTAATGGTGCTGGTGTCCTAAAAGCATGATATCAATAATGGAATATGCAGAAAAATAAGTATGCGAGGCAGAGCGAACAGCAATAATATGCGGGAGCTGAATACTAGACACAACAATAACTAATCTGTAATAATCTAATATAAGTCCTACAAATGGTGCCTTTTGAAATAACACGAATCATGGGATTTTGAAAATAGGGGCTACGGTGTTTTTATGAAAAGATACGTCTTTTGAAATATCCGTAGGATCCCTTGGGCTGTCTTTTAAAATACCCACGATTCGTTAGTTTTTGAAATAGGTAAGAATCGAATCTAATCTAACAACTAAACTAAACTAAAAGGCAAAGCTAACAAGCTGAACTACAGGTAAGGAAACCGCCTAACATCTGAGTCGATACATATACATACCTGTATATATATTAGTCGGTGATCCCACCTCAATAATATCATATCCGATACCTTATCTAAAATCAGACATCCCAAGTCAAGAGTGCGGATCAATCATCAAGATATAGCTCGTACGAAAATCCGTCGTACGGCATCCTAAATCTGGGTACGGGTCAATATCACATTCATCATACTATTCACCGGGTATCCTCTTTATCAAATATCATGATCGGGGTACTGATCTACGTCTAGTACCATACTGATACCGCCTACGTATGCATGGACGTGTGTGAAACACTACGTCAAGGACCCGCTACAACGTCATGTCGTATCTCAAATACGAACCATGCTATATCACCGATCTCACGGCCTCAAACAAATCTCATCGACTCAGCTCAATCCCAAGTATCATCCTAAAATCCGTATGTGAACACATAGTCCCATACCCATGTGAACACATAACTATAAACAATCCCATGAGCACATATAAATAGGAATGTATGCAAGTATGTATGTGTGTATGTGTAGTGCAACACTACCGTTGGGTTCGCAACACTAAAGTAATCCAACACACCAATATCCATCCTAAGCATCGTTATTAATCCCACATAACATATAATAATTGTTGGTGTGTATACGCATCCGTATACACCACCACGGACTGCGGGGGTGCTATACGCCATCCACCAGACTTCTCCCCGTAGATATAAATCTACTCACCGGGTCCTCGCTAGCCGGTGCCGACGTCGCCACGCGCTTGCTTGTCATCTCGAAGTCTATATGGGGGTACCTACATATCATAACGCACCATATCGCATTAAAACACAATTCGAAATTGAAACGGCATACGAAAATCAAATCAGCACGCGTATCACGCATAGGTCCAAACCTATCGCCTACGCATGCAAGAATAGTCAAACCAACCCTCGATGTCGATGTACAAACGTCAAACCATCGAGAAAAATCCAATCACACTCAGTTGCACATTCACGAACACTAATTTTAATATAAATTAGGTTAAAACTCGCAGAAACCCCAATTTCACTTAAAAAGTCATTTTTCCGAAAATCTAGCGAGCACAAATCACCGTTTTTGTACAAAACAAGATGTTTAAATGAATGTAGCGGCCAATATACTTATTAAATATCTTAAATAAGTCATAGAAACAATTTCTGGAATTTAATCTCATTAAATTCCAAAAACCCTAATATTCTAGTTTACAAAATACCCTTTTTATCAATTTCATAGCAAAAATGCACAAACTACAATTTAGGTTGGATTTCCATGAACTAAAGTGTTAAACTATAGTTAATAAAGTTAATAATACGATAAAAACCCTAACCATATTTTTAATCTCATATTTCGAATTAAATCAAAAAACCTAGTTTGCAACAAAAAGCTTAATTTGGACATTTTTCAAGTAACAACTTGTAATAGCAACTAGATTAGTTTTCTACAAAACTAAATATGTTAATCCACATCACTAAACCATGCACAATCAAACACAACTCATTTCCACAACAAACCCTAACTTGAAATCTTAAATCATGCAATTAAACTCACATAAACCAAATTAACACTTAACTAAATTAGCTTTAAGAAATTAGTAACAAACTAAGCAAAAAGGTTTAGAATTATACCCAAAAACATTTGAAGATCCACAAGCATCCATGGCCCTCCAAAATGCTCTCTTCTCACAAAGATCCATGCTATACGGGCTAAGCTAAAATGGGTAGGAGTCGGATTTGGGTTTTGGGATTTTTTTTGATGGATTTTGGGCAATTTTTGATGAAGTTTTGAAGAGAAAAGAGAAGTGAAATGGGGGGGGCTGTTGCTGCTGTAGGAGGGAGGGGGGGTCGGCTGAATGAAAGTGGGAGAGGAGAGAGAGGGAGGTAGAGAAAGTGGGGGTGAAAGTCAAGGTCAACCAAAGTCAAAAGTCCACCTCATTTATCCATTTTCTTTTCTTTTCTTTCATTTCATTTCCTTTGAAAATCAAGTGGGGAAAAAGATGGGGGCTGCTGAATTCTGCCAAGGGGAGAAGTGAATGGGGGTGTGTGGGTATGGGTACGGGTGTGGGGTGATGAAAAATGATAAATACAATACCCCAAACATCCATTTACGCTAAAAAAGCCTTTTTCTTCAATAATTTCTAAACCGTTTTAGCAAACGATTTCGATTCAAAAACCACGTGAAATTTCACCAGCGGCTCAATAAACACCAAATAATAGCAATTACATAGCTAGAATATGTATATTTAATTTTTATAATAAGATATTTGTATTTTAACTTTTTACAGAAAACCCCCTTATTTTACCGATTTTTCGAAATTTCACCGAAACGATTTTCAAAGCGTTACACCTAGAATAGTGGTCGCACCACACATGCACACAACCACCCATACTTGCATACTTTACTTTCTTGTGCGTAGATTGGGATGTGTATATATGTATATATGCGTGGGTATGGGACTACGCATATGTACATTCATATACGCATGCATGGATAGTGAGGATAGTACTTGGGATTTATGATGAGTCGATGAGATTTGATTTGAGGCCGTGAGATCGGCGATATAGCAGGGTTCGTATTTGAGATACGACATGACGTTGTAGCGGGTCCTTGACGTAGTGTTTCACACACGTGCATGCATACTTAGGAGGTATCAGTATTGTACTAGACGTAGATCAGTACCCCGATCATGATATTTGATAAAGAGGATACCAGGTGAATAGTATGATGAATGTGATATTGAACCGTACCCAGATTTGGGGATGCCGTACGACGGATTTACGTACGAGCTATATTTTGATGATTGATCCGCACTCTTGACTTGGGATGTCTGATTATAGATATGGTATCGGATATGATATTATTGAGGCGGGATCACCGACTAATATATATACATATATGTATATGTATCGACTCGGATGTTAGGCGGTTTTCTTACCTGTAGTCCAGCTTGTTAGCTTAGCCCTTTAGTTTAGTTTAGTTGTTAGATTAGATTCGATTCTTACCTATTTCAAAAACTAACGAATCATGGGTATTTTAAAAGACAGCCCAAGGGATCCTACGGATATTTCAAAAGACGTATCTTTTCATAAAAACACGGTAGCCCCTATTTCCAAAACCCCATGATTCGTGTTATTTCAAAAGGCACCATTTGTAGGACTTATATTAGATTAATGCAGATTAGTTATAGTTGCGTCTACTATTCAGCTTCGGCTCATTTTTGTGGTTCGCTTCGCATCGCATGCTTATATTATGTTTCATACTCCATTGTTGATATCATATTGTTAGGACACCAGCACCATTACCGATGATGCGTATGTACCACGTACACTTACTTGCCGGCTCACACACATCTTCATCGGTAATTGCCATGTCACGTACACCTTAGAAAATATTATTGCTTGACATAGCATACTTGCCTTATATGTTAGTTTAGACATTGTAGTTATTACCTGCTACTTCATGCATACTGTTATTCATTTTTATGCCGCATTCATGGATTTTCATGCATATATTCACTATTTTACATGTTATTGATGTTTTGGATTCGGATTTCCATGAGATTTTCTGGATTTAGAGGAAAACCGCAAAAACATAAATAAACCTTTTCTCTCTTTTAAAATAAAAGTGCGGTTTTTCCCATGATGTATGAGTCGTCCACCATGAGTTTGCTGATGGATTTCGAGACCCGATTCGAGGAGACGGATGAACCGTTTCGTGTAAATGGTGGACCCGGTAAGGTACCCCGGGGCAAGAAGCGCGTGATGATGACGATGTGAGCCTGGCAGGGGAGCACTACCTACCGGTGATTTTACCCGACGCGTCGGATATCCGGAGGATACCGTTGTGGTCTTGAGATGGATGGTAGGGGCCGGTCTGGACTGACGGCGCCCTAGATATTGTGATTGAGACATTGAGATTTCGAGATATTGAGGTACAGAGACTGTGATGTTAGTGTTTATGCCCTAGAAGGCCATTACTGTATCATACTAGCTTGTATATTACTTAATGGAAGCTTGGGATATTCACATGTATATAACAGTCTTGCTAAACTTGGTAGTATGCTAATTGGTTTTTTCTATCTTAATATGTGAGTGTACATATTGATAGAGCTCTTTGGATCTTGCTTGTCTACCAGCGTTGTGATGGCAGTCACACTAGTGGGGGCTGGGTAGTCTACAAGCACATCCTTATTCAGGTCCCTGGTCGTTGGATTATCGAGACAGAGCATCGATACTCCGGAGTAGACTGCTGTGTATGCTTCTCATCCCAGTTGGGGAGATGGTCTGTCCCACAGCCGTCAGTACGTCGTACTGGAGATAGTATACAGGTGCTCGTTAGGTTACGGGTACACCGGACAGGACTCACAGGGAACTGTTGGTTGGTTTGATACCAGTCGTCAGTGAACAGTTCCCAGGTGACAAGAGTACAGCGTAGTCCGCAGACTTGACACTGCTACTTCGCCTCGAGTGTGTCCCACTGTTCTTAGATTGCTACCCTACCACGGCTCAAAGGAGTCGTGCAAACAGGTAGCAGTTGAGTGCAGTCCCGAGCACTTGGAGGCAGTGGCGGTTAGACAGGATTCGTCCCTCCCGGTATTGGGAGTAGATATCGTGCTGTGTCAGAGAGCCATTACGCAAAGTCCCTGGACAGGGCAAGCGAGATTTGCTGGTAGGTTCCAGTAGTTTCTCAGGGTGTAATGGGCTTCCCTCCGACACGACTTATACCGCTATTAGGGGACTGACGCTTGCCGCCCCCCTAGGCCCGATATGCGATAGTCTTGGACGAACGGACCGGACTGTATGGAGATTGTCACATCAGACTCAGTAGGAGTTCGGATGGGTTTTCTCATCGGCCTTCTTATCGACAACTACCTGGGGACCGTTACGTACAGCTAGTGCCGCTTGCGGTCTGTGGTTAAACCCACTGCCAGCATAGTAGTCGAGTCTCTAGAGTCCCACACAGAGAGTTTCCTACTCCAGGCGAAACGATATAGAGGTCGCACGGTTTTGCGACAAAGGGTTCGGACGCATACGTGCGTTTACGCACGTACGACTTTCGGACAGTTTTTACCAGTCGGCTTTGGTTTAAGCCAGTTACTGGTATCCGGTTATTGGATTTTTTCATTCTAAAGTTTTTCCGTATTTTTGCGGATTGGAGGGGCGTTCTCGTAATTGTACGAGAAGCTTCTAGAAGATGTGACTAAGGAGGTTAAGGTGACATAAGCTTTGGATAAGATTAGTGAGTCATGAGGGTGATTCATCATGATCATTAATGCACCATAAATGCTTAATGACTCATGTTAATGAATCACCTCTTTTCATTTATGAAGCATGCTTATTCATTTCTATTATTCATTATTCTTTAATAAGAATGCTTCATAATATATTATGATACACTCTCTCTCATCTCATTATCTTATCTCACATTCTCTCTCCTCAAGCTCTCATCTTTAAGAGACTAATCCTTAATCCTCATGTGTTGAGATCAAAGGTTTAGTTAGACTTAAACATCCATTACCTTCACTCTATATCATCCTTTCTTCTTTGATTAGCAATCAAAGTAGATTAGTTACCTCAAGTTAGAGGTGTAGCTTGGTGTTTTGCTCTCGGGTGGATCGTCTACTACCTATAGAAGGTCGAGGAAAACAAAGGAGGACACAAAGACGAAGGACCGGTTTCATTAGGTATAATCCCTAAACACAATTGATAAGAAACTCTTTGTGTACGGTTATTTATAGTTTAGCTTCGATTCAAGCGGTTAGTCGATGTTCGTTCTTTAAACTTGATCGATTTTGAAAATTCCGCCTCCCCACAAGTACTGGGGTGTACTACATCGACTTACAGTAGTATCAGAGCCTCGCTAAACACTAAATAACTTAATTGCAAATCTGTACGAATTTCGAACGGAAAAAACGAAGCCGGAAAACCCTAAAAAATGCAAGTTTCTGTCGAAATTTAAATGATGTCCAAAATTTTTTCAGGTGAGTTCAGAGAGCTTGAAAAGACACCAGAAGAACACCCAAGAAAAACAGTCGCCTGAATCGCCTAACTCGCCGCGGAACCGCGGCCTCAGCCTACTGAGTCGCCGCGCTTCCGCCGCCGAGTTGGCGAGTCAGGAGCCGATTTTTCTTCTGTTGCTTCTGTGTAATATTTGGGGTTTTCTGGAATATTTAATATTTGCTCAGGTTACTGTTTAACAGAGCAGATTTTGGAGCAATATTGATGCTGTTTAATCGATCGAAATTGTACAGTATTTGCATATTGGATTATATCTGTGATTGTTTAATGTGTTCGTAAACCTCCCCTAACTGCTAGTATGTCGGTTGGCAGGGGGTTGCACATTTCTGAAATGGTTATATCTGTTTGTGCATATAAACTGTATTGGACTGTTGTGGTGTATAGCCGGGGTTAGCAATGGGTTATTGTTTAATTCATTTGTTGTAAATGTAATTTGTTGTAATATTATTTTTGTGGGGCACTTCCAGGTTGCGGTCGTAGCCACCGTTGTATTATTTCATTTTACTGTTTTTGCTCCTAGGACTGACCCAAGGTGGGGTACACAGACTGCCGGGTGGGTAGTTTGCCGTACCCGTAGGGGTCGAGGGTGGGGTAACGGCTATTCATCACAACTGTGTAATCTGTCTTTTCTTGCAGGCTCAAAAGAAATACAGATTGCTTGCAAATCCAATATTGTTTATCTGTGTTCTGGAATGTATATCATTGCGTCAGACGAATGTAAAATATCTATATTTATTGTAGCTATTTAGACGTCACTTATGTTTTACACCCGCGCTAGCCCAGCCCCCGCTCTATCGTTAGTTAAGTAACCTAACGGGTGATGACGGGACCCCGTGGCGAATGCGGATGGCATAAGAGGACGTTGTATTTTCGTTGTTTTCTGCAATGATAGGTTAATGATGGGACGCATTATCTATAATGCAAAGAAAATAAACCAAAGTTTTAATCGTTGGAACAATTTAAAAGAAACCACTCGGTTATTTTTAAAACAGATATTTTTTAAATGCGGAGATTTAACCACTCCTTTTAAAAGCTATCAGGTTCCTTCGGTTATATCAAGTTCACTACGTTCACGGTTTCGCCAAAACCAGTCGTAGCCCTCCGTCATTTCATTTGGGTATTCAGTAGTATTCAAGCTATGCAGTTTTGGCCAACGTCATGGCATAGTGTTTGGTAGCTGCTGGGTATTCATTTGTTGCATAGATAGATGAGTTGATTTGGGACAGTCGTATTATCATTTGGCCAACGTCAGGGATATATACGGATGGGTTCAAATTAACAAGATAATGATGGGTAGAACTTGACATGTGACTTATGACATTTTGACCAACGCCAAGGTCATAAGAGCATGGGGCAAAAATCCATATCGGGAATTTCTAAAGAAACTGAAATTTGCAAAGAGATGCATACCATTTTGAGTTTGATGAATGTTGGTAGCATTCCTACAACATTATCAGACGATGATATTTGGATCCCGATCCTACTGTGAGTATATGCTACTTATCAGGATATTCGTCACTTAACGATCAATGCTATAAACCTAGTAGGTGTCCATAAAAGTGTCAGCGGGGTTACGCCCCCAAAGAAAAGAGGTTATTTAATTAAGGAACTTCGCGAAAGCGTTGGAAAACCTCCCTCGAAGTATCGACACCGGCCTGGCTGAACGGTTAAGCAAGTATTGTACGGTGAGAATAGTCTTGGCTAATTCTTCTTTTATGGTTTGAGGAAGGATTCGAGAAACAGTGGGAGCCATCCAGTTTAGATAAACTAAAAACCACTCTAAACTTGCAAGAGCATCATGCTAAAGAGTTTTCTTCTCTCTCTCCTAATTGCAGCGACCCTGAAAATGACTGGACTTAAGTTACTTTTAGAGAAAAATATACTGATAGGGCCAAACTATAAAGATTGGCTGCGGAATGTCAAAATGGCTTTGACCTATGACAAACTGGGGTACGTACTCACCGCTACGGCACCTGCTGTCCCTGGTCCCAAATCCAGCAATGCGGATAAGGAAATCCGCAAAACCTGGGATTTAGATTGCGCGAGAGCCAAGTGCATCGTGCTTGCCTCGATGGACAATGAACATCAGAGGAGGCACGAGGATATGTCCCTAGATGGCATATTTCTCCATACAAAGGAACTTTATGGAGAGCAATCTCGTATAGCAAGATACGAGACCTCTAAGAACTTGTTTCGAGCGAGGTTGGCTGTCGGGTCATCAGTAGGTGAACATGTCCTACAGATGATCGTCTATATAGAAGAGCTCGCAGACCTTGGGACGACTTTGGATAATGAGCTCTATACAGACCTTATTCTCCAGTCCCTTCCTCACACCTACGCCCAGTTTATCCTGAACTTCAACCTTCAAAGAAAAGAAGTTGAACTTCCGGAACTCCTGAACATGTTAAGGAGTGCAGAGGGCACCTTGAAGAAATCAAGGGAAACACCCGCTATGTTTGTTGGCGGTTCATCTTCTTCCGGGTCCAAGGCTAGGGCCAAAGGAAGGAAGAAGAAGGCCGCACCCAGACCTAGAGGAGGTGTTAGTAAGGTGGGAAGGAAGGGAAATAAAAAGAAAGCAGTACCGATAGTTGGCCAGGATGAGTGCTTCCATTGTCACAGGAAAGGGCACTGGAAGAAGGATTGCAAGGCGTGGAACGCCAAGAACCAGGAACCGAAGCAAGCTGTGGCTTCGACTTCAGGTGTGTTTGTAATTGAGATTTGTCTGTCGATCAACTCTACTTCCTGGGTATTGGATACCGGATCAGGATCTTATATTTGCAATTCATTGCAGGCACTGAGAAACCGTAGAGTGCTGAAGGAAGGTGATATGACCCTAAAGGTTGCTAACGGAGCTAGCGTGGGAGCTGCGTCCGTCGGGGACTATCACCTAGGATTGACGAGTGGACACATTTTGGTTTTACATAACTGTTATTTTGTGCCAAGCTTAACGTGTAATATCATATCAGTTTCCTTGTTATCAAATAAAGGTTATGATTTCACGTTTGTAAGAGATGTTGTTAACATCCACCTTAATCATGGTTTGATTGGGTCCGGTACTCTAAATAACGGCATATATGTTTTAAACCAACTCCAAATTTTCAATGTCCAGAACACACTAAAAAGAAAGTCTCCAGATTTAAATAAAGCTTTCTTATGGCATTGTAGAATGGGTCACATCAATGAGAGAAGGTTGACTAAGTTGCATAGAGAAGGATATTTGGACACGTTCGAGTATCAAACTTATGACACTTGTCAATCTTGTCTCAAAGGAAAGATGACAAAGACTCCATTTACTGGACAAGGAGTAAGAGCGAGCGAGCTCTTAGGACTCATACACAGTGATGTATGTGGTCCAATGTCTACACATGCGAGAGGTGGTTATTCCTACTTCATTACTTTTACAGATGATTTCTCTAGGTATGGATATGTTTTCTTAATGAAACATAAATCAGAGGCCTTTGAGAAATTCCTGGAATACAAGAGTGAAGCGGAAAACCAAACAGGCAAAAGTATTAAGACACTGAGATCTGATCGAGGTGGAGAATACTAAAGTGCCGAGTTCCTAGGTTACCTAAAAGAGAAAGGAATTCTCTCTCAGCTTACTCCTCCATACACTCCACAGCACAACGGTGTATCGGAGAGACGGAATCGAACCCTATTGGATATGGTACGATCCATGATGAGTAATGCTGAGTTACCGTGATCTTTCTGGGGATATGCGCTAGAATCAGCGGCATATATTTTGAACAGAGTTCTAACCAAAACTGTGCCTACCACACCATATCAGATGTGGAGTGGGAAGAAACCCTATCTTCAGTATATAAGGATTTGGGGATGTCCAGCTTTTGTCAAAAAGCAGTTTGTGGACAAGCTCGAGGCACGATCAGTAAAATGTATGCTTGTAGGATATCCAAAGAACTCCAAGGGATATTGTTTCTATTACGCAGAGGAACAAAAGGTTTTTGTTTCTCGTAATGCCCATTTTCTAGAACAACAAGTTTTAGAAAAGGATACTAATGGGAGCGAAATAGAACTGGAAGAAATTCCAGAACCACAAGCTGCTACTGAAAGTTTGGTAGAACCAGAAGTTCAAGAAGAACAGAACATTCCCGCACCCCTCCGCAGGAGTAGTAGGCCGTCTCATCCGCCTGAGAGATACTACGGTTTTCTCATAGATGGGGATAGAGAGGATTGCATCATAGATGATGATGAACCTACTGACTTCCGGCAGGCCATCCAGAGCGGCGACTCGGTACGATGGCTAGATGCAATGCGGACCGAAATGGAGTCCATGTACACCAACAAAGTATGGACTTTGGACTTTGCTCCAGATGGGGTAAAACCCATAGGATGCAAATGGATCTTCAAGAAAAAGATTGGTGTAGATGGACAGGTGGAAACCTATAAGGCTAGACTTGTTGCAAAGGGTTTTCGTCAAAGACCTGGTTTGGACTATGACGAAACTTTTTCTCCAGTGGCTATGCTCAAATCCATTCGGGTCCTTCTTGCTATTGCTGCCTTCCATGATTATGAAATCTGGCAGATGGACGTAAAGACGACTTTTCTGAATGGAAATTTAGAAGAGAGCGTCTATATGGATCAGCCAGAGGGTTTCAATCAGAGTGGGAGCAGCGGGAAAGTATGCAAGCTGCTTAAGTCCATTTACGGACTAAAGCAGGCATCGCGGAGTTGGAACATCTGTTTTGATGAGACAGTCAAAGAATATGACTTTATCAAAAATCCAGATGAACCGTGCATATATAGTAAAGTTGTGGCCAGAAGTGTCGTATTCCTCGTCTTGTACGTGGATGACATTCTATTGATAGGAAATGACATTCCTATGCTACAATCTGTTAAAGGATTCTTGTCACACAGGTTCTCCATGAAAGACCTGGGTGATGCCTCTTACATTCTGGGGATCCAGATCTATCGTGATAGATCCAAGAGGATGTTGGGACTTTCGCAGTCCAGGTATATCGACACTGTACTGAAAAGATTCAGTATGGAAGATTCTAAGCGCGGTAATCTACCGGCTTGTCACGGAATCACCCTCTCCAAAGAGATGTCTCCCAAGACTGATTTGGAAAGGGAACGCATGTCTATTATACCCTACGCTTCTGCGGTAGGCTCTATAATGTATGCGATGTTGTGTACCAGACCAGATGTAGCTTACGCACTGAGCGTGGTAAGCCGGTATCAGTCAGACCCAGGGGAGAAGCACTGGATAGCAGTAAAGAACATTCTCAAGTACCTGAGGAGGACTAAGGAGATGTTCTTGGTTTACGGCGCAAAAGACCTCAGGTTGGAGGCCTTTGCTGATTCCGGCTTCCAGAGTGATAAGGACGATTCCAAGTCCATGTCGGGTTATGTCTTTACCCTCAATGGAGGGGCGGTATGCTGGAAGAGCTCCAAGCAGGACACCGTTGCTGACTCGACGAAGGAAGCGGAGTATATAGCTGCTTGCGATGCCGCAAAAGAAGCAGTCTGGATGAAGAAGTTCCTAACAGAACTACAGGTGGTTCCTACCATAGTTGATCCAATACCTTTGTATTGCGACAACAACGGAGCTATAGCTTTAGCGAAGGAACCAAGGTCCCATCAGAAGTCCAGACACATCTTGAGGCGGTATCACCTGATCAGGGAGATCATTGATCGTCAGGAGATCGAGGTTCGGAGAGTTGCTTCAGAAGAGAACATTGCTGATCCATTCACGAAGGCCCTTCCTCAGATTCAGTTCGAGAGGCTACTCGAGATCATTGGTCTACGATATGCCAGTACATGGCCCTAGTGCAAGTGGGAGATTGTTAGTGTTTATGCCCTAGAAGGCCATTACTGTATCATACTAGCTTGTATATTACTTAATGGAAGCTTGGGATATTCACATGTATATAACAGTCTTGCTAAACATGGTAGTATGCTACTTGGTTTTTTCTATCTTAATATGTGAGTGTACGTATTGATAGAGCTCTTAGGATCTTGCTTGTCTACCAGTGTTGTGATGGCAGTCACACTAGTGGGGGCTGGGTAGTCTATAAGCACATCCTTATTCAGGTCCCTGGTCGTTGGATTATCGAGACAGAGCATCGATACTCCGGAGTAGACTGGTGTGTACGCTTCTCATCCCAGTTGGGGAGATGGTCTGTCCCACAGCCGTCAGTACGTCGTACTGGAGATAGTATACAGGTGCTCATTAGGTTTCGGGTACACCGGACAGGACTCACAGAGAACTGTTGGTTGGTTTGATACCAGTCGTCAGTGAACAGTTCCTAGGTGACATGAGTACAGCGTAGTCCGCAGACTTGACACTGCTACTTCGCCTCGAGTGTGTCCCACTGTTCTTAGATTGCTACCCTACCACGGCTCAAAGGAGTCGTGCAAACAGGTAGCAGTTGGGTGCAGTCCCGAGCACTTGGTGGCAGTGGCGGTTAGACAGGATTCGTCCCTCCCGGTATTGGGAGTAGATATCGTGCTGTGTCAGAAAGCCATTACGCAAAGTCCCTGGCCAGGGCAAGCGAGATTTGCTGGTAGGTTCCAGTAGTTTCTCAGGGTGTAATGGGCTTCCCTCCGACACGACTTATACCGCTATTAGGGGAATGACGCTTGCCGCCCCACTAGGCCCGATATGCGATAGTCTTGGACGAACGGACCGGACTGTATGGAGATTGTCACATCAGACTCAGTAGGAGTTCGGATGGGTTTTCTCATCGGCCTTCTTATCGACAACTACCTGGGGACCGTTACGTACAGCTAGTGCCGCTTGCGGTCTGTGGTTAAACCAACTGCCAGCATAGTAGTCGAGTCTCTAGAGTCCCACACAGAGAGTTTCCTACTCCAGGCGAAACGATATAGAGGTCGCATGGTTTTGCGACAAAGGGTTCGGACGCATACGTGCGTTTACGCACGTACGACTTTCGGACTGTTTTTACCAGTCGACTTTGGTTTAAGCCAGTTACTGGTATCCGGTTATTGGATTTTTTCAGTCTAAAGTTTTTCCGTATTTTTGCGGATTGGAGGGGCGTTCTCGTAATTGTACGAGAAGCTTCTAGAAGATGTGACTAAGGAGGTTAAGGTGACATAAGCTTTGGATAAGATTAATGAGTCATGAGGGTGATTCATCATGATCATTAATGCACCATAAATGCTTAATGACTCATGTTAATGAATCACCTCTTTTCAGTTATGAAGCATGCTTATTCATTTCTATTATTCATTATTCTTTAATAAGAATGCTTCATAATATATTATGATACACTCTCTCTCATCTCATTATCTCATCTCACATTCTCTCTCCTCAAGCTCTCATCTTCAAGAGACTAATCCTTAATCCTCATGTGTTGAGATCAAAGGTTTAGTTAGACTTAAACATCCATTACCTTCACTCTATATCATCCTTTCTTCTTTGATTAGCAATCAAAGTAGATTAGTTACCTCAAGTTAGAGGTGTAGCTTGGTGTTTTGCTCTCGGGTGGATCGTCTACTACCTAGAGAAGGTCGAGGAGAACAAAGGAGGACACAAAGACGAAGGACCGGTTTCATTAGGTATAATCCCTAAACACAATTGATAAGAAACTCTTTGTGTACGGTTATTTATAGTTTAGCTTCGATTCAAGCGGTTAGTCGATGTTCGTTCTTTAAACTTGATCGATTTTGAAAATTCCGCCTCCCCACAAGTACTGGGGTGTACTACATCGACTTACATGTGATACAGAGATATCGAGATATTGGGATTATGTTTTGTGCCGATGCTAGGCACTGTTTTATGCTGATTTCATTATGATACCTCATTTTAAAAATACAAAGGAAATCTCACTAAATTATGAAAACAGTTCTTCATTTACATGTATTCTGTTTTCATGCATTCATACCTCATTCATATGATATATTGCTACCTGAGGCACTGACACGGGCACATGAGATTACACTGGGGTTAGATATTTACCCTAGTCATTGTTATAGGCGGCATGTTATACATATATTTGAGGATTATATATATTGATCGTTTGACCTAGGATTGCGTTATTTATGCGATTTCTTTTCGTTGATGTTTTTCTATTCACGAGTTGGCAACTCACCCCCGTTGTGCCCCAGTTTCTCGCAGGTTTTCCGTACAGGTTTCATTACGGCTTTGCGGGCATAGTTTCCTTCGGGTGATTTGCTAGTAGGTGGGTTTACTTGTATCGTACCCCCATTATATATCTTGTATATCATTATTCTGTTGTATCTAGAAGTTCCATCAACCAAACATGTATTTATTTTTGAGATAGACACCAGTGATGTTATTCTTTCGACCTTAGAGTCGCGCGTTATATTTCTGCGGATTTCTTGTGATTTTTGAGTTTCCTTTTGAGTTTTTGATCCTCGCCGTTGGCGTTGTATATTATATTGCTTGTGTGGTTGTGACCGTCGATTGACGAAGAGCTAGCTCCCGCTTGGAGATGCATTTTTATTGATTTCGTATACTATTCATGTTGTATCCCATTTGGGGGCCAGTATTTACAAAGGAGACTCTGCCGAAATTTTCAGTAAATTTTGATGTTCTTAAAAACCGCATAATTCGGCTTATGCTATTAAAACTACTTGTTTTAAATTGGTTTTCCTTCACTCTACTTCTTTTCTTGGTTTGGATTTCTGGGTTTTCGGTTTACTTAGATTACGTACGCCTCGAGACGTTTCGTAGTTTAAGTGCCGGTCAAGTTCCGTACTTTTGGGACGTGACACGACCATACTCCCCCCGGAACCCAAAAACTTTGATTTCTCATAAGGTGTCGGCGGAGTCCTAAAAGCAACATCCCCCGATCCCTGGTCGGCATCGTTTATGGTTGAGACTAGGACGGTATCTGATCGTCTTCGAGCCCCCAACTTTCGTTCTTGATTAATGAAAACATCCTTGGAAAATGCTTTCGCAGTTGTTCGTCTTTCATAAATCCAAGAATTTCACCTCTGACTATGAAATACGAATGCCCCCGACTGTCCCTCTTAATCATTACTCTGATCCCTAAGGCCAACACAATATGATCGAAATCATGTGATGTTATCCCATGCTAATGTATACAGAGCGTAGGCTTGCTTTGAGCACTCTAATTTCTTCAAAGTAACGGCGCCGGAGGCACGACCCGGCCAATTAAGGCCAGGAGCGCATCGCCGGCAGAAGGGACGGGACGGCCGATGCTCACCGTAAGGCGGACCGGCCGGCCCAGCCCAAGGTCCAACTATGAGCTTTTTAACTGCAACAACTTAAATATACGCTATTGGAGCTGGAATTACCGCGGCTGCTGGCACCAAACTTGCCCTCCAATGGATCCTCGTTAAGGGATTTAGATTGTACTCATTTCAATTACCAGACTCGATTAAGCTCGGTATTGTTATTTATTGTCACTACCTCCCCGTGTCAGGATTGGGTAATTTGCATGCCTGCTGCCTTCCTGTTGGAGATAGTGCCCTCAGAGTCAATTATTGGATCACAGGCATGTGATTGCAATGATTGAGGGAGGATCTATCCTGGTAGGACAGTCTTACTCAAGATGATAGTATGCTATCTAGTTTATCTTTATCATCGTGTACTGCTTTAGGTGACCTGACAGGTCACTATTGCACGTTGATAGAGCCCCTAGGATTCTTGCTTGACTACCGGCAGTATGAGGGCGATCATATACATGGGAGCTGGTAGTCTATAAGCATATCCTTAAAAGGTCCCTAGTCGTGGGAGTTTCGAGACAGGGCATCGATACTCCAGAGTAGACTAGTGTATACAGTCGAGACCCCGACGAGGTGCGGTGGCCGGTCTCACAAGCCACTGGTGTCAGTTGGTTCACCTAAGATGTATACAGGTACTCATTGGGTTATGAGTACACCGGACAGGACTCGCCGGGAACATGCTAGTTGGTCTTATACCTGACGTTAGATAGCAGTTCCCTGGTGACATGTGTACAGGTTAGTTCATCGACCTGGGGATTGTCATTTGTCTCGTGTGAGTTCCCACTATACTTTGATTACTACCCTACCACGCTCAAAGGAGACGTGCAAACAGGTTTTAGTTAGGTACAGTCCCGAGCCACATGGAGGCAGTGAGCGGATCTTCGGGGGTTCGTCTCTCCCGGTATTGGGGGTGAGGTCGCGCTGTGTCTAGGAGAGCCATTACACCAAGCCCTCGGCCGAGGCAGGAGATTTACTGGTAGGTATTTGTTCATATCAGATTTTTGCATTTTTATACCGCCCAATTTTTATCACATTGCATATCGGTAGGTACTCTTGAGCCGTGTTTGCTAGTCAATTGCAGGATACAGGTTCTCGGCTCTAAACGGTGAAATTCATGGAAAAACACGACAAAATCCGGGTTCCTGCCAACCACAGATAAAATACGGGTCTCCGCTCTCTATCCGTATGTTGCCACACACCAGTTTAAGAGAAAAAATGGCAAATCATTGTCGTTTTCATGCACAAGGCTCAATGGCAACACAAGATCCAAGAAATCTATGCGGAGCTCGAGGAAATCATGACAAAAGGATCCACATCAAATCACCTATTGCTCAACAGAAATTCTGGAAAAATCGTGAAGAAAATCTGAGAAAAATCATATGCCAGAATAAAGGACATGAAAGACCAGGGAAGCCCAAAAAAGCAGAGAGCCCAACTCCTCTAAAGGGCCGCGGAACCGCGGCCAATAGGGGGTCTAGGCCGCTGTTCCGCGGCCATATGGTGGCGGCAGTTGACTATTTTTTAGGGGTGTTTTTGTCTTTTCATATAGAGGCAGATTGTTGCCCTAGATTTCCATTTCCCTGCCTATAAATAGTCCAGAACCTTGTGAAGCCAAGGGTGCTTAATCTTGTATTTTAGGTTTTAGAATACTTGTTGTTCTTCTTCTTCTTCTCATCTCTTCTCCATTGAAAACTTGTAGTGAGCTTTTGTGAGTGAAGAATGATGAATAAAGAAGTTCCTTTTGTTATTATACTTGTCTTGTTCTTTAGTTAAATTATTATTGCTTGTAATTTTCATTTGTTAACTTAGTTGTTGTTATTTGTGTTTGTTTCTTTCTTTTCTTTTTTTTTCTTTATCCTTAAACAACCATGATGCTTACGCTTGATCCTTGCTAAGGTGAGGTCGCAAATAGCTAGTTGTTATCTTCTAATCTCTTTCTTTCTATCTTCCTCCTTTGTTTTATTTTTCATTCTTCTTGTAATGGGTGAGTAATTTCCATACTTTTTAGGGTAGGATAAGGGAAGTTTGAGAGAAGGAAATCTCTCTCACTCTTTCCTTGCCCAACATCTTAAATCGACTCCCGTTTATTGAACCACAATCCGCTCCTTACGGCACCCTATCCTACATGATAGCGGTGATTCCGTAGTGAGACCGGTTGTGGTTGAATTAACCGGAGGTTATGGCTAACAGCCAAGAACGGACGGACAAGCACCAAAAGGAAGAACTTATGCGTTGGAAAGCCTAGCTTATACTCGCAAGTTCCTTCCTGGTCGTGCTAATCCCCGTTATTGCCGATTACCGTAACACCGATATTAAGAGTGGCAACGAAAGAAGTGAGCGACTCCTAACTCAAACTAACCTAATCCTAACCCTAACAAGCTCTCTTTACACTCATTTTATCACTTAGTTAATCACAAACAAATTTGGAAAATTGGACTTAACTCGTTAAAGCACATAGAAAAAGATTCCCATCTCCCTGCGGACGACTCGTACTCAACCGGCTAGCTACAAGCGAAACCGTCTTGATTGCGGTAATTAACTAAACTTGAACACGCAGAATCGCTACCAATCAAATGGCGCCGTTGCCGGGGAGACGGTAGTTTATTTATTTTTTTAATTTCGGGTTAATTTGTGAATATAAATATAACCGAAAAACAAAAAAAAATATACATTGTAAAAAAAAACCATCTTGTTATTTTTGATTAGTTTTTGTGCAAGTGTGCAGGATAATACGGAGTTCAAGTTCAGTGCCAAAGACGTGGGAAGATAGACCCATATTTCACGGCTACACCGCGACGGATCAAAACGAAGCAAACGGTCTACTGTAAAAATCTGGAGCAGATACAGTAAGCAAGTCAAAATTCAGCATATCCAGAAAAGCAGAGGACACCCAACAGAGCACACCCAAAAATTTCAGAAGCCCAACTCCACCTTACTGCCGCGGAACCGCGGCATAAGCTGGCTTAGGCCGCGGAACCGCGGCCGTTTGGCTCCTTCAGGGTGCAAAATTCTCTGTAAGTCCTCCTTTTTCTCCCCCACTCCTTTGGACTCCAATAAACTGTGTTTTCTGCAGAATTCTTTGCGCAAATTCTCTCCCTACTTCCAATAAACTATTTTTGTGTAGGATTCTTTGCGCCACGCTAAAAATAAAAATTGTTTGCATTTGATTTGTTACCGCTTTGCATTCATTAATACGGACTTAAGGGGCTTGAAACCAATTCAGATTGGGTGGGGATTTCATCACCCTTTCCAGGACCCCAGAAATCACAAAAAACATATGCATTGACCATTGTTAATTAAAAAATACTAGACTCAGCCCTAAGGACTTCGCGCTCAATAGGACAGAGGACTAGTTACAGGCATCAGCCGTTTATCCTATCTGACTTTTGTGGTGTCTAGGAAAGTGTGTCGAAGGCAAGTGGTTACTTAATTAGGACCACTACTTACGTAGTGGGGAGCCTCCCACTTACCTGGCACTTACCTGGCCGCAATTGACGGAGAAGAGACGGTTTGAGGTCCTATTTCTAGCCCTCTGGAACAGTTAGGAGCTGTCTAGCAGACCTAGGTGACCCTAGATCTAGGTGTGATTGTGCATATCTTGTTTGTGATTGCTTAAAGCCGTAAGTCCGTACATATTCCTGTAAAGCTCTTTCTAAAAGAAAAAAAAAGGAAAAATCAAAAAACTTTTATAAAAACTTGCCCTTTGTCGCCAAAATCCATTTTTCACCCACCCACCACCCATCGAATTTCTCCATTGACGTTTTCTTACCCTCACTGTCACGACCCGCAGGGTACGGAACGTGACTGGCACTTAAGTTTATGAAACGTCCTAAGACGTCCGTAAAATAAGTAAGCCAAAGCCCAGAAACCAAAACCAAATAAGCCAAAGAGTGAAGGAAAACCAATCAATTGAAAGCGAGTTTATCAAATAAGTCATATCAAACCTTTTTAAAAACAATATCAATTTTTCCGAAAATTTCGGCAGAGTCTCCTTTGTAAATACTGGCCCCCAAAATGGGTACAACAAGAATATATATAAATCCAACAAATAAGGCATCCCCAAGCGGGAGCTAGCTCTTCGCCACAAGGCGGTCACAAATCCCACGCAATATAAAACAACAGCAGGCAAAATAATAATAAAGAAGCATAAGAAAAACCGCATGTCGACTCAAGTGAGCTCGACCCCAAAATACAGCATAAAAAGTTCACAAATCTCACAGTCTCATCTCTAGGTCAATATACAACAATACTGGTAGATACAGTAGATGGAGTACTCTAGATACAAAGAATATGCAAGATGGTACAAAAATAATAATACAACCCACCTACGAGCAAAAACCTCGAGTCCTGGCAAGAGAGGCAAAAGAAGCGGTGCGCCCGCCGCTACTGTGCTGACGGAGCGGACCTGCAAAAGACTGTGGCACAACGGGGGTGAGTTGCCGACTCGTGAGTAATAAATAACATCTATAGAGGTTATCGCAAGTATGCACACAAGCATCCTAGCATCTATAATACAAGTATGGCAGGACATAATAGCAGATATGTATGCAATATGAATATACTAGCAGGTATGAATGCAATGTGAATCAACTCATGATCTGAATGTGTAAGTATAAGAATCATGTTTTTTCTTTAGGAATCTCTTTTGAAATACCAGCACAATACCAATAGAATCAACAAGAACCTGTGTCCAGCAACGACACCTCAAAACTATCACAAATCTCATATATCCATGTCATAGTATCTCTGGCCTCAGCCATCCGGCTGACCCATCTCAATATCAATATCTCATCATCTCGCGGCCATGGTCGGTATCCTTTGGATATCCGACGTGCCAAACAGTCACCGGTAGGTAATCCGTCCCTTGCCTGGCTCATGGTCAGCAACACGAGCTTCTTGCCTCGGGGTACCTTACCGGGCCCACCATGTACCCGAGACGGTTCATCCAACTCCTCGAAACGGGTCTCGAAAACCACAGCAAACTTATGGTGGACGACACTTACATCACTAGAAAACCGCAATTTACATATTTAAAAAAATGTAATAAGTTTAGAAATTTGCGGCTTTCCCCCGAAATCCAGAAATATCACAAAATCTCAAGAAATCCTCATAAATGCATATGCCAATGATAATGAATGCATATGGTATAAATAATCAAGTTGCGATGTATGATAGATAGACTAGGCATGAGCAAATAACATGATGAGTACATGCACATGATTAGCAATCTTACGATTTCATTTGAAGGAATTAAAGGCAATAGCACAGGTTTAAGCATCAATTATAGTAAAATGGTTTAAGTTATAGGTTATCTAGCGTGGTGGCATGGCAATTACCAGGGCGTGTGTGTAAGCATGAATAGTGCTCGTGCTGCATATAAAAACCCTGGCAAAGGTGCAGGTGTCCTATAGAATGGGTTCGTATATGTAGGTCAAATAAGGTATGGATGTAGTTACTAATATCACTAAAATCTTAACTACTTAAACTATCGGGAGACTTGCGCCATCCAAACGATAGTCCCCCGTAGATGTTAAATCTACTCACCTGAATCCCTAGCTAGCCACGTCCAATCACCGCTTTCCCCTTTCGTGCCGCGTCTGACGTCTCCGCGACCGAACCTGGAATTTACATCAATACCAAACATAGGGTTACATATCAAGAACGACGCAAATCCCAAAAAAAAATACTAACGTTCACAGGCTAGGCACAACGTGCACAGGTGCGCGGAACACACGCGAAAATCGCAAAAACTAACTAAAATCGTCGATTTGGTCGCCCGGCAAAGCTAAAACCCGATCACTCAAAAAAACCGCACTCACACATCCTAAATGTCATAGGATACGCCAAAAATATCATCAAGATATCGCAAATAATTCATCACAATATTTTTATAAAAACCTAGTAAGCACTAAAAATTCCCAATTCGAGCAAACATCGCGTATTTGCGATAAAGTGCTCACATCGTCGCACAATCCTACAATCCACACAACTAGCTAGCCACAACACTCAATTTAACCCATTTACCATGCTTCAAAACACATTTTCCATAAACAAACCCTTTCTAGAATTTCATAACTAGCAATCTTAATCCAAACTATACATGAAAAACCCTAAATTAACACTAGTTTATAGCCCAATTAGCAAGTTAACCTCTTATATTAGGTTAGCAAAACAACTAGATAGCAAAATAGAATTAATAAACTTAGTAATGGTTTCTAAAACCCTAGTTTAAATTCAAACCATTAACTTTAAAAAAACCTAGATTAGAAATTAGGAATTATTTTGACACTAAAACAATTTCAAAGTTCTAATTTAACACACTTAAGCTATAAATTAATCATTGATTAGAAATTATACCTCACAAGCTCAAACCCTAGCTTGCTCTAGCCTCTCAAGACACCTCCTTTCTCCAAGCTTTGAACCAAATTAGGTTTGAGAAGATATGGAATAAGGGTTTTCTTTGAATTTGTGAAGGAAATTGTTGATTTTTGATGGATATTGTGATGAAATTTGATGTGAAAAGAGGGGGAAAATATGGGGACAGAAGCAGGAGGTGCTCTCGGCCTTGAGGGAATGGGGGAGAATGGTGTGGTGTTGTGGAAATTTTGTCCAAGGTCAAAGCCAACCATTCCCAAGTACAACATACTTACAAATTAATATAAATTAATCCATTCACATATCATATTGTTCACAAGAGTTGAAGACCCAAAAAAAAAAAAAGAGAGAAGTTTCCTGCTATGGTGGGCCGGCCAAGTGGGGATGAGGATTGGTGAGAGAGTGCATAAAAATTCTTATGCAAAAAGACCCCCCGACAAGCTCAAAATTGCAAGTTTTAGCTCAAAATAAATATATTTTCGTTTTCCTTAATAAAAATTAGTTAAAACTTGAAATAAAATACTAAAAATTTATATTACAACTAGATTTTAATTAACATGATTTTAAAGATTAAAATTAGCCCAAAAAAATTTGTATTTATCGCTAATTTAATGTATTTTCTTAACGGCTTAAAATAATATTAAAAAAATTGAAAAATAGGGAAAAAAATTTAAATGACCAAAAATTAATAAGTAACTCATTAGCTACTAAAAACTAGCAATTACCTATCCAAATTAGGTATAATTAGTCCTAAACAGCAAAATAACAAAAAAGACGGTTTACGGAAAAATACCGAATTTTCACCGATTTTCAGGAAAACACCAAAACGAATTTTCAAGGCGCTACAATCTTCCCCCCTTAAAGAAATATAGCTACGCGTACCTTCAAAGAGATGGGGATATTTCTTCCTCATCTCGCCCTCGGTCTGCCAGGTGACCTCCTCGCTGCTCGGGCCACGCCAAAGGACCTTGACAGTCGGTATAACTTTCGATCTCAACTTCTTCACCTGCCGATCCAGGATGGCCACCGGCTGCTCTGCAAAAGAAAGGTCGCGCTCTAGCTGGACTGTCGGGTGCTGAATCGCATGCGAAGGGTCGTGAAGGTACTTGCGGAGCATCGAAACATGGAAGACGGGGTGAACATCGGGAAAGCTGGGTGGAAGAGCCAAACGATATGCAACTGCGCCGACACGCTCGAGAATCTCGAAGGGACCCACAAATCTGGGACTAAGCTTTCCTTTCGCCCAAATCGCATCACGCCCTTCATCGGAGAGACCCTCAGAGAAACATGATCGCCAACTGCGAACTCTAGTCTGCGACGGCGCCTGTCTGCATAAGATTTATTCCTGCTCTGAGCTGCTCTCATCCGGTCTCGAATCAACTGTATCTTCGCTGTCATCTCCTCAACAAGCTGCGGCCCTAAAATATTGCTCTCGCTGAGCTCGGTCCAACAGACGGGCGATCTACATCTCCTCCCATACAATGCCTCAAAAAGTGTCATCTGAATAGTATCCTCAAAGCTGTTGTTGTAGGAGAACTCCACTAACGGTAAATGACGATCCCAGCTACCTCCGAAGTCTAAAACGCACGCTCTGAGCATGTCCTCGAGAGTTTGAATGGTCCGCTCTGACTGTCCGTCAGTCAGCGGATGAAACGCCGTGCTGAAACTCAAACGAATGCCCAAAGCCTCCTGAAGTCTCTGCCAAAGTCGGCTGGTGAACTGGGTGGCTCGATCTGACACGATACAAGTCGGTACTCCATGAAACCGCACGATCTCGTCGATGTAAAGCTGGGCATACTGAGCGAAGCTGAAAGTGGTCTTCACTGGCAGGAAGTGAGCCGCTTTCGTCAATCGATCTACTATCACCCAGATGGAGTCGTACCCTCGACTGGTCCTGGGTAGACCCACAACGAAATCCATCGAAATCTGCTCCCATTTCCACTCTGGAATGGGTAACGGCTGTAGCTCTCCTGCGGGCCTCTGGTGCTCGGCCTTGACTTGCTGACAAGTCAGGCATCTCGATACAAACTCCGCAATGTCCCTCTTCATTCCGTCCAACCAGTAGGTCTCTCTCATATCATGGTACATCTTGGTGGAACCGTGGTGGACACTATACACTGATCGGTGTGCTTCCTCAAGAATGTCGCGCCGCAATCCATCAGCATCTGGTACGCACAGTCTAGATCCATATCATAAAATCCCCTGATCATCAATCACGAACTCGGAAAATCTGCCTTGTCCCATCTGTGCCATGATCTCTGAGCAACGGTCGTCTCTACGCTGTACTTCATATATACGGTCAAGCAACTGTGGGCGTGCACGAACATGCGCGAGCTGTCCCCCTGTCTGAGTGAACTCGAACTCAACTAGGCTGTCGCATAAAATCTGCCAATCTGCTGACGACTGCCTCTGCACTGCGCGCAAATGGGATAGACTACCCCCGGGCCTCCTGCTCAAAGCATCTGCCACTACATTCGCCATGCCTGGGTGATATAAGATCTCGCAGTCGTAGTCTTTCACCAACTCCATCCAACGACGCTGTCTGAGTTTCAGGTCTCGCTGCTGAAATATGTATTTTAAGCTCTTGTGGTCTGTGAATATTTGGCACGACTCGCCATATAGGTAATGTCGCCAAATCTTCAGTGCAAAGACCACTGCAGCCATCTCCAAATCGTGAGTGGGGTAGTTCTGTTCATGCTTCTTCAACTGCCGAGAAGCATAGGCGATCACCCGGTCATGCTGCATCAATACGCATCCTAACCCCACTCGCGAAGCATCACAGTAGACCACAAATCTGCCTGATCCCGAAGGCAAAGATAATACCGGCGCCGTAGTCAAACAAGTCCGTAGCTGCTGAAAACTGCGCTAGCACTCCTCTGTCCAAACGAAAGGAACTCCCTTCCGGGTCAAACCGGTCAAAGGTGCAGCTATACGTCAGAAGTCCTGAACAAAACGCCTGTAGTAGCCCGCCAGGCCTAGAAAACTACGGATCTCAGTAACCGATGTTGGTCGGGGCCACTGCTGAACAGCCTCAATCTTCTTCGGGTCCACACATATGCCGTCTCTCGTAATCACGTGACCCAAGAATCTGACGTTGTCCAGACAGAATGCACACTTGGAGAACTTTGCGAACAGCTGGTGCTCCCTCAGAGTCTGTAGTGTAATCCGCAAGTACAGCTCGTGCTCCTCTCTGCTCCGGGAGTACACCAAGATATCGTCGATAAACACGATGATGAACAAGTCAAGATACGGCCTGAATGTACGGTTCATCAAATCCATGAATGCTGCTGGGGCGTTGGTGAGTCCGAACGACATCACCAAAAACTCATAGTGGCCGTAGCGCGTGCGGAAAGCTGTCCTCGGTATATCCTCCTGTCGAACTCGCAGCTGATGGTATCCTGATCGCAAGTCGATCCTCGAAAAAAACCCCGCACCTGAAGCTGGTCGAACAAATCATCAATGCGTGGAAACGGATATCTGTTCCGCACGGTAACCTTGTTCAGCTGGCGGTAGTTGATACATAAGCGCAAACTTCCATCCTTCTTCTTGACAAACAGGACCGAAGCACCCCACGGAGAAACACTAGGTCGAATAAGCCCCTTATCTAACAAATCCTGCAACTGATCCTTCTGCTCTCGAAGCTCTGCCGGGGCCATCCGATAAGGCGGTATAGAAATAGGCCCCGAGCCGGGAATCCAATCGATGCAGAACTCAACGTCGCGCTCAGGTGGTAGCCCAGGCAGCTCATCAGGGAAAACATCAGGGAATTCACAAACAACCGGGACCCAGTCCAACGGAACCTCTGCAGCTCGAGTATCATAAATATACGCTAAGAATCCCTGACATCCCTTCCGCAAGAGCAGACCAGCGCGAAGAGACGAAATCAAGCTGGGAAAGGTGACGCTGCGGTCTCCCAAAATAACAAGGACTGGCTCTCCCGGAAAGCTAAATCTGACTGCTTTCTCACGGCAGTCCACTGAAGCATAACAAGTGGCTAGCCAATCCATGCCCAGAAGCACATCAAAGTCCAACATATCCAGGAGAATCAAATCAGCCGATGAATCCCTCTCCCCGATACGAACGTAACACAATCGAAACACAAAACGAGCGATAAACGACTCGCCTACCGGGGTAATAAAAACAAGCGGCTGATCTAACGACGACGACTCACAGCCCAACATCGGTGCAAAGTGTGCAGAGACGTACGAATGTGTGGAACCTGGGTCAAACAATACTCGTGCGTCGAAAGAACAAACTGGCAAGGTACATGTCACAACGGCGTTGGATGCCTGCGCATCCTGCGGTGTCAAAGCAAATACTCGGGCCTGTCCTCCATCGATAGCGGGCTGACCTCGACCTCGGCCTCTACTTCCTCGTCCTCTCTGAATAGGACCGCCGCGTCCACGGCCTCTGGGTGCACCTAACTTGCATGGAGCATTGCCTGTGGTAGGAAGTAGGGCTCTCTGGGGAGGGGGTGGTGATGGTGGTAGGGTCACATGCGGAACTGTCGCCGCTCCCTGTCGTCTCGCCGGACAGTCTCTGACAAGATGGTGCGGACTCCCGCACCCAAAACAACCTGGCGACGGCTGCTGTCCCTGGGGATATAAACCATATAACTGACCCCGTCCAAAACCTCTGCCGGGCCCATCCCTCAGAAAGAATCTGGCACGCTGCCTCTGAGACGGTACCTCGGTGCGAATCCTCTTCGACCCAGAAACGGCCGAAGTCTGTGATATGCGTGCCTCCATACGTAATGCCGTATCCATAGCAGCTGAATAAGTGTCGTAGTGCTGGGCGCCAATGGAAAGATATAGCTGGGCATCAAGTCCTTGTACGAACCTCTTCACCCTCTTCGCTTCGGTATCTACCAGGTGCGGGGCATATCGGGACAACTGTGTAAACTGAACATCATACTCAGACACTGTCATCCCAGGTGTCTTGACCAAGGCCTCGAAGCTACGAGCTCTGGCGTCACGAACACTCTCTGGGAGGAAACGAGCTAGAAAGACCGCTGTAAACTCGGCCCAAGTCATAGGCGGTAGACCTGCAGCTCGACCTCTCAAGACTGACTCCCACTATATCTGCGCGAGACCCTCTAAACGGAAACTCGCAAGCTCCACCCATCGATCATCCGAACATCTCAGCGAATGGCAGATCCTGGATAAACTGTCAAGGAACGTCTGTGGGTCCTCCGCTGCCTCGGTGCCGGTGAATACTGGAGGTCTCAGCCTCATGAAATCCTGTAGTGAAACCGAGATGGTCACGGCGGTAGTAGTAGGAGGAGGTATCATAGTAGTCTGGGATGTAGTAGGTGCGTCATCCGGCCTCGGTGTACGACTGGCTGCAACTAGGGATCCTACCATCTGACGTAGCTTCTGCATACTCCCCATCATCTGTCGCAACTCCTCCATACCAGTCTCAAGCCTATCCATACGGCCTGGGGAAGGTGGATCGCTCTGTCCCTGCGGCGTAGGCATACCACCCTGCTCAGTCCTAGTCTCGGACGAGCTAGCTCGAATCTCGTCTCGGGCGGCAGCCCTCTGTGCTCTCATAGCCTTCGGCGGCATAGTGGCTGTTACAAGAACATGATGATAAGAACAGTGCAATAGGATTATAGGATACACGGAATTCAAGCAGGAATTTTCAAGCAAGTATATCCTAAAGCCACTTAGGCGGAGTACCGCATCGCAAGTATGCCGCGGACATACACACGCTACGTTACCCTACTTAAGTTACATACTCCATCTACCAAGGGTCATCCTATACTCAAAAAGGTAAAACCTATCGCTCTGATACCAACTTTGTCAAGACCCGCAGGGTACGGAACGTGACTGGCACTTAAGTTTACGAAACGTCCTAAGACGTCCGTAAAATAAGTAAGCCAAAGCCCAGAAACCAAAACCAAATAAGCCAAAGAGTGAAGGAAAACCAATCAATTGAAAGCGAGTTTATCAAATAAGTCATATCAAACCTTTTTAAAAACAATATCAATTTTTCCGAAAATTTCGGCAGAGTCTCCTTTGTAAATACTGGCCCCCAAAATGGGTACAACAAGATTATATATAAATCCAACAAATAAGGCATCACCAAGCGGGAGCTAGCTCTTCGCCACAAGGCAGTCACAAATCCCACGCAATATAAAACAACAGCAGGCAAAATAATAATAAAGAAGCATAAGAAAAACCGCATGTCGACTCAAGTGAGCTCGACCCCAAAATACAGCATAAAAAGTTCATAAATCTCACAGTCTCATCTCTAGGTCAATATACAACAATACTGGTAGATACAGTAGATGGAGTACTCTAGATACAAAGAATATGCAAGATGGTACAAAAATAATAATACAACCCACCTACGAGCAAAAACCTCGAGTCCTGGCAAGAGAGGCAAAAGAAGCGGTGCGCCCTCCGCTACTGTGCTGACGGAGCGGACCTGCAAAAGACTGTGGCACAACGCGGGTGAGTTGCCAACTCGTGAGTAATAAATAACATCTATAGAGGTTATCGCAAGTATGCACACAAGCATCCTAGCATCTATAATACAGGTATGGCAGGACATAATAGCAGGTATGTATGCAATATGAATATACTAGCAGGTATGAATGAAATGTGAATCAACTCATGATCTGAATGTGTAAGTATAAGAATCATGTTTTCCTTTAGGAATCTCTTTTGAAATACCAGCACAATACCAATAGAATCAACAAGAACCTGTGTCCAGCAACGACACCTCAAAACTATCACAAATCTCATATATCCATGTCATAGTATCTCTGGCCTCAGCCATCCGGCTGACCCATCTCAATATCAATATCTCATCATTTCGCGGCCACGGTCGGTATCCTTTGGATATCCGCCGTGCCAAACAGTCACCGGTAGGTAATCCGTCCCCTGCCAGGCTCATCGTCAGCAACACGAGCTTCTTGCCCCTGGGTACCTTACCGGGCCCACCATGTACCCGAGACGGTTCATCCAACTCCTCGAAACGGGTCTCGAAAACCACAGCAAACTCATGGTGGACGACACTTACATCACTAGAAAACCGCAATTTACATATTTAAAAAAAATGTAATAAGTTTAGAAATTTGCGGCTTTCCCCCGAAATCCAGAAATATCACAAAATCTCAAGAAATCCTCATAAATGCATATGCCAATGATAATGAATGCATATGGTATCAATAATCAAGTTGCGATGTATGATTGATAGACTAGGCATGAGCAAATAACATGATGAGTACATGCACATGATTAGCAATCTTACGATTTCATTTGAAGTAATTAAAGGCAATAGCACAGGTTTAAGCATCAATTATAGTAAAATGGTTTAAGTTATAGGTTATCTAGCGTGGTGGCATGGCAATTACCAGGGCGTGTGTGTAAGCATGAATAGTGCTCGTGCTGCATATAAAAACCCTGGCAATGGTGCAGGTGTCCTATAGAATGGGTTCGCATATGTAGGTCAAATAAGGTATGGATGTAGTTACTAATATCACTAAAATCTTAACTACTTAAACTATCGGGAGACTTGCTCCATCCAAAAGATAGTCCCCCGTAGATGTTAAATCTACTCACCGGAATCCCTAGCTAGCCACGTCCAATCACCGCTTTCCCCTTTCGTGCCGCGTCTGACGTCTCCGCGACCGAACCTGGAATTTACATCAATACCAAACATAGGGTTACATATCAAGAACGAAGCAAATCCCAAACAAAAATACTAACGTTCACAGGCTAGGCACAACGTGCACAACGTGCGCGGAACACACGCGAAAATCGCAAAAACTAACTAAAATCGTCGATTTGGTCGCCCGGCAAAGCTAAAACCCGATCACTCAAAAAAACCGCACTCACACATCCTAAATGTCATAGGATATGCCAAAAATATCATCAAGATATCGCAAATAATTCATCACAATATTTTTATAAAAACCTAGTAAGCACTAAAAATTCCCAATTCGAGCAAACATCGCGTATTTGCGATATAGTGCTCACATCGTCGCACAATCCTACAATCCACACAACTAGCTAGCCACAACACTCAATTTAACCCATTTACCATGCTTCAAAACACATTTTCCATAAACAAACCCTTTCTAGAATTTCATAACTAGGAATCTTAATCCAAACTATACATGAAAAACCCTAAATTAACACTAGTTTATAGCCCAATTAGCAAGTTAACCTCTTAGATTAGGTTAGCAAAACAACTAGATAGAAAAATAGAATTAATAAACTTAGTAATGGTTTCTAAAACCTTAGTTTAAATTCAAACCATTAACTTTAAAAAAAACATAGATTAGAAATTAGGAATTATTTTGACACTAAAACAATTTCAAAGTTCTAATTTAACACACTTAAGCTACAAATTAATCATTGATTAGAAATTATACCTCACAAGCTCAAACCCTAGCTTGCTCTAGCCTCTCAAGACACCTCCTTTCTCCAAGATTTGAACCAAATTAGGTTTGAGAAGATATGGAATAAGGGTTTTCTTTGAATTTGTGAAGGAAATTGTTGATTTTTGATGGATATTGTGATGAAATTTGATGTGAAAAGAGGGGAAAAATATGGGGACAGTAGCAGGAGGTGCTCTCGGCCTTGAGGGAATGGGGGAGAATGGTGTGGTGTTGTGGAAATTTTGTCCAAGGTCAAATCCAACCATTCCCAAGTACAACATACTTACAAATTAATATAAATTAATCCATTCACATATCATATTGTTCACAAGAGTTGAAGACCCAAAAAAAAAAGAAAGTGAGAAGTTTCCTGCTATGGTGGGCCGGCCAAGTGGGGATGAGGATTGGTGAGAGAGTGCATAAAAATTCCTATGCAAAAAGACCCCCCGATAAGCTCAAAATTGCAAGTTTTAGCTCAAAATAAATATATTTTCGTTTTCCATAATAAAAATTAGTTAAAACTTGAAATAAAATACTAAAAATTGATATTACAACTAGATTTTAATTAACATGATTTTAAAGATTAAAATTAGCCCAAAAAAATTTGTATTTATCGCTAATTTAATGTATTTTCTTACCGGCTTAAAATAATATTAAAAAAATTGAAAAATAGGGAAAAAATTTTAAATGACCAAAAATTAATAAGTAACTCATTAGCTACTAAAAAATAGCAATTACCTATCCAAATTAGGTATAATTAGTCCTAAACTGCAAAATAACAAAAAAGACGGTTTACGGAAAAATACCGAATTTTCACCGATTTTCAGGAAAACACCAAAACGACTTTTCAAGGCGCTACACTCACCTTCTCCGCTTTGACTATACTAAACTCGTTTAGTGTATGTCCGCTTGGACTCGGGAAACTAGCGCCCGCCTAGTCCGCGTTACGTTAGTCGCTACCGACTACGCGATCGACTCAGACGTCGAAACTCCGTCCACGCCTCTTTCTCCTTTACCTTTGCCGGCCAACTCCGACGTTGACCGGAATTCTGTTCATACATCTTCACCTTCACCTTCACCATCCTCTTCTTCCGCGATGTCAGGATTTAATCCGAACATCTCTTTGACTACCCCTGGATTGGCTCCACCTCCTACGGAGACCAATAACCCACCACCACCGCCTGTTGTAGCTCCGCAGCGAATCGCGCTCCTGGATCGTTTCTATCCCACCCGTTCTACACTTCCCACCTGCCTTTCTCTTCCACCGGCCAATCGGGATAACTTTGAAATTAAGCCCCACTTCATCAAAATGCTTCCGCGATTTCATGGGCTTGAATCTGAAGATGCCTATATCTTCATCAATAAATTTCAAAACGTTTGTGCCAAGATGAAAACCACCCAGCTGTCGGACGATGCTATACGGCTACGGGTCATTCCGTTCACTTTATGCGATCTTGCTGAAAAATGGCTGTATAGCACCGCTTCCCACTCCATAACCAGTTGGGACGAGTTTGTTAAAGCGTTTCTAAAAAAATTCTATCCGAATCATAAAACCGCAAGGATACGTAACGAAATTAACCAATTCTCTCAGCTTCCTTCTGAACCCTTCTGGAAGTGCATTGACCGGTATAAAGACCTTCTTGTTCAGTTTCCTCACCTTGGTATCGAGAGATGGCAACTTTGCCAAACCTTATACGAGGGCCTGAACCCAGCAACCAAGCAGTTGTTGGAAACCATCTGTCAGGGCCACTTCCTATCGAAATCTGACGAGGAAGCGTGGCAATTCTTTGACGACCTTGCGGAGCAAACGCTACAATGGGAGAGCACCAGACCGACTTCTTCTTCTTCTACCTCCACTTCTACCGGTCAGTCTAGGACAGGAATACACCAACTTGATGTCTCTATTGCGATGAAAGCTGAAATGGCTGCAATAACGAGAAAGCTTGAAGCGATAGAGAGCAAATTTTCTTCTCCTGCTCCTGCCCCGGTTCTTCCCCTTCGTACCATTTGCGCTTGTTGTTCCGATCCTTCTCACTTAACCGAAGAGTGTCCTTACAATCCACCATCGCAAGGACAGGATCAGGTTAATGCTGCATTCCAGCAAAGACCGAGGAATGATCCATACTCTTCCACCTACAATCCCGGTTGGAGGAACCATCCCAATTTCGCCTGGAATCAGAATCAGAATCAATTCCAAGGTAACAATTTCCAGAGGCCCCCTCCTCCACAACAACAAGCGCAACAACAAACTCAACATCAGTTTTAGCAGCCCTTCCAACCCCAACCTTTTCAAAATCAGACGAACAACTTTGCACCCAACAATTCTTTTCCACCAAACAACTTTGTTCCGTCAAACAACGATAAGGTTTCCTCGCTCGAACGAAGTCTGGAGGAGTTCGTTAAACAATCGACACAATCCACCGCAAACATCAAGTCTTCCATTCAGTCCTTAGTGCAACACACTACCGCTCACGGGCAAAGCATCAAGACCATCGAGGCCCAGATTGCACAGCTTAATGCGGCCTTAAGCGAGCGAGAGAAGGGGAAGCTCCCGTCCCAGCCACTCCCAAATCCCGGTCACCCACATAATGTACATGTTGCTCTTGAACAACAGAACTATAATGTGAGTGCCGTGACCACATTGAGATCGGGAAGGATGCTGCAAAACAACATCGGCACACGGCCCAACAATGACACCCCGGCCACTTCTTCTTCTTCTTCTGCTTCTTCGTCTTCTGAGCCTATTCTCCATTCTTCAACAGGCTCTCCTTCCTCTTCTTCTGCTCTGAACGGACCCACTTCTCACTCCACGAAAACACCTGTTCTGGGATCCGTTCCAACTCCACAATCTCCTCCTCCAGCATTGGACTCAACCAATTTTAAAAACGTTCAATTTCCAAACCGGTTGAAGTCCACCAAACAAAATCCACAAATGGAGAAGATTCTGGAGTTATTTAAGCAGGTTAACATTAACATTCCTCTTTTAGATGCTGTCCAACAAGTCCCGTCCTACGAAAAAATCTTAAAGGACTTGTGCACGAAAAAGAGGAAGTCTCATGTACCAAAGAAAGTTTTCTTGGCTAGTGCTGTGAGTGATGCTCTTACCCAATCTTTACCACAAAAACGGAAGGACCCTGGCTGTCCTACGATTTCAATTACCATTGGGGATAAGAACATCAACCACGCACTATTAGATCTTGGTGCCAGTGTTAACCTGCTTCCGTACTCAGTATACGAGCAATTAGGCGTAGGAGAGCTGAAACCCACACACTGTACTCTCCAAATGGCCGACCGATCGATCACCCATCCTAGGGGTGAGCTAGAGGATGTGTTAATCAAGGTCGGGGACTTCATATTCCCTGTTGACTTCATTGTATTAGACACACAGCCTGTAGCTAACCCCCGGAATAAAATTCCGGTGATACTCGGTCGCCCATTCCTTGCGACCTCAAATGCTGTGATCAATTGTCGCAATGGTTCGATGAACCTCTCTTTTGGAAACATGACAATTGAACTCAACATTTTTAGGTTGGGGAATCAGCCCTCCGAACCTAATGCTCATATACTGGACGTCTGCTCGATCCAGGAGATCACCCCAGAAGAGTGTGAATTCGAGGAGTTTCTGTTTGATCACGATAACCTTGACGCCACTAGTGCGTTCCTCTTCGAACTCGCTGCTGTTTCTGCGCCCGACAACGACTACGAGTGTTTCACGTTCTCGAACGATCTTAGCCGCTCACAACCCGAGTTTGAATCCTTCGAATTTCCGGATGAGTTACATGAACCATCCAACTCGGTCGCTAACACTCGTTTTGAACCTTTGCTGGAATCTTTTGAGTTCGAGACCTTTGCACCAATCTTGCCTTCAATCGTTTCACCTCCAACGCTCGAACTCAAGCCTTTGTCATCTCACCTTAAGTATGCTTACTTAGGTGAGAACGAGACCCTCCCTGTCATCATCTCGGCTTCTTTAGCTCCAGAGCAAGGGAAAGCCCTTCTTGCGGTCTTGCACAACAACAGGCAAGCTTTTGGCTGGTCCATGGCGGACATCAAGGGGATTAGTCCCCTGATCATTGAACATCACATTCATCTGATGGATGATGCCAAACCAGCCAGGGATCCACAAAGACGTCTCAACCCAGTCATGAAAGAGGCTATGAAAAAAGAGATCGTAAAATGTCTGGATAGTGGTATCATTTACCCTATCTCTGATAGCCAGTGGGTTAGCCCCATTCACGTTGTCCCCAAGAAATCAGGTATAACGGTCATCACTAACGAGGCGAATGTGTTAATCCCTACTCGCACCCAAACTGGGTGGCGAGTATGCATTGATTACAGAAAACTGAACGCCGCAACGCGGAAGGACCACTTTCCGCTACCTTTCATTGACCAAATGCTTGAACGATTGGCCGGACACGAGTACTACTGCTTTCTTGATGGCTACTCCGGCTATAATCAGATTCCCATCGCCGAAAAAGACCAGGACAAGACCACATCCACTTGTCCTTTCGGCACGTTTGCATATCGTCGTATGACCTTTGGGTTATGCAATGCGCCTGCTACCTTCCAGCGGTGTATGATGGGAATCTTCTCAGACATGGTGGAAAAATTTCTGGAGATCTTCATGGACGATTTCTCCATCTTCGGCGATTCCTTCAACGAGTGTTTGCTGCATCTCGACGCTGTCCTTACCCGATGTAAGGAAGAATCTCACTTTGAATTGGGAGAAGTGCCACTTCATGGTGCGCGAAGGTATTGTCTTAGGACATATCATCTCGCAAAATGGCATAGAGGTTGACAAAGCAAAGATTGAGGTCATTTCCAATCTACCTCCTCCCAGATGCGTCCGAGACATCTGAGCCTTCCTTGGCCATGCCGGTTTCTATAGACGGTTCATCAAGGACTTTAGCAAGATTGCTAGGCCTTTGACTCTTCTACTGGCCAAGGACACACCATTTGACTTCAACTCGAGCTGTGTGACTGCGTTCGAGTCATTGAAAAGCTCACTCACTTCTGCTCCCGTTCTTTCTTCACCTGACTGGACGCACCCATTTGAGATTATGTGCGATGCATCCGACTTTGCCATCGGTGTTGTCCTTGGACAACACATCAACAAGATGCCGCACGTAATCTATTATGCGAGCCGAACCCTGAACGACGCCCAACTTAATTATACAACAACTGAGAAGGAATTCTTGGCTGTTGTATTTGCTTTAGAAAAGTTCAGGCCCTGCCTCATCGGATCTCCAGTCATTGTCTACACAGACCATTCTGCTCTGCGCCATCTTTTTGCGAAGAAAGATGCAAAATCTCGGCTAATACGTTTGATCCTCTTGCTTCAAGAGTTTGACCTTGTCATTAATGACAAACGAGGATGTGAAAACGTATTTACCGACCATCTCTCACGACTTCCTTCTTCGCCTTCGCTTCCAATTCCGATCAACGACGTTTTCCCGGAAGAACAACTCTTGACCGTATCTTGCGAACCCTGGTTCGCGGACATTGTGAACTATTTGGCTACAGGGTTATTACCGACTGAATGGTCAAGTCAGGACAGACTTCGATTCTTATCCTAAGTAAAACACTTTTACTGGGACGAACCCTATCTGTTCAAGTACTGTCCCGACCAGATTATTCGTCGGTTTGTCCCTGACGAGGAATTCAAGAGTGTGCTGTCATTTGGCCACGATCAAGCGTGTGGCGGGCACTTTGGCCCTAGAAAGACAGCTGAGAAGATCTTGCAATGTGGTTTCTACTGGCCACAACTCTTCAAAGATGCTCATGACTATTGCAAAACTTGCTCCCGGTGCCAACACATGGGCCGGATATCCCGGAGGAACGAGATGCCGCTCCAACCAATTTTGGTGGTGGAGATTTTCGATGTTTGGGGGATAGATTTCATGGGGCCGTTTCCCAGCTCTTTCGGGAACTTGTACATCCTTCTTGCTGTTGATTACGTCTCTAAGTGGGTCGAGGCTGTGCCCAGCCGGACTAACGACAAAAAGGTTGTCGTTAGGTTTCTTAAAGAAAACATTTTCTCCCGTTTTGGGCACCCCCGAGCGATCATTAAGGACAATGGAACTCATTTCTGCAATAAGACTTTCGAGGCCTTGATGGGGAAATATTCCATTAATCATAAGCTCTCTACACCCTACCACCCCCAAACCTGCGGGCAGGCCGAAGTTTCAAATCGGCAAATCAAGCAGATACTGGAGAAGACGGTTTCCAAGAACCGTAAGGATTGGTCGCTGAAACTCACTGATGCCCTTTGGGCATTTCGAACCGCTTATAAGACCGATCTTGGCATGTCTCCCTATCGGCTTGTGTACGGAAAGGCTTGCCACCTACCTGTCGAAATAGAGCATCGCGCATTTTGGGCGATAAAAGAGCTGAATCTGTCTCTCGAAGATGCGGACGGCCATCGGAAGCAGCAGTTGAACGAATTGAGCGAGCTTAGGGATGAGGCTTACGATAACGCGGTAGTCGTCAAGAATCGAACGAAGATGTTTCACGATAAAGACCTTTTGCGCAAAACCTTCGTACCTGGTCAGCAGGTACTGCTTTACGACACCCGGCTACACTTCCATCCAGGAAAGCTCAGATCTCGCTGGAAAGGGCCGTATTTTGTACGGAATGTGTATCCGCAAGGCGCTGTGGATTTGGAGAATCCAAAGGACGGTTCATTTTTCAAAGTGAACGGACACCGACTAAAACCGTACCTTAGCGCCGAACCAACAGAGGAGCTCCTGTTCTTACAGGAGCCGGTTTACCCTGCATAATCTTCCTCTGCCTACACCAAACTTCGGTTATCCAGGCAAGAACAGTGGACACTGTTCCAAATAAGTTTGGGGGTATGTATATAACATTTTGTACATTTTTGTGGATATTCTTTTCCATTTTTGTTTTTTTTTCTCTTCTTTAAAAACAAAAACAAAAAAAATTGTGTATAGCTAACCGACAATTTTGACCCTTCAAATGATCTCTTCATGCAATGACAGTGAGGACACTGTCCAGTTTAAGTTTGGGGGTACGCTCGGTACGCATTTCTAACCTTCGCATTCATATGTATATTTAGCATCTGCATATTAAAATCCATAAAACCTATAAAAATCTGAAAATTTTCTAAAAACATAAAAACTTTTCTGTCAAGTTAGCTAGTGGGAGGACTCTGATTCAACATTTCGACGGTTTTGTTTGATAAGATAAGAATAACTAAATCTTATGTTTAGATTTTGAAAACCTGAAAGATAACTCTCCTTTGAAGTTAACTATAGCTGATATACTTCTTTACATCACACTACACGTGTCGTGAGTTTTTGGGAATTAGAGGACAAGTCTTTTATGTCTAAAAACGTTTAAATGGATAAATGATTTTCTGAGGATCAAATAGGTTTGTTCTGAAATAAGTAATATCAAGAATAGCTTATGAAGTGAGTGAATATGAAGGAATGTTATTGATGCCTTAATTGGAACTATGTCTGAAAAATAACCCATCTGGAACTTGATTGGAATGATTACACACCAAAACCCACTAAACACGTCTTTTATCCAAAAAATAATTGAACTGCCGGTTATATCTCCGTTCGCATTGAATCATCATGATTTTCACGCCAAATTGTCTTTTGTTTTTGGACCTAGGTAACTTGAGTAATTATGTCCGCTGGGGTGTTTCTACACCTAATGCCCTAAAGCCAACTGGTTTGGGTGCATTGGCCCAAAGCTCGTTAAGAAGCCTAGAAAGTCCGAATTAAAACAAAGTCAAGCAAGTGTTCTATCCGAGTTAAAATTCCTAACGGTTCTTTGTGTGAGAATAATCTTGATAAAAGACAGGCTTTTATAAAAAATATTTTAGCGGAGATATGAAGGTTTTATTCTATGATAAAGACTATTGCACGTTCACAGAAGTGTGTATGAAATGAAAACAAGAAAAAGGTGGAGTGAAAAATAAGACATAGTTTCCTATTAAGGAAGATAGAAATTCTGAAGTTGAAACCTTACTGGAAAACGAAACTTGAAAAATGCTTAACTCTTTATAAAACTTATGTGATCCTTTTAAAATTGTTATCTGGGCTTTATTGTGTGACTTGATAACTTTAATCGATCCTTCTGGAACTTAACGACACTATTTGCACTGCACGTAAAGACATATAAAATCTTCAGTTAAATAAGTAGCGAGGTGTGAAAAATAAGGGTTCGATAGTCTAGACTTAGGATCATAGAATTGTTATTTTCTGAAACAAAAGCTTAGGGTTTGAATCATAGTTATTTTGCAAAACTAGCTTGACCGGATTTTGTGGGTAATATCCGCTGAAAACCCTCAGGAGACAACACTCCTCCTACTAGGGACACCTAGAGGTTTAACGGCTTGTTGCACATGCTCAGTGCAATCGCGTTCCATGCGAAAGTGAGGTTAGGAAATTTTTTGTGAATAAATTGGCTTTGCTCGGGAGGAGCAAATGGTAAGTTTGGGGGTATTTGTTCATATCAGATTTTTGCATTTTTATACCGCCCAATTTTTATCACATTGCATATCGGTAGGTACTCTTGAGCCGTGTTTGCTAGTCAATTGCAGGAAACAGGTTCTCGGCTCTAAACGGTGAAATTCATGGAAAAACACGACAAAATCCGGGTTCCTGCCAACCACAGATAAAACACGGGTCTCCGCTCTCTATCCGTATGTTGCCACACACCAGTTTAAGAGACAAAATGGCAAATCATTGTCGTTTTCATGCACAAGGCTCAATGGCAACACAAGATCCAAGAAATCTATGCGGAGCTCGAGGAAATCATGACAAAAAGATCCACATCAAATCACCTATTGCTCAACAGAAATTCTGAAAAAATCATGAAGAAAATCTGAGAAAAATCATATGCCAGAATAAAGGACATGAAAGACCAGGGAAGCCCAAAAAAGCAGAGAGCCCAACTCCTCTAAAGGGCCGCGGAACCGCGGCTAATAGGGGGTCTAGGCCGCGGTTCCGCGACCATATGGTGGCGGCAGTTGACTATTTTTAGGGGTATTTTTGCCTTTTCATATAGAGGTAGATTGTTGCCGTAGATTTCCATTTTCCTGCCTATAAATAGTCTAGAACCTTGTGAAGCCAAGGGTGCTTAATCTTGTATTTTAGGTTTTAGAATACTTGTTGTTCTTCTTCCTCTTCTCATCTCTTCTCCATTGAAAAACTTGTAGTGAGCTTTTGTGAGTGAAGAATGATGAATAAAGAAGTTCCTTTTGTTATTATACTTGTCTTGTTCTTTAGTTAAATTATTATTGCTTGTAATTTTCATTTGTTAACTTAGTTGTTGTTATTTGTGTTTGTTTCTTTCTTTTCTTTTTTTTCTTTATCCTTAAACAACCATGATGCTTACGCTTGATCCTTGCCAAAGTTAGGTCGCAAATAGCTAGTTGTTATCTCTAATCTCTTTCTTTCTATCTTCCTCCTTTGTTTTATTTTTAGTTCTTCTTGTAATGGGTGAGTAATTTTCATACTTGTTAGGGTAGGATAAGGGAAGTTTGAGAGAAGGAAATCTCTCACTCTTTCCTTGCCCAACATCTTAAACCGACTCCCGTTAATTGAACCACAATCCACTCCTTATGGCACCCTATCCTACATGATAGCGGTGATTCCGTAGTGAGACCGGTTGTGGTTGAATTAACCGGAGGTTATGGCTAAGAGCCAAGAACGGACGGACAAGCACCAAAAGGAAGAACTTATGCGTTGGAAAGCCTAGCTTATACTCGCAAGTTCCTTCCTGGTCGTGCTAATCCCTGTTGTTGCCGATTACCGTAACACCGATATTAAGAGTGGCAACGAAAGAAGTGAGCGACTCCTAACTCAAACTAACCTAATCCTAACCCTAACAAGCTCTCTTTACACTCATTTTAACACTTAGTTAATCACAAACAAATCTGGAAAATTGGACTTAACTCGTTAAAGCACATAGAAAAATATTCTCATCTCCCTACGGACGACCCGTACTCAACCGGCTAGCTACAAGCGAAACCGTCTTGATTGCGGTAATTAACTAAACTTGAACACGCAGAATCGCTACCAATCAGTATTCCAGTAGTATCTTAGGGTGTTCTGGGCTACACTCCGACACGACTTGTACCGCTTTTGGGGGTCTGACTTTTACTAACCCCCTAGGCCCGCCATGCGATGCTCATAGACGAACGGACCGGACTGTACGGATATTGTCACTGACAGGCTCAGTAGGGTGTCAGGATGAGTTCGCTCATCGATGTCCCTTTTGGTCAATAGCTGGTGGCCCGTCACGTATGGCTAATACCTCTGACGTGCTAGTGGTTAAATCCACAGCCATAGTATTGACGTGTCTTTAGAGTCCACCACATATACAGTTACTCAAGTTTCGGGCGAAACGCTGTAGAGGCCGTATGGAGATATGGCAGGGTTCGATCAGATACGTGCGGTATTGCACGGATCAGGATCGGACGGATAATACTAGCCGGCTTTGGTTTAAGCCGGATCCTAGTATAGTACAGTGTAGATTTGTCTCATTGTATTTGTATTTCGGTCGGAATACAGTGTTAGTGTTTATGCCCTAGAAGGCCATTACTGTATCATACTAGCTTGTATATTACTTAATGGAAGCTTGGGATATTCACATGTATATAACAGTCTTGCTAAACATGGTAGTATGATACTTGGTTTTTCTATCTTAATATGTGAGTGTACGTATTGATAGAGCTCTTAGGATCTTGCTTGTCTACCAGCGTTGTGATGGCAGTCACACTAGTGGGGGCTGGGTAGTCTACAAGCACATCCTTATTTTGGTCCCTGGTCGTTGGATTATCGAGACAGAGCATCGATACTCCGGAGTAGACTAGTGTGTACGCTTCTCATCCCAGTTGGGGAGATGGTCTGTCCCACAGCCGTCAGTACGTCGTACTGGAGATAGTATACAGGTGCTCGTTAGGTTACGGGTACACCGGACAGGACTCACAGGGAACTGTTGGTTGGTTTGATACCAGTCGTCAGTGAACAGTTCCCAGGTGACATGAGTACAGCGTAGTCCGCAGACTTGACACTGCTACTTCGCCTCGAGTGTGTCCCACTGTTCTTAGATTGCTACCCTACCGCGGCTCAAAGGAGTCGTGCAAACAGGTAGCAGTTGGGTGCAGTCCCGAGCACTTGGAGGCAGTGGCGGTTAGACAGGATTCGTCCCTCCCGGTATTGGGAGTAGATATCGTGCTGTGTCAGAGAGCCATTACGCAAAGTCCCTGGCCAGGGCAAGCGAGATTTGCTGGTAGGTTCCAGTAGTTTCTCAGGGTGTAATGGGTTTTACTCCGACACGACTTATACCGCTATTAGGGGACTGATGCTTGCCGCCCCCCTAGGCCCGATATGCGATAGTCTTGGACGAACGGACCGGACTGTATGGAGATTGTCACATCAGACTTAGTAGGAGTTCGGATGGGTTTACTCATCGGCCTTCTTATCGACAACTACCTGGGGACCGTTACGTACAGCTAGTGCCGCTTGCGGTCTGTGGTTAAACCCACTGCCAGCGTAGTAGTCGAGTCTCTAGAGTCCCACACAGAGAGTTTCCTACTCCAGGCGAAACGATATAGAGGTTGCATGGTTTTGCGACAAAGGGTTCGGACGCATACGTGCGTTTACGCGCGTACGACTTTCGGACAGTTTTTACCAGTCGGCTTTGGTTTAAGCCAGTTACTGGTATCCGGTTATTGGATTTTTACAGTCTAAAGTTTTTCCGTATTTTTTGCGGATTGGAGGGGCGTTCTCGTAATTGTACGAGAAGCTTCTAGAAGATGTGACTAAGGAGGTTTCTTTTGGAAAGAAAGTGAGTCATGGTGGTGATTCATTCATTTCATTAATGCACATTTATTGCTTAATGACTCATGCTAATGAATCACCACTAGATATTTTATGAAGCATGCTTATTCATTTCCTTTATTCATTATTCTTAAAAAGAAATGCTTCATAATATATTATGATACACTCTCTCTCTTCTCATTATCTTATCTCACATTCTCTCTCCTCAAGCTCTCATCTTCAAACCCTAATCCTTAATCCTCATATGTTGAGATCAAAGGATTAGTTAGACTAAACAATCCATAACCTTCACTCTACATCATCCTTTCATCTTTGATTAGCAATCAAAGTTGATTAGTTACCTCAAGTGAGAGGTTTAGCTTGGAGTTTCGCTCTCGGGTGGATCGTCTACTACCTAGAGAAGGTCGAGGAGAACTAAGGAGGACACAAAGACGAAGGACTAGTTTCGATCGGTATAATACCTTAACACTATAGTTTAGTATAGCTATGTGTTTGGTTATTATTTGTTTAGCTTCGATTTAAGCGGTTAGTCGATGTTCGTTGTTTAAACTTGATCGTTTTGGAAAATTCCGCCTCCCCACAAGTACTGGGGTGTACTACATCGACTTACAGTGGTATCAGAGCCTCGCTAAACAATAAATAACTTAATTGCAAATTTGTACGAATTTCGAACGGAAAAACAAAGCCGCAAAACCCTAATTCTGTCAAGTTTCTGTCGAAGTTAAAATCAAGTCAGAAAATTTTTCAGGAGAGTTCAGAGAGCTTGACATGACCACAGGAGAACACCCAAAAAATTTGTGCTTCTGATTCGTCTAAAGTGCCGCGAATCCCACCGATCCGCCGCGCAACCGCGGCCGAGTTGACGAGTCAGGAACTCGTTTTTTTTGGGTGGGTCCCCTGTGGTGTTTTGGGTTTTCTGGAATATTTAATTATTGCTCAGGTTACTGTTTAACAGAGCAGATTTTGGAGCAATATTGATGTTGTTTATTCGATCGAATTGTACAGTATTTGCGTATTGGATTATATCTGTGATTGTTTAATGTGTTCGTAAACCTCCCCCAACTGCTAGTATGTCGGTTGGCAGGGGGTTGCACATTTCTGAAATGGTTATATCTGTTTGTGCATATAAACTGTATTGGACTGTTGTGGTGTATAGCCGGGGTTCGCAATGGGTTATTGATTAATTCATTTGTTGTAAATGTAATTTGTTGTAATATTAGTTTCGCGGGGCACTTCCAGGTTGCGGTTGAAGCCACCGTTGTATTATTTCATTTTACTGTTTTTGCTCCTAGGACTGACCCAAGGTGGGGTACACAGACTGCCGGGTGGGTAGTTTGCCGTACCCGTAGGGGTCGAGGGTGGGGTAACGGCTATTCATCACAACTGTGTAATCTGTCTTTTCTTGCAGGCTCAAAAGAAATACAGATTGCTTGCAAATCCAATATTGTTTATCTGTGTTCTGGAATGAATATCATTGCGTCAGACGAATGGAAAATATCTATATTTATGATAGCTATTTAGACGCCACTTATGTTTTACACCCGCGCTAGCCCAGCCCCCGCTCTGTCGTTAGTTAAGTAACCTAACGGGTGATGACGGGACCCCGTGGCGAATGCGGATGGCATAAGAGGACGTTGTATTTTCGTTGTTTTCTGCAATGATAGGTTAATGATGGGACGCATTATCTATAATGCAAAGTAAAACAAACCAAAGTTTAAATCGTTGGAACAATTTAAAAGAAACCACTCGGTTATTTTTAAAACAGATATTTTTAAATGCGGAGCTTTAACCACTCCTTTTAAAAGCTATCAGGTTCCTTCGGTTATATCAAGTTCACTACGTTTATGGTTTCGCCAAAACCAGTCGTAGCCCTCCGTCATTTCATTTGGGTATTCAGTAGTATTCAAGCTATGCATTTTGGCCAAAGTCAAGGCATAGTGTTTGGTAGCTACTGGGTTTTCATTTGTTGCATAAGATAGATGAGTTGGTTTGGGACAGTCGTATTACCATTTGACCAAAGTCAGGGGTATATACGGATGGGTTCAAATTGACAAGATAATGACGGGTAGAACTTGACATGTGACTTATGACATTTTGACCAAAGCCAAGGTCATAAGAGCATGGGGCAAAAACCTTATATCGGGAATTTCTAAAGAAACTGAAATTTGCAAAGAGATGCATACCATTTGGAGTTTGATGAATGTTGGTAGGATTCCTTCAACATTATCATACGATGATATTTGGATCCCGATCCTACTGTGAGTATATGCTACTTATCAGGATATTCGTCGCTTAACGATCAATGCTATAAACCTAGTAGGTGTCCAGAAAAGTGTCAGCGGGGTTACGCCCCAAGAGAAAAGAGGTTATTTAATTAAGGAACTTCGCGAAAGCGTTGGAAAACCTCCCTCGAAGTATCGACACCGGCCTGGCTGAACGGTTAAGCAAGTATTGTACGGTGAGAATAGTCTTGGCTAATTCTTCTTTTATGGTTTGAGGAAGGATTCGAGAAACAGTGGGAGCCATCCTGTTTAGATAAACTAAAAACCATTCTAAACTTGCAAGAGCATCATGCTAAAGAGTTTTCTTCTCTCTCTCCTAATTGCAGCGACCCTGAAAATGACTGGACTTAAGTTACTTTTAGAGAAAAATATACTGACGGGGCCAAACTATAAAGATTAGCTGCGGAATGTCAAGATGGCTTTGACCAATGACAAACTGGGGTACGTCCTCACCACTACAGCACCAGCTGTCCTTGGTCCCAAATCCAGCAATGCGGATAAGGAAATCCGCAAAACCTGGGATTTAGATTGCGCGAGAGCCAAGTGCATCGTGCTTGCCTCGATGAACAATGAACATCAGAGGAGGCACGAGGATATGTCTCTAGATGGCATATTTCTCCATACAAAGGAACTTTATGGAGAGCAATCTCGTATAGCAAGATACGAGACCTCTAAGAAATTGTTTCGAGCGAGGTTGGCTGTCGGGTCATCAGTAGGTGAACATGTCCTACAGATGATTGGCTATATAGAAGAGCTCGCAGACCTTGGGACGACTTTGGATAATGAGCTCTATACAGACCTTGTTCTCCAGTCCCTTCCTCCCACCTACGCCCAGTTTATCCTCAAATTCAATCTTCAAGGAAAAGAAGTTGAACTTGCGGAACTCCTGAACATGTTAAGGAGTGCGGAGGGCACCTTGCAGAAGGCAAGGGAAACACCCGCTATTTTTGTTGGCGGTTCATCTTCTTCCGGGTCCAAGGCTAGGGCCAAAGGAAGGAAGAAGAAGGCCGCACCCAGACCTAGAGGAGGTGTTAGTAAGGTGGGAAAGAAGGGAAAGAAAAAGTTTACGGCACCGGTAGTTGGCCTGGATGAGTGCTTCCATTGTCACAGGAAAGGGCACTGGAAGAAGGATTGCAAGGCGTAGAACGCCAAGAACCAGGAACCGAAGCAAGCTGTGGCTTCGACTTCAGGTGTGTTTGTAATTGAGAATTGTCTGTCGATCAACTCTACTTCCTGGGTATTGGATACCGGATCAGGATCTCATAGTTGCAATTCATTGCAGGCACTGAGAAACCGTAGAGTGCTGAAGGAAGGTGATATGATCCTCAGGGTTGCTAACGGAGCTAGCGTGGGAGCTGCGTCCGTCGGGGATTTTCACCTAGGATTGACGAGTGGACACATTTTGGTTTTACATAACTGTTATTTTGTACCCAGCTTAACGTGTAATATCATATCAGTTTCCTTGTTATCAAATAAAGGTTATGATTTCACGTTTGTAAGAGATGTTGTCAACATCCACCTTAATCATGGTTTGATTGGGTCCGGTACTCTAAATAACGGCATATATGTGTTAAACCAACTCCAAATTTTCAATGTCCAGAACACACTAAAAAGAAAGTCTCCAGATTTAAATAAAGCTTTCTTATGGCATTGTAGACTGGGTCACATCAATGAGAGAAGGTTGACTAAGTTGCATAGAGAAGGATATTTGGACACGTTCGAATATCAAACTTATGACACTTGTCAATCTTGTCTCAAAGGAAAGATGACAAAGACTCCATTCACTGGACAAGGAGTAAGAGCGAGCGAGCTCTTAGGACTCATACACAGTGATGTATGCGGTCCAATGTCTACACATGCAAGAGGTGGTTTTTCCTATTTCATTACTTTCACGGATGATTACTCAAGATACGGATTCATTTATCTGATGAAACATAAATCCGAGGCTTTTGAGAAATTCCAAGAGTATAAGAATGAAGTAGAAAACCAAACCGGCAAAAGTATAAAAACACTGAGATCTGATCGAGGTGGAGAATACTTAAGTGCCGAGTTCCTAGGTTACCTAAAAGAGAAAGGAATTCTCTCTCAGCTTACTCCTCCATACACTCCACAGCATAACGGTGTATCGGAGAGACGGAATCGAACCCTATTGGATATGGTACGATCCATGATGAGTAATGCTGAGTTACCGCGATCTTTCTGGGGTTATGCGCTAGAATCAGCGGCATATCTTCTGAACAGAGCTCCTACCAAGACTGTGCCTACCACTCCATATCAGATGTGGACTGGGAAGAAACCCCATCTTCAGCATATGAAGATTTGGGGATGTCCAGCTTTTGTTAAAAAGCAGCATGTGGACAAGCTCGAGGCACGATCAGTAAAATGTATGTTTATGGGATATCCAAAGAACTCCAAGGGATATTATTTCTATTACGCAGAGGAACAAAAGGTTTTTGTTTCTCGTAATGCCCATTTTCTGGAAAATCAGTTTTTAGAAAAGGAAATAAGTGGGAGCGAAATAGAACTGGAAGAAATTCCAGAACCACAAACTACTACTGAAAGTTTGGTAGAACCAGAGGTTCAAGAAGAACAGAACATTCCCGCACCCCTCCGCAGGAGTAGTAGGCCGTCTCGTCCGCCTGAGAGATACTACGGTTTTCTCATAGACGGGGATAGAGAGGATTGCATCATAAATGATGATGAACCTACTGACTTCCAGCAAGCCATCCAGAGCGGCGACTCGGTACGATGGCTAGATGCAATGCGGACCGAAATGGAGTCCATGTACACCAACAAAGTATGGACTTTGGACTTTGCTCCAGATGGGGTAAAACCCATAGGATGCAAATGGATCTTCAAGAAAAAGATTGGTGTAGATGGACAGGTGGAAACCTATAAGGCTAGACTTGTTGCAAAGGGTTTTCGTCAAAGACCTGGTTTGGACTATGACGAAACTTTTTCTCCAGTGGCTATGCTCAAATCCATTCGGGTCCTTCTTGCTATTGCTGCCTTCCATGATTATGAAATCTGGCAGATGGACGTAAAGACGGCTTTTCTGAATGGAAATTTAGAAGAGAGCGTCTATATGGATCAGCCAGAGGGTTTCAATCAGAGTGGGAGCAGCGGGAAAGTATGCAAGCTGCTTAAGTCCATTTACGGACTAAAGCAGGCATCGCGGAGTTGGAACATCTGTTTTGATGAGACAGTCAAAGAATATGACTTTATCAAAAATCCAGATGAACCGTGCATATATAGTAAAGTTGTGGCCAGAAGTGTCGTATTCCTCGTCTTGTACGTGGATGACATTCTATTGATAGGAAATGACATTCCTATGCTACAATCTGTCAAAGGATTCTTGTCACACAGGTTCTCCATGAAAGACCTGGGTGATGCCTCTTACATTCTGGGGATCCGGATCTATCGTGATAGATCCAAGAGGATGTTGGGACTTTCGCAGTCCAGGTATATCGACACTGTACTGAAAAGATTCAGTATGGAAGATTCTAAGCGCGGTAATCTACCGGCTTGTCACGGAATCACCCTCTCCAAAGAGATGTTTCCCAAGACTGATTTGGAAAGGGAACGCATGTCTATTATACCCTACGCTTCTGCGGTAGGCTCTATAATGTATGCGATGTTGTGTACCAGACCAGATGTAGCTTACGCACTAAGCGTGGTAAGCCGGTATCAGTCAGACCCAGGGGAGAAACACTGGATAGCAGTAAAGAACATTCTCAAGTACCTGAGGAGGACTAAGGAGATGTTCTTGGTTTACGGCGGAAAAGACCTCAGGTTGGAGGCCTTTGCTGATTCCGGCTTCCAGAGTGATAAGGACGATTCCAAGTCCATGTCGGGTTATGTCTTTACCCTCAATGGAGGGGCGGTGTGCTGGAAGAGCTCCAAGCAGGACACCGTTGCTGACTCGACGATGGAAGCGGAGTATATAGCTGCTTGCGATGCCGCAAAAGAAGCAGTCTGGATGAAGAAGTTCCTAACAGAACTTCAGGTGGTTCCTACCATAGTTGATCCAATACCTCTGTATTGCGACAACAACGGAGCTATAGCTTTAGCAAAGGAACCAAGGTCCCATCAGAAGTCCAGACACATCTTGAGGCGGTATCACCTGATCAGGGAGATCATTGATCGTCAGGAGATCGAGGTTCGGAGAGTTGCTTCAGAAGAGAACATTGCTGATCCATTCACGAAGGCCCTTCCTCAGATTCAGTTCGAGAGGCTGCTCGAGATCATTGGTCTGCGATATGCCAGTACATGGCCCTAGTGCAAGTGGGAGATTGTTAGTGTTTATGCCCTAGAAGGCCATTACTGTATCATACTAGCTTGTATATTACTTAATGGAAGCTTGGGATATTCACATGTATATAACAGTCTTGCTAAACATGGTAGTATGCTACTTGGTTTTTCTATCTTAATATGTGAGTGTACGTATTGATAGAGCTCTTAGGATCTTGCTTGTCTACCAGCGTTGTGATGGCAGTCACACTAGTGGGGGCTGGGTAGTCTACAAGCACAACCTTATTTTGGTCCCTGGTCGTTGGATTATCGAGACAGAGCATCGATACTCCGGAGTAGACTAGTGTGTACGCTTCTCATCCCAGTTGGGGAGATGGTCTGTCCCACAGCCGTCAGTACGTCGTACTGGAGATAGTATACAGGTGCTCGTTAGGTTACGGCTACACCGGACAGGACTCACAGGGAACTGTTGGTTGGTTTGATACCAGTCGTCAGTGAACAGTTCCCAGGTGACATGAGTACAGCGTAGTCCGCAGACTTGACACTGCTACTTTGCCTCGAGTGTGTCCCACTGTTCTTAGATTGCTACCCTACCGCGGCTCAAAGGAGTCGTGCAAACAGGTAGCAGTTGGGTGCAGTCCCGAGCACTTGGAGGCAGTGGCGGTTAGACAGGATTCGTCCCACCCGGTATTGGGAGTAGATATCGTGCTGTGTCAGAGAGCCATTACGCAAAGTCCCTGGCCAGGGCAAGCGAGATTTGCTGGTAGGTTCCAGTAGTTTCTCAGGGTGTAATGGGTTTTACTCCGACACGACTTATACCGCTATTAGGGGACTGACGCTTGCCGCCCCCCTAGGCCCGATATGCGATAGTCTTGGACGAATGGACCGGACTGTATGGAGATTGTCACATCAGACTCAGTAGGAGTTCGGATGGGTTTACTCATCGGCCTTCTTATCGACAACTACCTGGGGACCGTTACGTACAGCTAGTGCCGCTTGCGGTCTGTGGTTAAACCCACTGCCAGCGTAGTAGTCGAGTCTCTAGAGTCCCACACAGAGAGTTTCCTACTCCAGGCGAAACGATATAGAGGTTGCATGGTTTTGCGACAAAGGGTTCGGACGCATACGTGCGTTTACGCGCGTACGACTTTCGGACAGTTTTTACCAGTCGGCTTTGGTTTAAGCCAGTTACTGGTATCCGGTTATTGGATTTTTACAGTCTAAAGTTTTTCCGTATTTTTTGCGGATTGGAGGGGCGTTCTCGTAATTGTACGAGAAGCTTCTAGAAGATGTGACTAAGGAGGTTTCTTTTGGAAAGAAAGTGAGTCATGGTGGTGATTCATTCATTTCATTAATGCACATTTATTGCTTAATGACTCATGCTAATGAATCACCACTAGATATTTTATGAAGCATGCTTATTCATTTCCTTTATTCATTATTCTTAAAAAGAAATGCTTCATAATATATTATGATACACTCTCTCTCTTCTCATTATCTTATCTCACATTCTCTCTCCTCAAGCTCTCATCTTCAAACCCTAATCCTTAATCCTCATGTGTTGAGATCAAAGGATTAGTTAGACTAAACAATCCATAACCTTCACTCTACATCATCCTTTCATCTTTGATTAGCAATCAAAGTTGATTAGTTACCTCAAGTGAGAGGTTTAGCTTGGAGTTTCGCTCTCGGGTGGATCGTCTACTACCTAGAGAAGGTCGAGGAGAACTAAGGAGGACACAAAGACGAAGGACTAGTTTCGATCGGTATAATCCCTTAACACTATAGTTTAGTATAGCTATGTGTTTGGTTATTATTTGTTTAGCTTCGATTTAAGCGGTTAGTCGATGTTCGTTGTTTAAACTTGATCGTTTTGGAAAATTCTGCCTCCCCACAAGTACTGGGGTGTACTACATCGACTTACATACAGATGCGGGTGTGTATACACAGTATCGGGGTTTTCCTGTAATTTATTACGGGACCAGTTCTCTGGAGTTGCCAGTTTGCTTTCCGTTTCAGCCATATTTCTTTGTATCATTAAAGGGAAGAAGTTTGGTGGAGGAGGGCTTATTTGCATTAGTGCAAATAAGCATTTGTGGTGGGTGTTCTTTGCATTTTGTTGCATCATGATGGCTTTCATGATGGGTGCACCATCCATTGACTTGATTAATCCATCATTGCTTGACTTCTATCTTCATGATGGCATGACTTTTGGAAGTGATGATTGTTGTTTGAGTGTTGGACTTTCCTAGTGATCATTTCTTTGCATGATAGCCTTTTCTCTCTCTCCCTTGGATCATGGGTTGGCTCACTCATTCTTTTGATTCACACACTCACCAAACTCTCATTCCTCTCCTCTCATTTTTGGAATGGCCGGCCAAGCATGGTAAGGGGCTGCCCAAAATTTTTGGTGGGGAATTTTTGTTCTCTTGATGTTTGAAAAATCCCCAAGTTCACCAAAAATTCCATAGTTCAATTCCTCCACTCAAATGGCAACTACCTCAACCCCAAATGAGACACAAGTTCCACACTACATTCTACAGCAAATCTTGGGCACGTCGAATCGCCAGCTTCGTGCCCGAGTTGCCTCGGTATAGAGGTGGGAGCCCGTAAAAGAAGCAGGCGACGTGGTGCCCTTCTGGCGAGGAGGTGGAGACCTGACATTCCGCGGGAGATCGGGACGACGGCGAGAAGACCGGAGAACAGGGAACGCTCGATATATCTCTCTTCCCCATCTTGTAGTTAGCTAGGACTAGTTAATGGCACGATCCGGGTTTTAGTGCGCGGTGGTGCCGGTTTGAAAAATTAAAGTTTAGCTTCGCTTCCGCATTCCGGCGTCGGATTGACGGCCGGGACGCCGCCGTGCACTTACAGTGGTATCAAAGCCTCGCCATTAACATAGTCTAGCTTTGTCTAATGTGTTTTACATTTCCGATCGAACAAAAAAATTCCATAACCGCATTTTTATACACATCAGTTTTCTGTATGTTGTAGAATGATGTGCAGGGAATTTTAACAGTTATGGGAAAATTTAGTCTCGTGAACAGTCCAAACCACCGCGGAACCGCGGCCAAACCCATGCTTGGGCCGCGGTTCCACCGTGACTTACACTGTTCAGTGCACCAAAATTTTTCAGAAAGCTCCTGACTTTAAAATAAGGCTTTTGGAACATTCTTTTTGGGCCCAGAATTTCTTTAAGTGCTACAGTAATGCTTAGGGGCCCACTTAGGAAAATTTGATCGATCGGATATTTTAAACACATTAGTTCACAGTATTTATATTATATCTGCTACAGTGAATGTCACTTGATCGGTAAATCCTGTCTAACTGCTATAGCCCGGTTAGACGGATTTGCGAACGTGACTTTCACGTTGATGTTCTGTGTTATGCTATGATGTTGCGGATTGGTCGGTGGGGATAGCCTGGATGCAATGCTAGTACAGATTTTGTTGTATTATGTACATTTGATATTGCGGGGCGAGCGTCCGATATGTGGACTGCCGTCACTGCCTGATTGTATTATTATTTTGGGGCACGACCAGGTTGCGGTCGATGTACCCGTTGTATGTATATTTTACTTTCTGTACTAGGATTACCCCAAGGAGGGGTGCACGGATAGCCGGGTTCTAGAGGGCAACAAGCCCGCATCTCATGGCATTGAGACGGATGGGGCTTCACTCTAGAATTGGCGGGCTATTCGCCGCACTCGTAGGGGGTAGTTGACCAAGGAGGGGTGCCCAAGTTACCGGATTCCGTGAAGTGCCGGGTGGTCCATTCATGGTGTTGAAGGGGGATGCCTCGCTTCAGGTTTTGGCGGGTAACTTGCCGCGCCCGTAGGGGTCTAGGATTTCATTGCATAGGCTATCCACACGACCAAGGGAACGTCGGGTTTCAGTAGTGGTTCTGTGAAACCCGGGGATCCCAGATATCTGTATTGTTCTGTGATGCTGTACATTTATGTGATGTTGCATTTTTTTCACGCCTTGAGCGAAATATAATATATTGGTATATATATTAGTAGATGTTTTCTATGTTTTGCATCCGTGCTAGTCCAGTCCCCGCTCTGTCGTTAGTTAGCTAACCTAACGGGTAATGACGGGACCCAGTGGCGAATGCAGATGGCATATACGTACGTCATATTATTTTCGTTCTTTGTGGTGTGATCAATTGATGGGACTGCATTGATTCAGATCAATGCAAGTTAAAAACAAACCTAATCTGATGTTGTTGGAACACTTTTCAAAAAGCTGTTATTGCAAGGACGTTCTCTTTTGTTTTGCATCGTGGTATTCAGTTGGAATATCCTGCTCCTCAGTCGACGAGGCAAGGGCCGAGATCCCTTCACCGGGAGTGACCCCTTGGACAGAAGTTTGCGTCAGGGCAATAAATTCACTATAGCCGATTACTTTTTGCTTTGCATCGTGGTATTCAGTTGGAATATCCTGCACCTCATTCTACGGGGAAAGAGCCGAGATCCCTTCACCGGGAGTGACCTCTTTAGCAATGGTTTTCGTCACTATATTTTCAAAAAGCTATCCAGTTCCTTCAACGACATCAAGTTCATTACATTAAAGGTTTTCGCCAGAAACCATTCGTAGCCCTCCGTCATTTCAGACGGGTAGCACGTAGTATTCATGCTATGTTTGTTGACCTTCGTCAAGGCATAGTGAATGGTAGCTGCTTGTTACCTTTCTGCTGCATAGATAGATGCGTTGGTTTGGGACAGTCGTATAGCCTTGTTGACCTTCGTCAAGGGCTTGTACGGGTGGGTTCAAATTAACCTGGACAATGACGGGTAGAACTTGACATGTGACTTATGATTTGTTGACCTTCGTCAAGGTCATAAGAGCATGGGGTAAAAATCCACATCGGGAGTTTCTTAAGAAACTGAAACTTGCCAGATATGCGCATACCTTCTGGAGTGTGATGACGTGAGCGGATTCCGTCACGTTATCATGCGATGATAGTTGGATCCCGATTCCCACTGATGAGTTGGTTTACTCCTCGGGTGATCCCGACTAATTCTTCTTTCAGGTTTGGAGGAGAATTTGACGGTACAGTGGGAGGTTTCCTGATTAGATAAATTGGTAACCATTCTGATCTAGGTTAGAGTGCATGCTGAGTGTTTCTTTTCTCTCTCTCTCTTTGGCAGCGACCATTGACCCGACCCTAAGACTATGACTCAGCGACCAAGTTGACCGAACCTTCTTAAACACTGGCTTTTGGATTGTCAGAGTAGCAAACCTCATTGCCACTCCTACTTTTACCCTTTTCTCCAGGACACCCCGTATTACTACGAACGTCCACTTCCATTGGACAAAACCATCGTATGGTTATATACGAACTCGAAGGAATTTATTCGAGGATGGTTTCCGGTTCTGGAGAAAACGAATAGGACTATTCAGTTGTCATTTCCTTTTACCTTCTCTCAGGTTACGAGTGCTCCTTGGTTTAGGAGATAGTACACCTATTACGCAAATTGGATAGTCTTCTTCCAAACCTTAGGCTGGTGCCGAACGGTGGGGAATGAAGAAAACCAATTAGCATAACGATGGTGTGCAGAAGGTATTAAGTAAAGACATAACAAGGGATTAGTATGAGGGAAAAGTAAATTGCGACTGCTATTCACGACCAAACCAAGTATTTCTTCGCCAATCCTAAAATCACCTTTGTATTTCTCCAGAACACTCCGTATCACTACGAAGATCCACAGTTTATTAGATACTCCATCGTATGGTTATATGCGAACTCGAAAGGAACTCGTTCCAGTTCGGGGATGGATTCTGGTCCAGGAGAAATAGGAATAAGGTTTATTCGGTTGTCTTTTATCTTCACCTTCTCTCGCATTGCGAGTGCTCCTAGGATTAGGGCAGTACACCCATTATGCTTCTTGGATAGTCTTCTTCCAAACCATAGGTTGGTGCCGAACGGTAGGGAAGGAAGAAAACCATTTGGCCTAAAGGGGAGTGCAGAAGGTAATGACTAAAGACATATGAAGGGATTTGGAGAGATGGCAAAGAATTACACGGTTACAGTTGTGAATCTGGATAATGGAAGAGGCATTACTAGGAATACCGGGATACCCCATCGAAACATTTCAATGTTTCAGTTTCACTGTGTACTGTTAAAGGAAAACTGATTTCCCAGTTAGACACTTGCTCCAGGGTATGTATTTACCAGGTAGGATTCTCACATCTGTATGGTTTTACAGATGATGAGTGGGAGTAAGTTTTTGGGAATTGGGTGATCATCCTCATTATATCGGGATTCATTGTAATCGGTGATATTTGAGGAAGTCACCTGGGTAGTTTGCCGGTCGGCAAATATTTGGTTTTGAATATCCGCTGTTATGCACCAATTTCAAATTGATATATCTGTACGTCTATTTTCATAGAGTGAGATATACCTTTTTGAAATTATGTCTACGATATTTTCCTATATCAGTGGATGGTTAGGTAAGGAGCATTAAACAGCGGTGTAATTCTTCTTAACCATAAGTACAGTTTTCAACCTACGACATACAGTGAATGAGTTATCAGACTCAAGGGACTTATACAGAGTATTGTATGTTGTCCAGGGTCCATCAGGATAAAGGGGTTGGTCCCCGTACTATATTCGGTTTACTTATGACTTCTCTAGTTTTTAGACAGGTGTTTCGTGGAAACATAGGGTCCGAATTTTGAGAAGTTATAGGTATTTGAATAAAGTAGAGAACCAGGTATTGCAAGTATCGGGATTCTTCAAAGTGATCGAAGATGTAGATACTTGTGTATGGTGTTCAGTTGATAGTAATGATTAAGAGAACTTGCTTCTCTTTCAGGTTACTCATTGTTGGAAGCATTCCTAAGTTGAGTAACGCTGATCGGCCTCTTTCCATTTAGTTGACATGCACTGGAGACAGCTGCATGATTTGAATCTGGTTCAATTAAATCAGTGCCTCTGGTTCTATATTGGATATAGAACAGTTCATGTCTTAACGATGTTAAGGCACGGGGAGTTGTCCGGCTTTTGATTAAAACCAGACACTGGACAACTCAAGGCACATTTATGTAATGGCTGTTTGTGGGTTGACCCAGGCTATGACGAGGGTTGACTTTCTACCATCTGAAATATCAATAGTGATATTGTTCTAGACTCGCCACAGTTTTATTAAAAATGGATTTTTTTTCAGAAAACAGTAATGGGAGTATGGTAGAACTGGAAGTGATTCCAGAACCACAAACGATTACTGAAGATTTCATAGGAACCTAAAGATTCAATCTGGATTGACATTCCATTGGCCACTCCGCAGATAAGGTGGGTAACCTCAGGCACCCGAGAGGTACTCAGGTAGCCTCAAGGACGGTGGCAGGGAGGTTCTTGTTTACCCACACTTGCCATTGCTGTTGTTCCAGGCTGCGAGACCCGGCAGGAGGATGAGTATAGCGTCGTTCTGAACTGGCTTCAGAAGTGTACGTGTATATGACTCTGCCAGAGGGTTGTCGTAGTCAGTGGGAGCAGCAGAAGCATTGGTGGACAGTTGGCTTATGTCTATTTATAGACTAAAGCAGATATAGCGGAGATAGATCATCAATTTCTGATGTGACAGTCATAGATTTGACTTCATCAGAATAGGGGATGGATTTGTTGAGAAGGTAGTAGGGTGTGTTGTCATGGTATTTGGATGACATACACAGAATAGGAAAAGAAACTCCTATACTACGATCGGTTATACTTTGGTCGTCACACAGTAGTTTCTCCACATCGGACTTGGATATTATATCAGACATACTGGTTACTAGATCTATGGTTTTAGATCTAGATTTGGGTGGTTTCCCAATTAAGGGTACTTAGATAGCATTCTAAGGACATTTAGAATGGACGACTCCTGGCACGGTAGTGTACCTGCAGGTGATGGAGTCACCCTCTCTAAAGGTGTCTTACAGACTAAAGGGGAGAGGGATGTGCATGATTGGCAGATCACTTGCTCAGGCAATTGAGTCAATCATGAGATGTCAAGTACCACACCAGATGTTGTTCTTGCACTAGACATTGATCCAATCCTGGAGAAGCAGTCGGAAGCAGTTTGAGAACATAAGTGGATGTTCTAGGGATATGATAACGACAGCCTTGTTTCGGGAGACAGTTATCATTCCAGGCTTCCAAGGTGACCTGGATGACAAGGAGGTTGTCAGAGTTATAGTTTTTACTTCTGACGAAGGGCGGTATTTTAGACAGGTGATCCAAGGCAATACTGAGGAAGGCATGGCGCTGGATACTGATTAAGTTCAGTTGTCGATACAGTCTAAGAAGTTTGGATTTGGAGTTCATTTATGAGCTAGGTCCCATCAGACATCCAGACACATTCTAAGACAGGTATTGCTCATTTCGGGAGATGGGTTTCTCCGCGAACTTGAGATATGGAGAGACATAGAGAGAAACATCAAAGTGGATCCACTCACTGAGGCTATTCCTCGAACACAATAGTTTCGCAAATGAGCTTTGTGAGACTAACTAGTAGAGGAGTTGGGTGTTCGGTATCACACAGGCTGTGAGTATGCGACATCGCAATAATTAGCCTTGAGTGCAAGTGAGAGATTGTTGGAGATAGTGCGCTCAGAGTCAATTATTGGATCACAGGCACGTGATTGCAATGATTGAGGGAGGAACTATCCCGGTAGGACAGTCTTACTCGAGATGATAGTATGCTATCTAGTTTATCTTTATTATCGTGTACTGCTTTAGGTGACCTGACAGGTCACTATTGCACGTTGATAGAGCCCCTAGGATTCTTGCTTGACTACCGACAGTATGAGGGCGATCATATACGTGGGAGCTGGTAGTCTATAAGCATATCCTTAAAAGGTCCGTAGTCGTGGGAGTTTCGAGACAGGGCATCGATACTCCAGAGTAGACTAGTGTATACAGTCGAGACCCCGACGAGGGGCGGTGGCCGGTCTCACAAGCCACTGGTGTCAGTTGGTTCACCTAAGATGTATACAGGTGCTCATTGGGTTATGAGTACACCGGACAGGACTCGCCGGGAACATGCTAGTTGGTCTTATACCTGACGTTAGATAGCAGTTCCCTGGGGACATGTGTATAGGTTAGTTCATCGACCTGGGGATCGTCATTTGTCTCGTGTGAGTTCCCACTGTACTTTGATTACTACCCTACCACGCTCAAAGGAGACGTGCAAACAGGTTTTAGTTGGGTACAGTCCCGAGCCACATGGAGGCAGTGAGCGGATCTTCGGGGGTTCATCTCTACCGGTATTGGAGGTGAGGTCACGCTGTGTCTAGGAGAGCCATTACACGAAGCCCTCGGCCGAGGCAGGAGATTTACTGGTAGGTATTCCAGTAGTATCTCAGGGTGTTCTGGGCTATACTCCGACACGACTTGTACCGCTTTTGGGGGTCTGACTTTTACCAACCACCTAGGCCCGCCATGCGATGCTCATAGACTAACGGACCAGACTGTACGGATATTGTCACTGACAGGCTCAGTAGGGTGTCAGGATGAGTTCGCTCATCGACGTCCCTTTTGGTCAATAGCCGGTGGCCCGTCACGTATGGCTAATACCTCTGACGTGCTAGTGGTTAAATCCACAGCCATAGTATTGACGAGTCTTTAGAGTCCACCACACATATAGTTACTCAAGTTTCGGGCGAAACGCTGTAGAGGCCGTATGGAGATATGGCAGGGTTCGATTAGATACGTGCGGTATTGCACGGATCAGGATCGGACGGATAACACTAGCCGGCTTTGGTTTAAGCTGGATCCTAGTATAGTACAGTGTAGATTTGTCTCATTGAATTTGTATTTCGGTCGGAATACAGATGCGGGTGTGTATACACAGTATCGGGGTTTTCCTGTAATTTATTACGTGACCAGTTCTCTGGAGTTGCCAGTTTGCTTTCCGTTTCAGCTATATTTCTTTTTATCATTAAATGGCTGAGGTTTGGTGGAGGAGGGCTTATTTGCATTAGTGCAAATAAGCATTTGTGGAGGGTGTTCTTTCCATTTTGTTGCATCATGATGGCTTTCATGATGGGTGCACCATCCATTGACTTGATTAATCCATCATTGCTTGACTTCTATCTTCATGATGGCATGACTTTTGGAAGTGATGATTGTTGTTTGAGTGTTGGACTTTCCTAGTGATCATTTCTTTACATGATAGCCTTTTCTCTCTCTCCCTTGGATCATGGGTTGGCTCACTCATTCTTTTGATTCACACACTCACCACACTCTCATTCCCCTCCTCTCATTTTTGGAATGGCCGGCCAAGCATGGTAAGGGGCTGCCCATAATTTTTGGTGGGGAATTTTTGTTCTCTTGATGTTTGAAAAATCCCCAAGTTCACCAAAAATTCCATAGTTCAATTCCTCCACTCAAATGGCAACTACCTCAACCCCAAATGAGACACAAGTTCCACACTACATTCTACAGCAAATCTTGGGCACGTCGACTCGCCAGCTTCGTGCCCGAGTTGCCTCGGTATAGAGGTAGGAGCCCGTAAAAGAAGTAGGCGACGTGGTGCCCTTCCGGCGAGGAGGTGGAGACCTGACATTCCGCGGGAGATCGGGACGACGGCGAGAAGACCGGAGGACACGGAACGCTCGGTATATCTCTCTTCCCCATCTTGTAGTTAGCTAGGACTAGTTAATGGCACGATCCGGGTTTCAGTGCGCGGTGGTGCCGGTTTGAATAGCTTCGCTTCGCCATTCCTGCGTCGGATTGACGGCCGGGGCACCGCCGTGCACTTACACTTCCTTGGATGTGGTAGCCGTTTCTCAGGCTCCCTCTCCGGAATCGAACCCTAATTCTCCGTCACCCGTCACCACCATGGTAGGCCTCTATCCTACCATCGAAAGTTGATAGGGACGAAATTTGAATGATGCGTCGCCGGCACGAGGGCCGTGCGATCCGTCGAGTTATCATGAATCATCAGAGCATCGGGCAAAGCCCGCGTCAGCCTTTTATCTAATAAATGCATCCCTTCCAGAAGTCGGGTTTTGTTGCACGTATTAGCTCTATAATTACTACGGTTATCCGAGTAGCAAGTACCATCAAACAAACTATAACTGATTTAATGAGCCATTCGCAGTTTCACAGTCTGAATTCGTTCATACTTACACATGCATGGCTTAATCTTTGAGACAAGCATATGACTACTGGCAGGATCAACCAGGTAGCACGTCCTCGGCGACATCACGCTTCTGGAGACCCGCCACCCCATGAAGGGGAGGAGGACTCGGCGAGCAATGAGTCATTCGTTCGAGAGCGGGACATGGCAAGGGACCGGGGGACGCACCCCCAAAAGTCCCTCCGGATCCACCGCATCCACAAGCCCAAAATGGTCCACGACGGCCGGTCGGGAAGAGACAGCTAGGTGAGGCCACCGTCGAACGAGAGCAGGCGAGGTCCGACGTCGTGCACTTCCCCTCCGCCGAACGGCGGGAGGAAGACGATCGCGAGCATAGGCCGCAGTCGGGTTCCGGACGGATCTGGGTCGCAACACAGGAAACGGGGCCGAACGCCGAGCCGGCATGAGGCCGACCGGTGAGGGCGCATGAAGGGACAGCAGCGACGGCGGTTGGCTGCGCAAGAGGCAGGGAACAAGCCGGGACATGCGGTCCAAAACCACTCACATGCCGACACGGCCGCCGCCGCGCCCGAATGCCCGTGCCCACCGTGCCAAGAAAAACGTCAATGCAAAACGGTGCGCGAAGGGTCACGAGGATCGGACGAGGCGGCTCCGCCGAGCACGAAAGAAGCGCGCGTCTCAAAAGCCGAAAAGGCAGGAAACGCCAACCGGCGGCCTGCAGTGGGCCCCACCGGCGGGTCCCGGGGTGGGCCCCCCGGCTGGGCCGAGCCACGTTGCCAAGGGCGGTGCACGGCGCCTTGCCCCACACCGCGCCATGGCCCCTGCCCATGAGCCATGGCATGCACCGAGAGCCAAGCAAGCACCTCCCTCCTACTATAGTTTAGGAGGGAAACCCCTAGAAATGACCCCGGGGGTCCAAAGTGTCTCTGTGGCCATACAAAATCTTTCCATGGTGCCGGGTACGGTGGGCATGGTGCAGGGCACGGCATGGTGCGTGCTGCACCGTGCCTGGTGCGACCTGTACCGTGCCTGGCGCGTGCTGCACTGTGCCCAGCAACGGGCCAATGAGCCAAGAATGAACCGGGCGCCTCCCACCTACTATAGTTTAGGAGGGAAACCCTTAGAAATGACCCCAAGGGTCCAAAGTGTCTATGTGGCCATACAAAATTTTTCCATGGTGCCGGGCACGGCGGACATGGTGCAGGGCAGGGCATGGCGCGTGCTGCACCGTGCCTGGTGCGACATGCACCGTGCCTGGCGCGTGCTGCACCATGCCCAGCAACGGGCCAATGAGCCAAGAATGAACCGGGCGCCTCCCACCTACTATAGTTTAGGAAGGAACCCCCTAGAAATGACCCCGGGGGTCCAAAGTGTCTCTGTGGCCATACAAAATTTCTCCATTGTGCCGGGCACGGCATGGTGCGATGCTGCACCGTGCCCGGTGCGTGCATCACCATGCCCAGTGCGATGCTGCACCGTGCCCGGTGCGATGCCCGGGGCCCATGAGCCAAGACATGCATCCGGCCGTCGCGCGGGCCGGAATTCTCGCCGAACGGAGCCGACAATGAGCCGCCGCGTCATGCCCGCGCGTGCGGGAGGCGCTAAGGCGCGAAGGCGCGAATCAGCGTAAATCGCGACGCGGCGCCGGCGCGTGCGCGCGTGTGGGGATTTTTAGGGACATTCCTCGAGACGCGAGTGCCCGCGGGGCAGTCTCGCGCCATGCCGGCGCCGTGCCGCCGACGGATCGGGCCGCCGCGCGGGCCGAAATTCTTGCCGAACGGAGCCGACAATGAGCCGCCGCGCGCGCGAGATGCGCGAAGGCGTGAGTTCGCGTAAATTGGGACGCGGTGCGCCCGTGGGGTTTTTTTAGGGACATTCATCAAGTCGTGAGCGCCCGCGGGGCAATCTTGCGCCGCGCCGGCACCGTGGCACCGATGGATCCGGCGTCGCATGCGCCAGAAGTCTCGCCGAAAGATGTCAACAATGAGCCGCCGCGTCGAGCCCCTACGCGTGCGCTTGGGGACTTTTTATGCAAATTCCGCAAAAAATGAGAGCCAAAGGGACCCAGTTTGGCCTCCGTGATGTGGGGCCCGCGCCGCCCAAGATCCCACAGCGAACTATCCGATCGCCCCACCGCCGGCTCCGCGCCGGACGACGCCACGGGTTCCCCGGACCGGTCCCCCTTCCGTCGGGCCCGGCCGTAGTCCCAAAAACATTGCATGGCATAATGCCATGCGCCATGTCATGGCCGTTGCCCATGAGCCATGGCTTGAACCGAGCAAGCCCCTCCCACCTACAATAGTTTTCTGGGGAATCCCCTAGAAATGACCCTGGGGGTCCAAAGTGTCTCTGTGGCCATACAAAATTTCTCCATGGTGTCGGGCACGGTGCAGCACAGTGCCGGGCACGGCACGGCACGGTACATCACCGTGCCTGGCACGGTGCAGCACCATGCCTGGTGCGGTGCCCATTAGCCGAGAATGCACCGAGCGCCTCCCACCTACAATAGTTTAGGAGGGAAACCCCTATAAATGGCCCCGGGGGTCCAAAGTGTCTCTGTGGCCATACAAAATTTCTCCATGGTGCCGGGCACGGTGGGCACGGTGCCGGGCACGGCGTGGTGCAGCGCCGCACCGTGCCCGGTACGGGCCAAACCGTGCCCGGTGCGTGCCAATGAGCCAATACATGCACCGAGTGCCTCCCACCTGCTATAGTCTAGGTGGGAAACCCCTACAAATGACCCCGGGGGTCCAAAGTGTCTCTGTGGGCACAAAAAATTCTCCGTGGTGCCGGGCACGTGCC
>JASDDO010000031.1:191320921-191325921 GCA_030015575.1 Agapanthus africanus
CCTGCGATCCAATAATTGACTATGAGGGCACTATCTCCAACAATCTCCCACTTGCACTCAAGGCTATTATTGCGATGTCGACTACTCACAGCCCGTGTGAAACCGAACATCCAACTCCTCTACTAATCAGTTTCACAAAACCCGTTTGTAAAACTATTGTGTTCGAGAAATAGCCTCGGTGAGTGGATCCGCCTAGAAGTTTCTTTCTATATCTCTCTTAATCTCAAGTTCGCGGAGAAAGCCATCTCCCGAATTGAGTAGTACCTGTCTTAGAATATGTCTGGATATCTGATAGGACCTTAGTTCATAAATGAACTCCATATCCAAACTTCTTAGACTGTATGGATCACTGAACCTAATCAGTATCTTGCACCATGTCACCCACAGTATCCTCTGGAACCACCTGTCCATAATACTGTCCCTCGTCAGAGGGAAAACTATAACTCTGACAATCACTCTGTCATCCATGTCACCTTTGAAGCCTGGAATGATAACCGTCTCCCGAAAGAGGCTGCCGTTATCAAATCCATAGAATATGTACTAATGTTCTAAAACTGCTTCCTTATGTTTCTCCAGGATTGGATTAATACAAACTTATTGCATCTAGTGCAAAACCAACATCTGGTGTGGTACTTGACATTTCATGATTGACTCAATTGCCTAAGCAAGTGATCTGCCAATCATGCACATCCCTCTCCCCTTTAGTCTATAAGACACCTTTAGAGAGGGTGACTCCATCACCTGCAGGTACACCACCATGCTAGGAGTCAACTATTCCAAAAACCATTAGAATATCTGTCAAAGTACCCATATTGGGAAACTACCCAAATCCAGATCTAAAACCATAGATCTAGAGACCAGAATGTCAAATATTATATCCATATCCTGTCTGGAGAAACAACTGTGTGACGACCACAGTACAACCGATCGTAGTATAGGAATTTTACTTCCTACTCTGTGTATGTCATCCAGATACCATGACATCACACCCTACTACCTTCTTAACTGATCCATCCCCTATTCTGATTGAAGTCAAACCCATGACTGTCACATCAAAATTAGATGATCTTTCTCCGCTATTACTGCTCAAGTCTATAAATAGACATAAGCTACTTGCCCACTATGCTTCTGCTGCTCCCACTGACTACGACAACCCTCCTACCGGGTCTCATAGCCTGGAACAACAGTAGTGTCAAGTCTGGGTAAATAAGAACCTCCCTGTCACCGTCCTTGAACCTACCGAAGTACCTCTCGGGTGTCTGAGGTTACCTACCATACCTTCGGAGTGGCTATTGGAATGTCAAACCTGATTGAATGTATAGGTCCTATTAAATTTTCCGTAATCGTTCGCGGTTCTGGAATCACTTCCAGTTCTACCATACTCCCACTACTGTTTTCTGAAAAAGATCCATTTTTACTAAAACTGTGGCGAGTCAAGAACAATATCACTATTGATCTTCTAAATGGTAGAATATCAACCCTCGTCATAGCCAGGGTCAACCCACAAACAGCCATTACAGAATCGTACCCTGAGTTATCCAGAATCTGGTTTTAATCGTAAGCTGGACAACTCCCCGTACCTTAATATCTTTTAAGGTACGATCCATTCTATATCCAATACAGAAACTTTGGCACTAATTTAATTGGAACCATATTCAAAACATGCAGCTGTCTCCAGTGCATATCAACTTAATGGAAAGAGGCTAATCAGCATTACTCAACTTAGGAATCCATCCAATTATGAGTAACCTGAAAGAGAAACACGTTTCTCAAAACCATCACTATCATCTGAATACCAATCACAAGAATCTACATCTTCAATCTCTTTGAAGAATCCCGATACTTGTGATACCTGGTTCTCCACTTTATTCTTATACCCACAACTTCTCAAAACTTAGACCTTGTATTTCTACGAAACACTCGTCTAAATACTAGAGAAGTTATAAGTAAACAGAACATAGTACGAGGACCTACCCCTTTGTCCTGATGGACACTGGACAACATACAATACTCTGTATAAGTCCGCTGAGTTAAACAACTCAAAACCTGTGCGTTGTAGGTGGAAAACTGTACCCTGGCGATTTCCTCAAATATCACCAATTACAACGAATTCCGATATAATGAGGATGATCACCTAATTCCCAATATCTTACTCCCACTCATCATCTGTAAAACCATACAGATATGAGAATGAAACCTGGTAAATACATACCCTTGGAGTAAGTGTCTAATCAGGAAAACAGATTTTCCTTTAACAATGCACTGAAACATGAAAATGTTTCGTAGGGGTATCCTGGTATTCATAGCAATGCCTCTTCCATAATCCAATTCATGACTTCAACCGTATATTTTATTGCCATCTCTTCAAATCCCCTTTATTTGTCTTTAGTCGTTACCTTCTGTACACCATCGTTAGGCTAACTGGTTTTCTTCCTTCCCTACCGTTCGGCACCAGCCTATGGTTTGGAAGAAGACTATCCAGTAAGCATAATAGGTGTACCCTCCTAAACCAAGGAGTACTCGCATCTCGAGAGAAGGTGACGATAAAAGACAACTGAATAATACCTTATTCTTTTTAAAGGTGAAATAGGAGCGGCGATGAAGTACGCGGTTTTGGTCGTGAATGATATCAGTCGCAATTTACTTTGCCCTCTTTCTAATCCCTTTATTTTGTCTTTACATATTACCTTCTGCACACCCTACTTAGGCTAATTGGTTTTCTTCATTCCCTACCTTTCGGCACCAGCCTATGGTTTGGAATAAGACTATCCAATAGGCGTAATAGGTGTACTCTCCTAAACAAAGGAGCTCTCGCAACCTGAGAGAAGGTGATAATAAAAGACAACTGAATAAACCAATTCTAATTCTCCTGAACCTGGATCCATCCCCCAAGAAGTCCCTTCGAGTTCGTATATAACCATACGATGGATCTATCCAATGGAAGTGGATATCCGTAGTAATACGGGTGTTCTGAGAAATGCAAAGGGTAAAAGAAGGAGTGGCAATGACTTATGAAACTCAGACAATCCAAAAGCCAGTATTTTAAGAAGGTTCGGTCAACCTGGTCACTGAGTCATAGTCTAGGGTCGGTCAAAGGTCGCTGCCAAAGAGAGAGAGAGAAAAGAAACACTCTGCGTGCACTCTAACCTAGATCCGAATGGTCATCATTTTATCTAATCCGGAAACCTCCCACTGTCCTGTCAAATTCTCCTCCAAACCTAAAGAAGAATTAATCGGGATCACCCGAAGAGTAAACCAACTCATCAGTGGGAATCAGGATCCAACTCTCATTGCATGATAACGTGATGGAATGCATCCACGTTACTCATACTCCAGAAGGTATGCGCATACTCGGTAAGTTTCAGTTTCTTTAGAAACTCCTGATATGATTTTTGCCCCATGCTCTTATAACCTTGGCTTTGGTCAAAGTGTCATAAGTCACATGCCAAGTTCTACCCGTCACTATCTTGTCAATTTGAACCCACCCGCACATGCCCCTGACTTTGGCCAATCGGCAGAACGACTGTCCCAAACTAACTCATCTATCTATGCAACAATTGAATACCCAGCAGCTACCAAACACTATGCCTTAACTTTGGCTAAAATGCATAGCTTGAATACTACTAAATACCCAAAAGAAGTGACGGAGGGCTACGGCTGGTTTTTGGCGAAAAACCTTTAGCGTAGTGAACTTGATATCGCTGAAGGAACCTGATAGCCTTTTAAAATATAATGGCGAAAACCTTTTGCTAAAGAGGTCACTCCCGGTAAAGGGATCTCGGCTCTTTCCTCGTGGAATGAGGTGCAGGATATTCCACTGAATACCGCTATGCAAAGCAACTTGTAATCGACTATAGTGCAGTTATTACGCTGACGCAAACTTCTGCCCAAGGGGTCAGTCCCGGTGAAGGGATATCAGCCCTTGCCCCGTCGAATGAGGTGCAGGATATTCCACTGAATACCGCTATGCATAACAAAAGGAAACGTCTTTGTAACAACACTTTTTAAATTGTTCCAACAACTGTATACGGGTTTGTTTTTACTTTGCGTTGATCAGAATCAACGCAGTCCCATCAATCAATCACACCAGAAAAGAATGAAAATAAAATGTACGTATATGCCATCCGCATTCGTCACTGGGTCCCGTCATCACCCGTTAGGTTACTTAACTAACGACAGAGCGGGGACTGGACTAGCGCGGGTGTAAAACATATACAACATCTAATAGTATATAAACCAATATACATAATCGCTCCAGGCATGATAATATGCAACATTACAGAAAAGTAATAAGCATCACAGAACAATACAGATATCTGGGATCCCCGAGTTTCACAGAGCCGCTGCTGAAACTCGGCGTTCCACTGTCGTGTGGATAGCCTGTGCAATGAAACCTAGACCCCTATGGGTGCGGCAAGTTACCCGCCAAAACCTGAAGCGAGGTAGTCCCCACAGCATAGTGAATGGAACACCCGGCACTTCACGGAATCCGGTAATTTGAGCACCCCTCCTTGGGTCAACCTGTACCCCCTACGAGTGCGGCGAATAGTCTGCCAATTCTGAAGTGGGGTCCCTCTGCCTCTCAAAGCCATGAGATGCGGACCCGTTGCTTTCCCGAACCCGGCTATCCGTGCACTCCGTCTCGGGGCAAAACCTAGTACCGTAATGAAAAATAGTACAATAGGTACATCGACCGCAACCTGGTCGTGCCCCAAAAGAATATTATACAACAGGCAGTGACGGCAGTCCACAAGTTGGACGCTCACCCCGCATTATCAAATGTACAAATAAACACAAACTGTACTACCATTGCACACTGCTATCCACCACGACAAATCCGCAACATTACAGCATAACACAGAACATCAACGCGAATGTCACGTTCGCAAACCCGTCTAAAAGAACTATAGCAATCAAACGCGGTTTACCGATCAAATGACATTCCCGGTCGGAGATATAATGTAAGCACTGTAAACTAACGTGTTTAAATTACGATCGAC
>JASDDO010000031.1:191330921-191360921 GCA_030015575.1 Agapanthus africanus
ACGGTCACAACCACACAAGCAATATAATATACAACGCCAAGGGCGAGGATCAAAACTCAAATAGAACTCAAAACAACAAGAAATCCACAGAAATACAACGCGCGACTCTAAGGTCGAAAGAATAAACATCACTGGTCTCTATCTCAAATAAATACATGTTTAGTTGATGGAACTTCTAGATACAACAGAATAATGATATACAAGATATATAATGGGGGTACGATACAAGTAAACCCACCAACTAGCAAGTCACCCGGAAAAATGGGAAGCGGTGCCAGCAAAGCCGTAATGAAACCTGTACGGCAAAACCTGCAAGAAACTGGGGCACAACGGGGGTGCGTTGCCAACTCGTGAATAGAAAAACATCTACGAATAGGAATCGCATGTATGACGCAATCCTAGGTCATACGATCAATATATATCCTCAAATATGTATATAACATGCAGTCTATAACAAAGGCTAGGGTAAATATCTAACCCGAGTGTAATCTCATGTGCCTGTGTCAGTGCCTCAGGTAGCAATATATCATATGAATGAGGTATGAATGCATGAAAACAGAATACAAGCAAATGAAGAAACTGTTTTCCTAATTTAGTGAGATTTCCTTTGTATTTTTAAAATGAGGTATCATAATGAAATCAGCATAAAACAGTGCCTAGCATCGGCACAAAATGTAATCCCAATATCTCGATATCTCTGTATCACAGTCTCTGTACCTCAATTGTTGCGCCACGGCAGCGCCCCGGCCTCTTGCTCGAGGCCAAAATGCGGAATAAAAATTTTCCTTACTCGGAAACCGGCGCTACCGCGGACAATGAAAACCCGGATCGTTTACCATTAACCTAAACTAGCTAACTAGAGATGGGGTGAGAAGTATACCACGAGATCCGAGTCCTCCGGTCTTCTCTTCAACGTCCCGATCTCCCGCGGAAAGTCTTGACTCCGTATCGTCGCCTCCTCGCCGGAAAGGGCACCACAACGCCTTCTTCTTTTACGGGCTCCCGCCTCAATACCGAGGCAACTCGCGCATGAAGCCGGCAACTCGACATGCTCAAGATATGCTGTAGAATGTAGTGTAGAAAGCGCTTTGTCTCAATGGGGTTTGTAGTTGCCATGATGGAGGAATCAAAGAATAGAAAAATGGTGCTTGCATTTTTCTAGCAAGAAAATGAGATCAAGAATGAACTCTCAAGATGAACCTCTCATTTTCTTTCTCTCTTTTCTTTTTCTTCTTCTCTCTTTTCTTTTTCTTCTTGTCTCTTTTCTTTTTCTTCAACCATTTCATCAAGTGAGAGCAAGAGGGTGGAGGAATGAACATGATAGCATAAACATGAAGGGAGGTGAGTGTAGGAGAAAATGAAGGGTGACCACAACCAAGACATAATCATCACAAAACTCACATCAACTTTTCTTATCAAATCTAATCACATAAAGCAAATGATAATGAAGGATAAGAAAGGCATCAAAAGATGCTTTCATAATAAATCATCTTACAAATAAAACCTCCACCAAATGTAATTTGCAAAACTGCAAATTACCCCCTCCATCAGAAAAGTCCGGCCGGGAAAGAACAAAGGAAAACCGGCCGGAACGGAATGCAAACTGGCAACTCCAGAAAACTGGTCCCGTAATAAATTACAGGAAAACCCCCAAACTGTGCATACACACCCGCATCTGTATTCCGTCCGGATACAAATGCAAATGAGACAAAATCTACACTGTACTAAACTAGGACCGGCTTAAACCAAAGCCGGCTAGTAAAATCCGTCTGATCCTGATCCGTGCAATACCGCACGTATCTGATCAAACGCTGCCATATAACTATACGGCCACTAGTACAAAACCGTCTGATCCTGATCCGTGCAATACCGCACGTATCTGATCGGACCCTGCCATATCTCCATACGGCCTCTACAGCGTTTCGCCCGAAAGCTTGAGTAACTGTAAGTGTGGTGGACTCTAAAGACTCGTCAATACTATGGCTGTGGATTTAACCACTAGCACGTCAGAGGTATTAGCCAATACGTGACGGGCCACCAGCTATTGACCAAAAGGGACGTCGATGAGGAAGCTCACCCCGACACCCAACTGAGCCTGTCAGTGACAATATCCGTACAGTCCGGTCCGTTCGTCTATGAGTATCGCATGGCGGGCCTAGGGGGTTGGTGAAAGTCAGACCCCCAAAAGCGGTACAAGTCGTGTCGGAGCGTAGCCCAGAACGCCCTTAGATACTACTGGAATACCTACCAGTAAATCTCCTGCCTCGGCCGAGGGCTTTGCGTAATGGCTCTCCTAGACACAGCGCGACCTCACCCCCAATACCGGGAGAGACGAACCCCTGAAGATCCGCTCATTGCCTCCATGTGGCTCGGGACTGTACCCAACTAAAACCTGTTTGCACGACTCCTTTGAGCCGTGGTAGGGTAGTAATCAAAGCACAGTGGGAACTCACACGAGACAAATGACGATCCTCAGGTCGATGAACTAACCTGTACACATGTCACCTGGGAACTGCTATCTGACGTCTGGTATGAGACCAACTAGCAGGTTCCCGGCGAGTCCTGTCCGGTGTACTCATAACCCAATGAGCACCTGTATACATCTTAGGTGAACCAACTGACACCAATGGCTTGTGAGACCGGCCACCGCCCCTCGTCGGGGTCTCGACTGTATACACTAGTCTACTAATGGAGTATCGATGCCCTATCTCGAAACTCCTACGACTAGGGACCTTTTAAGGATGTGCTTATAGACTACCAGCTCTCACGTATATGATCGCCATCATACTGCTGGCAGTCAAGCAAGAATCCTATGGGCTCTATCAACGTGTAATAGCGACATGTCAGGTCACCTAAAGCAGTACACGATGATAAAGATAAACCAGATAGCATACTATCATCTCGAGTAAGACTGTCCTACCGGGATAGGTCCTCCCTCAATCATTGCAATCACGTGCCTGTGATCCAATAATTGACTCTGAGGGCACTATCTCCAACAATCTCCCACTTGCACTCAAGGCTAATTATTGCGATGCCGCATACTCACAGCCCGTGTGATACCGAACACCCAACTCCTCTACCAGTCAGTCTCACAAAGCTCGTTTGTGAAACTATTGCGTTCGAGGAATAGCCTCAGTGAGTGGATCCGCTGTGATGTTTCTTTCTATGTCTCTCTATATCTCAAGTTCGCAGAGAAAGCCATCTCCCGAAATGAGCAATACCTGTCTTAGAACGTCTGGATGTCTGATGGGACCTGGTTCATAAATGAACTCCAAATCCAAACTTCTTAGACTGTATCGTCAACTGAACTTAATCAGTATCCTGCGCCATGCCACCCTCAGTATTGCCTTGGACCACCTGTCCAAAATACTGCCTCTCGTCAGAAGGAAAACAATAACTCTGACAGCCACTCTGCTATCCATGTCACCTTGGAAGCCTGGAATGATAACTGTCTCCCAAATGAGGCTGTCGTTATCATATCCCTAGAACATCCACTTATGTTCTGAGACTGCTTCCGACTGTTTCTCCAGGATTGGATCAATATCAACTTATTGCATCTGGTGCAAGAACAACATCTGGTGTGGTACTTGACATCTCATGATTGACTCAATTGCCTAAGCAAGTGATCTGCCAATCATGAATATCCCTCTCCCCTTTAGTCTATAAGACACCTTTAGAGAGGGTGACTCCATCAACTGCAGGTACACCACCGTGTCAGGAGTCGTCCATTCTAAATACTCATAGAAAGCTGTCAAGGTACCCAGATTGGGAAACCACCCAAATCTAGATCTAAAACCATAGATCTAGTAACCAGTATGTCTGATATAATATCCAAGTCCTATGTGGAGAAAACACTGTGTGACGACCAAAGTATAACCGATCGTAGTATAGGAATATCACTTCCTACTACCTTCTCAACAGATCCACCCCTTATTCTGATGACGTCAAACCTATGACTGTCACATCAGAAATAGATGATCTATCTCCGCTACATCTGCTTTATTCTATAAATAGTCATAAGCCTGATGTCCACCAATACTTCCGCTGCTCCCACTGACTACGACAACCCTCTGGCAGAGTCATATAGACGTGCACTTCCAAAGCTAGTTTAGAACGACGCTATACTCATCCTCCTGCCGGGTCTCGCAGCCTGGAACAACAGCAATGGCAAGTGTGGGTAAACAAGAACTTCCCTGTCACCGTCCTTGAGGCTACCGTAGTACCTCTCGGGTGCCTGAAGTTACCCACCTTATCTGCGGAGTGGCCAATGGAATATCAAACCAGATTGAATCTTTAGGTTTCTTATCAAATCTTCGGTAATCGTTTGTGGTTCTGGAATTACTTCCAGTTCTACCATACTCCCACTACTGTTTTCTGAAAAAAATCCATTTCTTTTAAAATTGTGGCGAGTCTAGAACAATATTGCTATTGTTCATCCAGATGGTAGAAAATCAACCCTCGTCACAGCCTGGGTCAACCCACAAACAGCCATTACAGAAACGTGCCTTGAGTTGTCCAGTGTCTGGTTTTAAGCATAGGCCGGACAACTCCCCGTACCTTAACAACGTTAAGATATGAACTGTTCTATATCCAATATAGAACCAGAGGCACTGATTTAATTGAACCAGATTCAAATCATGCAGCTGTCTCCAGTGCATGTCAACTAGATGGAAGGAGGCCGATCAGCGTTACTCAACTTAGGAATGCTTCCAATTATGAGTAACCTGAAAAAGAAGCAATTTCTCTTTATCATTACTATCAACTGAATACCATACACAAGTATCTACATCTTCGATCACTTTGAAGAATCCCGATACTTGCTATACCTGGTTCTCTACTCTATTCAAATACCTATAACTCCTCAAAACTTAGACCCTGTGTTCCTATGAAACACATGTCTAAGAACTAGAGAAGTTAAAAGTAAACAGAATATAGTGTGAGGACCAACCCCTCTGTCCTAATGGACACTGGACAACATACAATACTCTGTATAAGTCCGCTGAGTCTAACAACTCTTTCACTGTGTGTCGTAGGTTGAAAACTGTACTTATGGTTAAGAAGAATTACACCGCTGTTTAATGCTCCTTACCTAACCATCCACTGATATAGGTAAATGTCATCGACATAACTTCAAAAGGTATATCTCACTCTATAAAAATAGACGTACAGATATATCAATTTGAAATTGGTGCACAACAGCGGATATTCAAAACCAAATAATTGCCATCCGGCAAACAACCCAGGTGACTTCCTCAAATATCACCGATTACAATGAATCCCGATATAATGAGGATGATCACCCAATTCCCAATAACTTACTCCCACTCAGCATCTGTAAAACCATACAGATGTGAGAATCATACCTGGTAAATACATACCCTGGAGCAAGTGTTTAACTGGGAAATCAGTTTTCCATTAACAGTACACAGTGAAACTGAAACATTGAAATGTTTCGTCGGGGTATCCTGGTATTCCTAGTAATGCCTCTTCCATTATCCAGATTCACAACTATAACCGTATAATTCTTTGCCACCTCTCCAAATCCCTTCATATGTCTTTAGTCATTACCTTCTGTACACCCCTTTAAGCCAAATGGTTTTCTTCCTTCCCTACCGTTCGGCACCAGCCTATGGTTTGGAAGAAGACTATCCAACAAGCATAAAGGGTGTACTGCCCTAACCCTAGGAGCACTCGCATCGCGAGAGAAGGTGAAGATAAAAGACACCTGAATGTACTTTATTCCTATTTCTCCTGAACCAGAATCCATCCCCGAACTGGAACAAGTTCCTTTCGAGTTCGTATATAACCATACGATGGAGTATCCAATAAACTGTGGATCTTCGTAGTGATACGGAGTGTCCTGGAGAAATACAAAGGTGATTTAGGATTGGCGAAGAAATACTTGGTTTGGTCGTGAATATCAGTCGCAATTTACTTTGCCCTCTTACTAATCCCTTGCTTTGTCTGAACTTAATACCTTCTGTACACCGTTTAGGCTAACTGGTTTTCTTCATTCCCTACCGGTCGGCACCAGCCTATGGTTTGGAAGAAGACTATCCAATTTGCGTAATAGGTGTACTACTCCTAAACCAAGGAGTACTCGCAACCTGAGAGAAGGTGAAAAGGAAAAACAACTGAATAGTCCTATCCGTTTTCTCCAGAACCAGAAACCATCCTCGAAGTCCTTCGAGTTCGTATATAACCATACGATGGTTTTGTCCAATGGAAGTGGACGGTCGTAGTAATACGGGGTGTCCCGGAGAAAAGGGTAAAAGTAGGAGTGGCAAAGAGGTCTGCAATTCTGACAATCCAAAAGCCTGTGTTAAGAAGGTTCGGTCAACTTGGTCACTGAGTCATAGTCCAGGGTCGGGTCAATGGTCGCTGCCAAAGAGAGAGAGAAAAGAAACACTCAGCGTGCACTCTATCCTAGATCAGAATGGCTGTCACTTTGTCTAATCTGGAAACCTCCCACTGTACCTCAAATTCTCCTCCAAACCTGAAAGAAGAATTAGTCGGGATCACCCGAGGAGTAAACCAACTCATCAGTGGGAATCGGGATCCAACTCTCATCGCATGATAACGTGACGGAATCCACTCACGTTACCACACTCCAGAAGGTATGCGCATGCCTGGCAAGTTTCAGTTCTTTTGAAACTCCCGATGTGATTTTTACCCCAAGCGGTTTATGACCTTGACTAGGTCAACAAACCATAAACCGCCAGTCAAGTTCAACCCGTCATTATTCTGGATTGCATTAAACCCACCCGCACGTGCCCTTGACTAGGTCAACAAGGCCGCACGACTGTCTCAACCAATCCCACTTATGCAACAAACAAGTACCACTCAGCTACCGAACACTACGTCTTGACTAGGTCAACAAACGCAGCATGAATACCAAATAATACCTGTAGGAAATGACGGAGGGTTACGGCTGGTTTTTGGCGAAAAACCTTTAACGTAATGAACTTGATATCGTTGAAGGAACTGCACAACTTTTATAAAAATATAGTGACGAAAACCTTTACTAAAGAGGTCACTCCCAGTGAAGGGATCTCGGCTCTTTCCCCGTAGAATGAGGTGCAGGATATTCCAACTGAATACCACGATGCAAAGCAAAAGTAATCGGCTATAGTGAAGTTAATGCCCTGACGCAAACTTCTGTTTAAGGGGTCACTCCCGGTGAAGGGATCTCGGCCCTTGCCTCGTTGACTGAGGAGCAGGATATTCCAAATGAATACCGCGATGCAAAACAAAAGTGAACGTCCTTGCAATAACAGCTTTTTTTGAAAAATGTTCCAACAACATCAGAAAAGGTTTTTTTATCTTGCATTGATCCGAATCAATGCAGTCCCATCAATTAATCACACCACAAAGAACGAAAATATACTGACGTACGTATATGCCATCCGCATTCGCCACTGGGTCCCGTCATCACCCGTTAGGTTAGCTAACTAACGGCAGAGCGGGGACTGGACTAGCGCGGATGTAAAACATATACAACATCTACTAATATATATACCAATATATTATATTTCGCTCAAGGCGTGATAAAAAGCAACATCACAGAAATGTACAGCATCACAGAACAATACAAATATCTGGAAGCCCCGGGTTTCATAGAGCCGCTGCTGAAACCCGACGTTCCCCTGGTCGTGTGGATAGCCTGTGCAATGAAATCCTAGACCCCTACGGGCGCGGCAAGTCACCCGCCAAAACCTGAAGCGAGGCAGCCCCCTTCAGCTCCGTGAATGGACCACCCAGCACTTCATGGAATCCGGTAACTTGGGCACCCCTCCTGGGTCAACCTGTACCCCCTACGAGTGCGACGAATAGCCCGCCAATCCTAGAGTGAAGCCCCCTCCGTCTCAATGCCATGAGATGCGGGCCCGTTGCCCTCTAGAACCCGGCTATCCGTGCACTCCTCCGCGGGGTAATCGTAGTACAGAAAGTAAAATATATATACACCGGGTACATCGACCGCAACCAGGTCGTGCCCCAAAAGAATAATACAAACTGGCAGTGACGGCAGTCCACATGTCGGACGCTCGCCCCGCAATATCAAATGTACATAATACACCAAAACTGTGCTAGCATTGCATCCAGGCTATCCCCACGACCGATCCGCAACATCACAGCATAAACATAGAACATCAACGTGAAAATCACGTTCGCAAATCCGTCTAACCGGGCTATAGCAGTTAGACCGGATTTACCGATCGAGTGACATTCACGGTCGCAGATATAATGTAAATACTGTGAAAAATGTGTTTAAAATTTTCCGATTGACCAAAAATTAACAAGTGGGCCCCCAAACAAAACTGTAGCACTTACAGAAAACCTGGGCCCAATTTTAATATTCCAAAACCCCTAATTTAAGCCCATAAGCCCACTGGAAAAATACGAAGCAGTGACCCCACCAACTCGCGGCGGAAGGGCGGCAGAAAGGGGGGTCATGCAGCGCTTCCGCGCTCGAGGTAAGGGTTCACTGTCTCGTTTTTTCTCAGAGTTCTTAGAACTCCCTGCACATCTTTCTGAGACCACCAGAAAAATTTTTAGACTTCAAAAAATTTCAACAGAAACTGATTGTGCAGGAAAAATACGGTTTTTGGAATTTCGGTCGATCGGATAAGCAAAACACATTAGAACAAGCTAGGTAAGGTTAATGGCGTGGCTCTGATACCATGTTGCGCCACGGCAGCGCCCCGGCCTCTTGCTCGAGGCCAAAATGCGGAATAAAAATTTTCCTTACTCGGAAACCGGCGCTACCGCGGACAATGAAAACCCGGATCGTTTACCATTAACCTAAACTAGCTAACTAGAGATGGGGTGAGAAGTCTACCACGAGATCCGAGTCCTCCGGTCTTCTCTTCAACGTCCCGATCTCCCGCGGAAAGTCTTGACTCCGTATCGTCGCCTCCTCGCCGGAAAGGGCACCACAACGCCTTCTTCTTTTACGGGCTCCCGCCTCAATACCGAGAAAACTCGCGCATGAAGCCGGCAACTCGACATGCTCAAGATATGCTGTAGAATGTAGTGTAGAAAGCGCTTTGTCTCAATGGGGTTTGTAGTTGCCATGATGGAGGAATCAAAGAATAGAAAAATGGTGCTTGCATTTTTCTAGCAGGAAAATGAGATCAAGAATGAACTCTCAAGATGAACCTCTCATTTTCTTTCTCTCTTTTCTTTTTCTTCTTCTCTCTTTTCTTTTTCTTCAACCATTTCATCAAGTGAGAGCAAGAGGGTGGAGGAATGAACATGATAGCATAAACATGAAGGGAGGTGAGTGTAGGAGAAAATGAAGGGTGACCACAACCAAGACATAATCATCACAAAACTCACATCAACTTTTCTTATCAAATCTAATCACATAAAGCAAATGATAATGAAGGATAAGAAAGGCATCAAAAGATGCTTTCATAATAAATCATCTTACAAATAAAACCTCCACCAAATGTAATTTGCAAAACTGCAAATTACCCCCTCCATCAGAAAAGTCCGGCCGGGAAAGAACAAAGGAAAACCGGCCGGAACGGAATGCAAACTGGCAACTCCAGAAAACTGGTCCCGTAATAAATTACAGGAAAACCCCCAAACTGTGCATACACACCCGCATCTGTATTCCGTCCGGATACAAATGCAAATGAGACAAAATCTACACTGTACTAAACTAGGACCGGCTTAAACCAAAGCCGGCTAGTAAAATCCGTCTGATCCTGATCCGTGCAATACCGCACGTATCTGATCAAACGCTGCCATATAACTATACGGCCACTAGTACAAAACCGTCCGATCCTGATCCGTGCAATACCGCACGTATCTGATCGGACCCTGCCATATCTCCATACGGCCTCTACAGCGTTTCGCCCGAAAGCTTGAGTAACTGTAAGTGTGGTGGACTCTAAAGACTCGTCAATACTATGGCTGTGGATTTAACCACTAGCACGTCAGAGGTATTAGCCAATACGTGACGGGCCACCAGCTATTGACCAAAAGGGACGTCGATGAGGAAGCTCACCCCGACACCCAACTGAGCCTGTCAGTGACAATATCCGTACAGTCCGGTCCGTTCGTCTATGAGTATCGCATGGCGGGCCTAGGGGGTTGGTGAAAGTCAGACCCCCAAAAGCGGTACAAGTCGTGTCGGAGCGTAGCCCAGAACGCCCTGAGATACTACTGGAATACCTACCAGTAAATCTCCTGCCTCGGCCGAGGGCTTTGCGTAATGGCTCTCCTAGACACAGCGCGACCTCACCCCCAATACCGGGAGAGACGAACCCCTGAAGATCCGCTCACTGCCTCCATGTGGCTCGGGACTGTACCCAACTAAAACCTGTTTGCACGACTCCTTTGAGCCGTGGTAGGGTAGTAATCAAAGCACAGTGGGAACTCACACGAGACAAATGACGATCCTCAGGTCGATGAACTAACCTGTACACATGTCACCTGGGAACTGCTATCTGACGTCTGGTATGAGACCAACTAGCAGGTTCCCGGCGAGTCCTGTCCGGTGTACTCATAACCCAATGAGCACCTGTATACATCTTAGGTGAACCAACTGACACCAATGGCTTGTGAGACCGGCCACCGCCCCTCGTCGGGGTCTCGACTGTATACACTAGTCTACTAATGGAGTATCGATGTCCTATCTCGAAACTCCTACGACTAGGGACCTTTTAAGGATGTGCTTATAGACTACCAGCTCTCACGTATATGATCGCCATCATACTGCTGGCAGTCAAGCAAGAATCCTATGGGCTCTATCAACGTGTAATAGCGACATGTCAGGTCACCTAAAGCAGTACACGATGATAAAGATAAACCAGATAGCATACTATCATCTCGAGTAAGACTGTCCTACCGGGATAGGTCCTCCCTCAATCATTGCAATCACGTGCCTGTGATCCAATAATTGACTCTGAGGGCACTATCTCCAACATCAATATCTCGAAATCTCAATGTCTTGATCACAATATCTAGGGCGCCGTCAGTCCGGACCGGCCCCTACCATCCATCTCAAGACCACGACGGTATCCTCCGGATATCCGACGCGTCGGGTAATATCACCGGTCGGTAGTGCTCCCCTGCCAGGCTCAACGTCAACAACAAGATCCTCTTGCCACGGGGTACCGCACCGGGCCCACCATGTACCCGAAACGGTTCCTCCACTCCTCGAATCGGGTCTTGAAATCCATCAGCAAACTCATGGTGGACGACTCATACATCATGGGAAAACCGCACTTTATATTTAAAAGAGAGGGAAGAAGCTTATACAAGTTTTGCGGTTTTCCCCCAAATCCAGAAAATCTCATAGAAATCCGAATCCAAATCATCAATAACATATAAACCCATGAATATAGGCATAAGAATCCATGAATACGGCATAACAATGAATAACAGTATGCATGAAGTGACAAGTAATAACTACAATATCTAAGCTGGCATATAAGGTAAGTACACTAATATCATGTCTAAACTATTAGCTAACAACTTATGTCAATTGAAATAGTATTTTCTAAAGTGTTCGTGACATGGCAATTACCGATGAAGATGTGTGTGAGCCGGCAAGTAAGTGTACGTGGTACATACGCGTCATCGGTAATGGTGCTGGTGTCCTAACAGCATGATATTAATAATAGGATATGAATCATAATGTAAGCATGCGATGCGGAGCGAACAACAATAATGAGCGGGAGCTAAATACTAAACAATGGTGCCCTTTGAAATAACACGAATCGTGGGGTTTTGAAAATAAGGGCTACGGTGGTTTTAATAAAGGATACGTCTTTTGAAATATCCGTAGATCCCTTGACCTGTCTTTTAAAATACCCACGATCTGTTAGTTTTGAAATAGGTAGGAGTCTAATCTAATCTAACAACTACACTAAACTATACGGCTGAACTAACAAGCTGAACTACAGGTAAGGAAACCGCCTATCATCTGAGTCGATACATATACATACCTGTATATGTATAGTCGGTGATCCCGCCTCAATAATATCACATTCGATACCATATCTATAATCAAGCATCCCAAGTGAAGAGTGCGGATCAATCATCAATATAGCTCGTACGTAAATCCGTCGTACGGCATCCCAAATCTGGGTACGGGTAAATATCACATTCATCATACTATTCACCTAGTATTCTCTTTATCAAATATTATGATCGGGGTACTGATCTACGTCTAGTACAATACTGATACCGCCTAAGTATGCATGCACGTGGGTGAAACACTACGTCAAGGACCTGTTACGACGTCATGTCGTATCTCAAATACGAACCCTGCTGTATCACCGATCTCACGGCTCAAATCAAATCTCATCGACTCATCATAAATCCCAAGTACTATCCTCATTATCCATGCATGCGTATATGAATGTACATATGCATAGTCCCATACCCACGCATATATACATATATACACATCCCAATCTACGCACAAGAAGGTAAAGTATGCAAGTCTCTGTGTGCGTATGTGGGTATAACAACTACTCTAGGGTTTCGCAACTAACCCAAAGGTAAACCATGAACACATAAACATAACATGAATGAACATTCTCGTATCATAAAACACCTATATAAACATATATATATGAGCTACACTACGGACTGCGGGGGTGCTATACGCCATCCACCCGACTTCTCCCCGTAGATATAAATCTACTCACCTGGTCCTCGCTCGCCGGTGCCGACGTCACCACGCGCTTACTTTGTAAGTGCACGGCGGCGCCCCGACCGTCAATCCGACGGCCAAATGCGGAAGCGGTGATAAACTTTGATTTTTCTTGAACTTAGCAAACCGGCACCACCGCGCACTAAACACCCGGATCGAACCATTAACTAGTCCTAGCTAACTACAAGATGGGGAAGAGAGATATACCGACTGATCCGTGTCCTCCGGTCTTCTCGTCGTCGTCCCGATCTCTTGCGGAAGCTCCGGTCTCCACCTCGTCGCCGGAAGTGCACCACATCGCCTACTTCTTTTACGGGCTCCCACCTCAATGCCGAGGCAACTCGGGCACGAAGCTGGCTAGTCGACGTGCCCAAGATTTGCTGTAGAATGTATAGTAGAACTTGTGTCTCATTTGGGGTTCATGGAGGTTCCATTTTAGTGGAGGGATGATACAAGAATTATGTGGAGGAACTTTGGGGATTTTGGAACATGAAATGAACAAAACCTCACTCCAAATATTTTGGACAGCCCCTCTCCTCTATGAGGCCGGCCAAGACAATGGTGGTGGAGAGAATGAGAGTCCTCTATCAAAAATGGGAGCCATACTCATATCATGCAAGAGAGAGAGATGAAAGGTTATCATGAAAAGCAATGATCACAAAATCAAACCCATACTCCAAAATCCTACCTACTACAACCATGATTGCTCACAAAGTCAAGCAATCATGATAGAAGAAGTCAAGGTTAAAAGAATGGTGCACCATCATGATACAAGGAAATATGCAAAAGACCCCCTCTACAAATGCCTATTTGCAACAATGCAAATAAGCCCTCCTCCACCAAATTTCGGCCAATGAACGATATAAAGGAAATCGGCCGAAACAGAAAGCAAACCGGCAACTCCATAAAACTGGTCCCGTAATAAATTACAGGAAAACCCCGATACTGTGCATACACACCCGCATCTGTATTTCGATCGAAATACAAATGCAATGGGACAAAATCTACACTGTACTATACTAGGATCCGGCTTAAACCAAAGCCGGCCAGTAATATCCGTTCGATCCTGATTCGTACAATACCGCACGTATCTGATCGAACCCTGCCATATACCCATACGGCCTATAGTACAAACTGTCCGATCCTAATCCGTGCAATACCGCACGTATCTGATCGGACCTTGCCATATCTCCATACGGCCTCTACAACTTTTCGCCCGAAAGCTGAGTAACTGAATGTGGAGGACTCTAAAGACTCGTCAACACCTTGGTTGTGGATTTAACCACTAGCGCGTCAGAGATATAAGCCAATACGTAATGGGCTACCAGGTATTGACTAAAAGGGACGTCTGTGAGCGAACTCAGCCTGACAACCCTACTGAGCCTGTCAGTGACAATATCCGTACAGTCCGGTCCGTTCGTCTATGAGCATCGCATGGCGGGCCTAGGGGGTTGGTAAAAGTCAGACCCCCAAGAGCGGTACAAGTCGTGTCAGAGTGTAGCCCAGAACACCCTGAGATACTACTGGAATACCTACCAGTAAATCTCCTTGCCTCGGCCGAGGCTTTGTGTAATGGCTCTCCTAGACACAGCGCAACCTCACCCCTATACCGGGAGAGACGAACCCTGAAGATACGCTCACTGCCTCCATCTGGCTCGGGACTGTACCCAACTAAAACCTGTTTGCACGACTCCTTTGAGCCGTGGTAGGGTAGTAATCAAAGTACAGTGGGAACTCACACAAGACAAATGACGATCCCCAGGTCGATGAACTAACCTGTACACATGTCACCAGGGAACTGCCATCTGACGTCTGGTATATGACCAACTAGCATGTTCCCGACGAGTCCTGTCCGGTGTACTCATAACCCAATGAGCACCTGTATACATCTTAGGTGAACCAACTGACACCAGTGGCTTGTGAGACCGGCCACCGCCCCTCATCGGGGTCTCGAATGTACACACTAGTCTACTCTGGAGTATCGATGCCCTATCTCGAAACTCCCACGACTAGGGACCATTTAAGGATGTGCTTATAGACTGCCAGCTCCCACGTATATGATCGTCCTCATACTGCTGGTGGTCAAGCAAGAATCCTAGGGGCTCTACCAACGTGTAATAGCGACCTGTAAGATCACCTAAAACAGTACACGATGATAAAGGTAAACTAGATAGCATAATATCATCATGAGTAAGACTGTCCTATCGGGATAGGTCCTCCATCAATCATTGTAATCACGTGCCTGTGATCGAATAATTGAATCTGAGGGCACTATCTCCAACAATCTCCCACTTGCACTCAAGGCTAATTATTGCGATGTCGCATACTCACAGCACGTGTGATACCGAACACCCAACTCCTCTACTAGTCAGTCTCACAAAGCTCGCTTGCGAAACTACTGCGTTCGAGGAATAGCCTTAGTGAGTGGATCCGCCTTGATGTCTCTTTCTATGTCTCTCTATATCTCAAGTTCGCGGAGAAAGCCATCTCCCGAAATGAGCAATACCTGTCTTAGAATGTGTCTGGATGTCTGATGGGACCTAGCTCAAAAATGAACTCCAAATCCAAACTTCTTAGACTGTATCGTCAATCGAACTTAATCAGTATCCTACGCCATGCCTCCCTCAGTATTGCCTTGGACCACCTGTCCAAAATACTGCCCCTCGTCAGAAGGAAAACTATAACTCTGACAACCTCCTTGTCGTCCATGTAACCTTGGAAGCCTGGAATGATAACTGTCTCCCGAATAAGGCTGTCGTTATCATATCCCTAGAACATTCACTTATGTTCTAAAACTGCTTCCGACTGTTTCTCCAGGATTGGATCAATGTCAACTTATTGCATCTAGTGCAAGAACAACATCTGGTGTGGTACTTGACATCTCATGATTGACTCAATTGCCTGAGCAAGTGATCTGCCAATCATGCACATCCCTCTCCCCTTTAGTCTGTAAGACACCTTTAGAGAGGGTGACTCCATTACCTGCAGGTACACTACCGTGCCAGGAGTCGTCCATTCTAATTACTCTTAGAATGCTGTCTATGTACCCTGATTGGGAAACCACCCAAATCTAGATCTAAAACCATAGATCTAGTAACCAATATGTCTGATATAATATCCAAGTCCTATGTGGAGAAACCACTGTGTGACGACCAAAGTATAACCGATTGTAGTGTAGGAATATCACTTCCTACTCTGTGTATGTCATCCAAATACCATGACATCACACCCTACTACCTTCTCAACAGATCCATCCCCTATTCTGACAAAGTCAAACCTATGACTGTCACATCAGAAATAGATGATCTATCTCCGCTACTGGTGCTTCAGTCTATAAGTAGACATAAGCCACCTGTCCACCAATACTTCCGCTGCTCCCACTGACTACGACACCCCTCTGGCAGAGTCATATACACGTACATTTCTAAAGCAAGTTCAGAACGACGCTATACTCTGTTGGAGATAGTGCCCTCATAGTCAATTTTTGGATCGCAGGTACGTGATTGCAATGATTGCGGAGGACCTATACCGGTATGACAGTCTTACTCGAGATGATAGTATGCTATCTGGTTTGCCTTTATCAGTCGTGTACATGTTCAGGTGACTGATTACATGTTACACTTTGATAGAGCCCTTAGGATCTTGCTTTACCACCAACAGTATGATGGCGATCATATACGTGAGAGTTGGGTGGTTTATACGCATATCCTTAATTGTGGTCCCTAGTCGTGGGAGTTTCGAGACAGGGCATCGATACTCCGGAGTAGACTAGTGTATACAGTCGAGACCCCGACGAGGGGCGGTGGCCGATCTCACAAGCCACTGGTGTCAGTTGGATCACCTAAGATGTATACAGGTGCTCATTGGGTTATGAGTACACCGGACAGGACTCGCCGGGAATCTGCTAGTTAGTACTATATCTATCGTCAGATAGCAGTTCCCTGGTGACATGTGTACAGGTTAGTTCATCGACCTGAGGTCGTCATTTGTCTCGTGTGAGTTCCCACTGTGCTTTGATTTCTACCCTACCACGACTCAAAGGAGTCGTGCAAACAGGTAGTTTTTGGGTACAGTCCCGAGCCATATGAAGGCACGTGAGCGGATCGGCAGGGGATTCGTCTCTCCCGGTATTGGGGGCGAGATCGTGCTGTGTCTAGGAGAGCCATTACACAAAGCCCACGGCCGTGGCAGGAGATTTACTGGTAGATACTCCAGTAGTATCTCAGGGTGTTATTGGGCTTCACTCCGACACGACTTATACTGCTATTGGGGGTCTGACGTTACTAGCCCCCTAGGCAGATATGCGATACTCATAGACGAACGGACCGGACTGTATATACATTGTCACTGTTAGGCTCAGTAGGCTTTCTGGATGAGTTCGCTCATCAGCCTCCCTTGAGGTCAGTCCATGGGCAGCCGTTACGCATTGCTAGTGCCGCTGACGGTTTGTAGTTAAACCCACTGCCAGGGTACTGACGAGTCATTAGAGTCCCCAACAGACAGTTTCCCAAGTTCGGGCGAAACGTTGTAGAGGCCGTATTGTTTTATGGCAGGGTTCGGAAAATGCACGTGCGTTTACGCACGTGTTATTTTTCGGGCAGATGATACTGGTCGGCTTTGGTTTAAGCCGGATCCGAGTATTATATTGAGTAGGTATAATATCTTTGTCTGAGTTGCATTTGTATTCGGTCGTAATACAAATGCGGGTATATTTATACAGTTTCGGGGTTGTCCTGAAATTCGTTTCAGGATCACTTTTGGAAGTTGCCAGTTTCCAGTTTTCTATCTTCCATCTTTTAACATTTGGTTAAAGACGGATTTATCTTTTCTTGGATGAGAGTGAGTCAAGCGTCTAGAAGGTTCTAGAAAGGATGACTTGACATGGTGAGTCATTAGAGCTTTAATTGTGCTTTTAATGAAAGGATGACTAAGGTTAATGAGTCATCCTTTACATTAATTCCTTTTGTTTTTTCTTTGATATTTTGATTAAGATCTTTTTGCTTACACTCACCCCCTTTGCTCCTACACTCACCCTCCTCATTCTATATATTGTGGCTGGCCACTATTTGAGAGAGAGAGAGAGAGATTGATTTCATTTTAGAGAGAAAAGACTATGGTTTTAGGTGTATGGAAATTTCATATCTCGTTTTGTTCCATCACCCGATTAAAATGGCAACTTCATTAACCGATCGTCCACGGACTTGGACGAAGTGAGACAAAGTCATCTACTCATTCTCTACATCATTCTTGGTAGTCTCTTTTAGCAAACTTGACGACCGAGTTGCCTCAAGTCAGAGGCGGGAGCCCGTTTAAAGAATCAGAGACGTGGTGCCACCTGGACGAGCAGATCAGAGATCGACGAGATTGGAGCAGCCGCAACGGAGCGTGGGATGATGGTTAAAGAACGAAGGACTCGGATCGTTCGGTATAACCTTTCTACACTCTTTACAGTTTGTTAGTTTAGCAATAATGGCAGATCCGGGTGAAAGTATACGATAGCGCCAGTTAAAAAGTTTTTGTTCCGCATTTGGCGTCTGTAGACTGCCGGGGCGCTAACGTAGACTTACATACTCATCCTTCTGCCGGGTCTCACAGTCTGGAACAACAGCAATGGTAAGTGTGGGTAAACAAGAACTTCCCTGTCACCGTCCTTGAGGCTACCGGAGTACCTCTCGGGAGCCTGAAGTTACCCACCGTATCTGCGGAGTGGCCAATGGAATGTCAATCCAGATTGAATCCTTAGGTTCTTTATCAAATCTTCAGTAATCGTTTGTGGTTCTGGAATCACTTCCAGTTCTACCATACTCCCACTACTGTTTTCTGAAAAAATCCATTTTTATTAAAACTGTGGCGAGTCTAGAACAATATCACTATTGATCTTCCAGATGGTAGAAAGTCAACCCTCGTCATAGCTTGGGTCAACCAACAAACAGCCATTACAGAAACGTGCCTTGAGTTATCCAGAGTCTGGTTTTAATCATAAGCCGGACAACTCCCCGTACCTTAACAACGTTAAGATATGAACTGTTCTATATCCAATATAGAACCAGAGGCACTGATTTAATTGAACCAGATTCAAATCATGCAGCTGTCTCCAGTGCATGTCAACTAAATGGAAGAAGGCCGATCAGCGTAACTCAACTTAGGAATGCTTCCAATTATGAGTAACCTGAAAGAGAAGCAAGTTCTCTTAATCATTACTATCAACTGAATACCATACTCAAGTTTCTACATCTTCGATCACTTTGAAGAATCCCGATACTTGCGATACCTGGTTCTCTACTTTATTCAAATACCTATAACTTCTCAAAAATTCGGACCCTGTGTTTCGTAGAAACACTTGTCTAAAAACTAGAGAAGTCATAAGTAAACCGAATATAGTACGAGGACCAACTCCTTTGTCCTGATGGACCGTGGACAACATACAATACTCTGTATAAGTCCCTTGTGTCTGATAACTCATTCACTGTGTGTCGTAGGTTGAAAACTGTACTTATGGTTAAGAAGAATTACACCGCTGTTTAATACTCCTTACGTAACCATCCTCTAATATAGGTAAATGTCACAGACATAATTTCAAAAAGGTATATCTCACTCTATGAAAATAGACGTACAGATATATCGATTTGTAATTGGTGCATAATAGCGGATATTCAAAACCAAATATTTGCCGACCGGCAAACAACCCAGGTGACTTCCTCAAATATCACCGATTACAACGAATCCCGATATAATGAGGATGATCACCCAATTCCCAATAACTTACTCCCACTCATCATCTGTAAAACCATACAGATGTGAGAATCATACCTGGTAAATACATACCCTGGAGTAAGTATCTAATCGGGAAATCAGTTTTCCTTTAACAGTACACAGCGAAACTGAAACATTGAAATGTTTCGATGGGGTATCCTGGTATTCCTAGTAATGCCTCTTCCAGATTCATGACTGTAACCGTAGAATTCTTTGGCACCTCTCCAAATCCATTCATATGTCTTTAGTCATTACCTTCTGCACACCCCTTTAGGCCAAATGGTTTTCTTCCTTCCCTACCGTTCGGCACCAGCCTATGGTTTGGAAGAAGACTATCCAATAAGCATAATGGGTGTACTGTCCTAATCCTAGGAACACTCGCAATGCGAGAGAAGGTGAGGATAAAAGACAACTGAATAAATCTTATTCCTATTTCTCCTGAACCAGAATCCATCCCCGAACTGGAACAAGTTCCTTTCGAGTTCGTATATAACCATACGATGGAGTATCCAATAAACTGAGGATCTTCGTAGTGATACGGAGTGTCTTGGAGAAATACAAAGGTGATTTAGGATTGGCGAAGGAATACTTGGTTTGGTCGTGAATAGCAGTCGCAATTTACTTTGCCCTTCTTCTAATCCCTTTCTTTGTCTTAACCCAATACCTTCTGTACACCGTTTAGGCTAACTGGTTTTCTTCATTCCCTACCGGTCGGCACCAGCCTAAGGTTTGGAAGAAGACTGTCCAATTTGCGTAATAGGTGTACTATCTCCTAAACCAAGGAGTACTCGCAACCTGAGAGAAGGTAAAAGGAAAAGACAACTGAATAAACCTATCCGTTTTCTCCAGAACCGGAAACCATCCTCGAATAAATTCCTTCAAGTTCGTATCTAACCATACGATGGTTTTTTTGTTTCCAATGGAAGTGGACGTTCGTAGTAATACGGGGTGTCCTGGAGAAAAGGGTAAAAGTAGGAGTAGCAATGAGGTTCGCAACTCTGATAATCCAAAAGCCAGTGTTAAGAAGGTTTGGTCGACTTGGTCACTGAGTCATTGTCTTAGGGTCGGGTCAATGGTCGCTGCCAAAGAGAGAGAGAAAAGAAACACTCAGCGTGCACTCTAACCTAGATCAGAATGGTTACCAATATATCTAATCTGGAATCCTCCCACTGTACCGTCAAATTCTCCTCCAAACCTGAAAGAAGAATTAGTCGGGAACACCCGAGGAGTAAACCAACTCATCAGTGGGAATCGGGATCCAACTATCATCGCATGATAACGTGACGGAATCCGCTCACGGTGTCACACTCCAGAAGGTATGCGCATATCTGGCAAGTTTCAGTTCTTTTGAAACTCCCGATGTGATTTCTGCCCCATGCTCTTATGACCTTGACTTTGGCCAACAAATCATAAGTCACATGTCAAGTTCTACCCGTCATTCTCCAGGTTGATTCGAATCCACCCGCACAAGCCCTTGACTTTGGCCAACAAGGTTATACGACTGTTCCAAACCAACGCATCTATCTATGCTGCATATGAATGCCCCAATCGCTGCCAATCACTGTGCCTTGACTTTGGCCAACAAACACAGCTTGAATACTATTGACTACCCATATGAAACGACGGAGGGCTACGAATGGTTTCTGGCGAAAACCTTTAACGTAAAGAACTTGATATCGTTGAAGGAACGGATAGCTTTTTTAAAAATATAGTGACGAAAACCGTTGCTAAAGAGGTCACTCCCGGTGAAGGGATCTCAGCTCTTTCCCCGTAGAATGGGGTGCAGGATATTCCAACTGAATACCACAATGCAAAGCAAAAGTAATCGGCTATAGTGAAGTCATTGCCCTGACGCAAACTTTTGTCCAAGGGGTCACTACCGGTGAAGGGATCTCGGCCCTTGCCTCGTCGAGTGAGGAGCAGAATATTCCAACTGAATACCACAATGCAAAACAAAAGAGAACGTCCTTGCAATAACAGCTTTTTGAAAAGTGTTCCAACAACATCAGATTAGGTTTCTTTTTAACTTGCATTGATCCGAATCAACGCAGTCCCATCAATTGATCACACCACAAAGAACGAAAATAATACTGATGTACGTATATGCCATCCGCATTCGCCACTGGGTCCCGTCATTACCCGTTAGGTTAGCTAACTAACGACAGAGCGGGGACTGGACTAGCGCGGATGTAAAACATATACAACATCTACCAATATATATACCAATATATTATATTTCGCTCAAGGCGTGATAAAAAATGCAACATCACAGAAATGTATAGCATCACAGAACAATACAGATATCTGGGATCCCCGGGTTTCACAGAGCCACTACTGAAACCCGACGTTCCCCTGGTCGTGTGGATAGCCTGTGCAATGAAATCCTAGACCCCTACGGGCGCGGCAAGTTACCCGCCAAGACCTGAAGCGATGGCAGCCCCCTTCAGCAACGTGAATGGACCACCCAGCACTTCACGGAATCCGGTAACTTGGGCACCCCTCCTGGGTCAACATGTACCCCCTACGAGTGCGGCGAATAGCCCGCCAATTCTAGAGTGAAGCCCCCTCCGTCTCAATGCCATGAGATGCGGGCTTGTTGCCCTCCAGAACCAGGCTATCCGTGCACCCCTCCGCGGGGTAATCCTAGTACAGAAAGTAAAATATACATACAACGGGTACATCGACCGCAACCTGGTCGTGCCCCAAAATAATAATACAAACAGGCAGTGACGGCAGTCCACATGTCGGACGCTCGCCCCGCAATATTAAATGTACATAATACAACAAAACTGTACTAGCATTGCATCCAGGCTATCCCCCACGACCGATCCACAACATCACAGCAAAAACAGAACATCAACGTGAAAGTCACGTTCGCAAATCCATCTAACCGGGCTATAGCAGTTAGACAGGATTTACCGATCGAGTGACATTCATGGTCGCAGATATAATGTAAATACTGTGAAATAATGCGTTTAAAATATCCGATCGATTAAATTTTAACAAGTGGGCCCCAAGCATTACTGTAGCAGATCAGGAAATTCTGGGCCCAATGTTATTATTCCAAAACCCCAATTTTAACCCCAGAAAGATACTGTAGAAATATGGTGCAGGGAACCCAACAGTGTGCGGCGGAACCGCGGCACAAAGGGGTGTTTGGCCGTGGTTCCGCGCTCCGACCGTAGAGTTATTGCATCGAATTTTCACAGAACTCTTATTTTTTCTAGTAGAAAACTTTTCTGTAACCTGAAAAAAATTTCGACACCAAAAATTTTCAACAGAAAACTGATGTGAACAAAAATGCAGATTTTGGAATTTTGGTCGATCGGAAATGTAAAACACATTAGACAAAGCTAGACTAAGTTAATGGCGAGGCTCTGATACCACTGTAAGTGCACGGCGGCGCCCCGGCCGTCAATCCGACGGCCAAATGCGGAAGCGGTGATAAACTTTGATTTTTCTTGAACTTAGCAAACCAGCACCACCGCGCACTAAACACCCGGATCGAACCATTAACTAGTCCTAGCTAACTACAAGATGGGGAAGAGAGATATACCGACTGATCTGTGTCCTCCGGTCTTCTTGTCGTCGTCCCGATCTCTTGCGGAAGCTCCGGTCTCCACCTCGTCGCCGGAAGTGCACCACATCGCCTACTTCTTTTACGGGCTCCCACCTCAATGCCGAGGCAACTCGGGCACGAAGCTGGCTAGTCGACGTGCCCAAGATTTGCTATAGAATGTATAGTAGAACTTGTGTATCATTTGGGGTTCATGGAGGTGCCATTTTAGTGGAGGGATGATACAAGAATTATGTGGAGGAACTTTGGGGATTTTGGAACATGAAATGAACAAAACCTCACTCCAAATATTTTGGACAGCCCCTCTCCTCTATGAGGCCGGCCAAGACAATAGTGGTGGAGAGAATGAGAGTCCTCTATCAAAAATGGGAGCCATACTCATATCATGCTAGAGAGAGAGATGAAAGGTTATCATGAAAAGCAATGATTACAAAATCAAACCCATACTCCAAAAACCTACCTACTACAACCATGATTGCTCACAAAGTCAAGCAATCATGATAGAAGAAGTCAAGGTCAAAAGAATGGTGCACCATCATGATACAAGGAAATATGCAAAAGACCCCCTCCACAAATGCCTATTTGCAACAATGCAAATAAGCCCTCCTCCACCAAACTTCGGACAATGAACGATACAAAGGAAATCGGCCGAAACGGAAAGCAAACCGGCAACTCCATAAAACTGGTCCCGTAATAAATTACAGGAAAACCCCGATACTGTGCATACACACCCGCATCTGTATTTCGACCGAAATACAAATGCAATGGGACAAAATCTACACTGTACTATACTAGGATCCGGCTTAAACCAAAGTCGGCCAGTAATATCCGTTCGATCCTGATTCGTGCAATACCGCACGTATCTGATTGAACCCTGCCATATACCCATACGGCCTATAGTACAAACTGTTCGATCCTAATCCGTGCAATACCGCACGTATCTGATCGGACCTTGCCATATCTCCATACGGCCTCTACAACTTTTCGCCCGAAAGCTGAGTAACTGAATGTGGGGGACTCTAAAGACTCGTCAACACCTTGGTTGTGGATTTAACCACTAGCGCGTCAGAGGTATAAGCCAATACGTAACGGGCTACCAGGTATTGACTAAAAGGGACGTCTGTGAGCGAACTCAGCCTGACAACCCTACTGAGCCTGTCAGTGACAATATCCGTACAGTCCGGTCCGTTCGTCTATGAGCATCGCATGGCAAGCCTAGGGGGTTGGTAAAAGTCAGACCCCTAAAAGCGGTACAAGTCGTGTCGGAGTGTAGCCCAGAACACCCTGAGATACTACTGGAATACCTACCAGTAAATTTCCTTGCCTCGGCCGAGGGCTTTGTGTAATGGCTCTCCTAGACACAGCGCGACCTCACCCCCAATACCGGGAGAGACGAACCCCTGAAGATACACTCACTGCCTCCATGTGGCTCGGGACTGTACCCAACTAAAACCTGTTTGCACGATTCATTTGAGCCGTGGTAGGGTAGTAATCAAAGTACAGTGGGAACTCACACAAGACAAATGACGATCCCCAGGTCGATGAACTAACCTGTACACATGTCACCAGGGAACTGCCATCTGACGTCTGGTATATGACCAACTAGCATGTTCCCCGGCGAGTCCTGTCCGGTGTACTCATAACCCAATGAGCACCTGTATACATCTTAGGTGAACTAACTGACACCAGTGGCTTGTGAGACCGGCCACCGCCCCTCGTCGGGGTCTCGAATGTACACACTAGTCTACTCTGGAGTATCGATGCCCTATCTCGAAACTCCCACGACTAGGGACCATTTAAGGATGTGCTTATAGACTGCCAGCTCCCACGTATATGATCGCCCTCATACTGTTGGTGGTCAAGCAAGAATCCTAGGGGCTCTACCAACGTGTAATAGCGACCTGTAAGGTCACCTTAAACAGTACACGATGATAAAGGTAAACCAGATAGCATACTATCATCATGAGTAAGACTGTCCTATCGGGATAGGTCCTCCATCAATCATTGTAATCACGTGCCTGTGATCGAATAATTGAATCTGAGGGCACTATCTCCAACATGCTTGTCGTCTCGAAGTCCACATGGGGGTACCTACATATCACAACGCATCGTATCGCATTAAAGTCCGACTCATGACCAAAACGACACACGAATCCCACATAGGTCAAAACCTATGGTTGCTTTCACAAATCAACCCAAAATCCCTCGACGTCGGTGTACAAACGCCAGACCATCGAGAAAAACCCAAATACACTCATTTGCACATTCATGAACACTAATTTTAATATAAAATAGGTTAAAACTCACAAAAACCCCAATTTCACTTAAAAAGTCATTTTTCCGAAAATCTAGCAAGCACAATTCGTCGTTTTTGTACAAAACATGATATTTTAACAATTCTAGTGACCAAGATGATAACTTAATATCTTAATTATACCATAGAAACCATTACGTAAATTTTAAACCCACAATTTAATTCGATTTCAAAAACCTAGTTTGCAATATTAACCAATTTTAACAATTTTATAGCAAAAATGCACAAACTACAATCTAGCTTGGATTTTCATGAACTAAAGGCATTAAACCACTCAATATAATATTAATAATTCTATGAAACCTAAATTTGAATTTTATCTCACAAGAATATAATTATTTAAAAAACCTAGTTTACCAATTATATAATTATCACTTTTAAATCAACAAATATGCAAACTAGCAACTTAAATTGGATTTAGCATAACATTAATATGTCAATTATTTCACATAAACTAAATCTCACAACACAAAATACCAATTTGAAATCAAACCCCTCTCTTGAATTTTAAATCATGCACCTAGAACTAATTAAAAACCTAATTAATCAATTAATTAAGCTAACCTAAGCAATTAACAACACATTAAGCAAAAAGGTTAGAATTATACCCAAATAAATTTGAAGATCCCACAAGCACACTTAGCCTCCCAAATTGAAATCTAAATCCCTAGATCCATGCTATGGTAGCCAAGGAAAAATGGGTAGGAGGTGGATTTTGATTTGGATTTTTGCTTCATTTTTTTTGGATTTTAAAGCATTTTTGATGAATTTTTCTTTAAGAGAAAGAGATGAAAAATGAAGGGGCTGAAATGGAGGGGGGGCTCGGCCATTGCAGGTGGGGGAGAGGAGAGAAGGAGCGTGGTGTGAGGTATGGGTAAAGGAAAAGTCCAAGTCAACATTCAACTAATACTTTCTTCTTCTCATTATTCTTTTCTTTTCCTTTCTTCTTAACTTTGAAATTTATAACGTTTTGAAAATCGTTTCGGTTAAATTTCGAAAAAACGGTAAAATAAGGGCGTTTTCTGTAAAAAGTCAAAATACAAATATTTTTATTTTAAAATTAAATATACATATTCTAGTTATGAAATTGCTAGTATTTGGTGTTTATTGACCCACTGGTGAAATTTCAAATTTTCTGAAAATTTTTCCGAAATTAATTATTTTAATATTATTTTAAGCCGTCACTAATATATTTAATTAGGGAAAATTACAAATTAGAATGAGTTGAAACAAATTTTGTGCATCATAAAACATTAAATAAAATTTTATCATGTGGTTTTTGAATTGAAATCGTTTTCCAAAACGGTTTAGAAATTATTGAAGAAAAAAAGGCTTTTTTGGTGAAATTAGTGTAAATAGATATTGGGGTATAACATTTCTCATTTTTCCTTCACCCCACACTTACACACCACCACTTGCCCTCATTGGCCGAGCCCATGGCAGCCCATATCCACACATCTCACACTTCTAGTTTGGGTTGAAAGAATAATATATGAAAAGAAAAGGAAATGATAGAATATATATATAGGTTTGAGCTTGGTTGACCTTGGTCAATTCTTTACTTCATAACCTCACCAAATTCCCTCTCCCCTCACCCACCCTCTTCAGGCCGAGCCCCCTTCTCCCAACAGCAGCCCCCCCCCCCCCAAATCCCACTCATTTTTGCATCAAAAAAATCCACAAAATCACTTCAAAATCCATACAAATTCAAATCTAAATCCAAATCCAACCCTTACCCAATTTTCCTTGGCCATTGAAGCATTGATCTTAGAGCTTGGAACCAAGTTTTGGAGGTCATGTTGCATGCTAGATCTCTTGATTTGTGAGGTATAAACCTTAACCTATGTTTTGATTGTTGGTTAATTACTCCAATTTAGTTAAATTTGGTGTTTAATTTTGGTTCTAGTTGCTAACTTGAAAATTTAAGTTTAGGGTTGGATCTAGTTAGGGTTTTGATCATTTATTTATGGTGGTGAATTGTAGTTTAACATGTTAAATCATGTAAAAGATAAGCTAGTTGCTAGGTTGCTAATTGTTAAATTAAAATTTTGCTAAATATGCTATTTTTGCTAACTAGGTTTTTGAAATTAAATTACAATGTGGGATTAAAATCTAAATTAAGGTTTCATGTCATTATTAATATTATAATGAGTGGTTTAATGACTTTGGTTCATGCAAAACCAAGCTTAATTGATGAATTGTGAATTTTGCTTTAAAAGGTGTTAAAAATTGATATTTTTGCAAACTAGGATTTTGGAAATTATGCAAATTTATGAGATTAAATTATGGAAATGGTTTTTATGACTTATTTAAGATATTTAGTGAATATTGTGGCCGCTAGATTCGTTTATACATCGAGTTTTGTACTAAAACGGTGATTTGTGCTTGCTAGATTTTCGGAAAAATGACTTTTTAAGTGAAATTGGGGTTTTTGTGAATTTTAAGCTATTTTATATTATAATTAGTGCTTGTAATTGTACAAATGAGTGTGTTGGGAGCTTTCTCGATGGTTTTGCGTTTGTACGCCGACGTCGAGGGTTTTTGGGTCGATTTGTGAAAGCAACCTTAGGTTTTGACCTATGTGGGATTCGTGCGTCGTTTTGGTCATGAGTCGGATTTTAATGTGATATGGTGCGTTATGATATGTAGGTACCCCATGTGGACTTCGAGACGACAAGCAAGCGCGTGGCGACGTCGGCACCGGCGAGAGAGGACCAGGTGAGTAGATTTATATCTACGGGGAGAAGTCGAGTGGATGGCGTATAGCACCCCCGCAGTTCGTGGTGATGTATACGAATACGTATACACACATATATATATTGTTTATATATTGTTTGAGTTATTGATGATAAATATGGATATTTGGTGTTCTTGGATGATTGAGTGCCGCGAAACCCTAGAGTAGCGGTCGCACACACTTGCACACACCCACCCATACTTGCATACTATCTTCTTTCTTTTGTGCTCATACGGGAATATATAGTTATGTGTTCACATAGGTATGGGACTATGTGTTCACATACGGATTTGGGGATGATACTTGAGATTGAGATGAGTCGATGAGATTTTTGTTGAGATTGTGATATCGGTGATATGGCAGGATTCGTACTTGAGGTACGTCCTGGTGTTATAGCGGATCTTGCGGCGATGATACGGGTGAATAGTGTTATAAATAGGTGGTCGACATGTGATCGTGATATGAGATATGATATGCTAGGATATTGATCCTAGGCTGTATTGGGCGATGTATACCCCTTGATGATGATATGTGCTGATGATATCGGTTTGTACGAGACTGTCGATCAGTAGTCAGATCATGACTATATTGATGATATTAGTATTGTACTAGACATAGGTCCGTACCTTAGACTATGATCTTTGATAAAGAGGATACCGGATGAATAGTGTGATGAATATGATTTTGACCCGTAACCAGATTTGGGATGCCGTACGACGGATTTACGTACGAGCTATATATTGATGATTGATCCGCACTCTTGACTTAGGATGTCTGATTATAGATATGGTATCGGATATGATATTATTGAGGCGGGATCACCGACTATACATATACAGGTATGTATATGTATCGACTCAGATGATAGGCGGTTTCCTTACCTGTAGTTCAGCCATATAGTTTAGTGTAGTTGATAGATTAGATTAGACTCCTACCTATTTCAAAACTAGCGGATCGTGGGTATTTTAAAAGACAGGTCAAGGGATCTACGGATATTTCAAAAGACGTATCCTTTCTTCAAACTACCGTAGCCCTATTTTCAAAACCCCACGATTCGTGTTATTTCAAATGGCACCATTGTTCAATATTTAGCTCCCGCTCATTTTGGTTGCTCGCTCCGCATCGCATACTTACATTGGTATTTCATATTGCATTGTTGACATTATGCTGTTAGGACACCAGCACCATTACCGATGATGCGTATGTACCACATATACTTACTTGCCGGCTCACACACATCTTCATCGGTAATTGCCATGTCACGTACACCTTAGAAAATATTATTGCTTAACTTAGCTTGATAGCCAGTAGTTTGACATAATATTAGTGTACATACTTTATATGCCAGCTTAGATATTGTAGTTATTACTTGTCGCTTCATGCATACCGTTATTCATTGTTATGCCGCATTCATGGATTCTCATGCATATATTCACTATTTTACGTGTTATTGAGGTTTTGGATTCGGATTTCCATGAGATTTTCTGGATTTGGAGGAAAACCGCAAAAACATAAATAAACCTTTTCTCTCTTTTAAAAATAAAAAGTGCGGTTTTCCCATGATGTATGAGTCGTCCACCATGAGTTTGCTGATCGATTTCGAGACCCGATTCGAGGAGTGGAGGAACCGTTTCGGGTACATGGTGGGCCCGGTGCGGTACCCCGGGGCAAGAGGATCGTGTTGTTGACGTTGAGCCTAGCAGGGGAGCACTACCGACCGGTGATATTACCCGACGCGTCGGATATCCGGAGGATACCATCGTGGTCTTGAGATGGATGGTAGGGGCCGGTCTGGACTAACGGCGCCCTAGATATTAAGATTTTGAGATATTGAGGTACAGAGATTGTGATACAGAGATATCGAGATATTTGGACACTTGTTTTGTGTCGATGCTGGGCACTGTTTTATGCTGATTTCATTTATGGTACTTCACTTTTAAAATATA
>JASDDO010000031.1:191373421-191375921 GCA_030015575.1 Agapanthus africanus
ATTTCAACTTGGCTCCTAGGCTTATGCCGTACCTCAGGAATGGGACGCAATTCCCTATTGCAAAACTCTTTTTATCTCCTCCCTCATCAAGATGCTTTCCTGAGCTATGAGAGTATTTGGGGGACTGTACCTTTCTTTGCACTAGCTTAAACTGCATTATCCTTTCCTCTTTGTTGACTGGTTTGCTGGGGGTTCATCCCTTTTGTCCATAGTTTCCTTCATCAGGATGTGGGTAGGCTGGATAAAGGTTCACTGTTAGTGATAAAATTTTGACAAAATTTCTAGCGATCCTTAATTTTTCTGTATGTAGTTTGATGTCGTTCCCAATAGACGGCTCTATTTTGACTACAAAATTTTTAATCCGTAGGGGCAGATTTAACTTGGCCCTACGGATTAATCCGTAGGGCTAAAGGGTTACCCCTACGGGCACAGACGTTCAAGAATTAAAATATTAATTCTTAATTTGGTGTTTGCCTTAGGGTTAGGGTTGGGGTTCGGCTGCTGCTGGGGTGGGGCTGGGGTTAGGGTTTGCCTTAGGGTTGGTGTTGGGGTTTAGCTGGCCACGCTGGGGTTAGGGTTGGGCTGGGGCTGGGGGCTGGGGCTGGGGCTGGGCCACGCGGGGTTTTGGGATCTTTGTAATTTGCTTGCTCTGTTTGGGGTTTCAGTTGATCCTCATTAAAAAATTGGTGATTGATCTCTTCAATCATATTATTATCTGTATTTAAAATTTTTTTGAAGCCTTCAGAGTTTGGGAAAATCTAGAATTACCGTTGAAATTCTGGCAACATTCAAAAACTGTGTATATGATGTGTGTGTGTGTATGCATGTATATACATTTGAAATTTATCTTTCTTCTATGATATAAAACGGTTAAACCGAAGAAAATTACTGGGGGAATTTTTCCTAAAATGTCTTGAGAGGGGGTTCAAGTGATGGGATAATTTCATTTGGTAATCTTTTACTTATTTTACATCTCTTTTTTTTCATGCAAAAATCTGAATAGGTTTCTTGCAATTTTGCCTATCGATCAATTATTATATTTATTTCCATTTTTTGTGGATGATTTGGCTTCAATTGAATGGAGGCGATGATGGCTTGCCCTCAAGCTTCCACTTTTATGAGCTTTATAGTTATGAGATTGGCGAGGCAAGCTGGTTTGTAGCCATCTTATTTCTTTTCCTAAATTCAAATCCAAATATAAACTGTCTGATTGAGAGAGAGAGAGTATGGGAGATTATGTATTATTCAATGTGTTTGGAAGCTGGCATGTTCTGAGCGTCATCTCTGCATGAAAGCTATGGTTTTGCAAAGGGTTTGCCCTAACTATTTTCTGTGGGGAAGCTGAAGGCCTGAAGCTTCATCAAACTCAGGATTGGATTCTGGTCGGGTATTGTAAATTCTTGTGAAAGTTCCGTTCAAGATTTGTTCAGAGCTTGCATAACATCCTTTTCATCTTTATGAGATCTTTATGCAGTCATTTTTTTGGGTTTATATATTTCTCGAGCCCGTTTGACTTTGGACTTAGGATAACCCCAAATCTCTTTCTTATTTTGATTCCTAAGCTGGCATATCTGAGGCTCGTATTCCAGTATCGTTGCTGGAAAAGCTAGGGTTGCGAACATTTTTTCAACAATAATTTCTGTATGACAGCTTAAGCACACATAAAACTTAAACAATCTTGAAGCACTGCAGTTTTTCATTAAACTTCCTAAAAGTTTTTATATTGCTGCAAGCTTCCCAATATATGATACTCGATGATAATATGAAACCTTCATATTCCCATCGATACTCATATATGAAACTAAAATCGCCACTTTGTCCCTACGGTGCCCGACATTTTAATTTAAAAATATTATATCTTAATTTGTTGTTTGGCCCTACGGGCACCTAAATAGGAATTTAATTAAAAAAGGCACAGAAATGCCCTACGCCTCGATATCTTTCCCTCTCGTTCCCAAAATTTTCTCTCGTTCCCGCGTCTCCAATTTTCTCTTCGTCGCAACCGCGCACCCTCCGTTCTCAGCCCGCCACCGCCCTCGTTCTTCCTCGTCGAGTTCCTCGTCGCCGATATTTGTGCCTACTTTGATCCCTCAAGCAACGAATCAAATGATGTGGATCACAAACTAATTAAATAAATTTTGAATACCAATCTGGACTGGGATTTGAATACCAATCCTAGTTTGCTATATTTTTTTATATATAGTAGATGGTGATACTTCTTTAAGTAAAAACAACCCTACACTTAAGCGAAATCATAAATCGAAACACACATATATAGAATACAACTCATACATGGGTATCCTCAAATCTAACTTTCATTGAATTTGCACGCGCACTTAAAATAACAACCTTTATACTAAAAAAATTATGTATGTCATTGCTTAGTAGTTTATGGTTTTAAGACGCAAAAGTCATTTGAGAAATACTTTTTCTACCCACTATTAATCCATATTCTCAATATAGTCATTGAATTTGCACGCGCACATAATAAGAAGGAGAA
>JASDDO010000031.1:191380921-191460921 GCA_030015575.1 Agapanthus africanus
CTAGACACAGCGCGACCTCACCCCCAATACCGGGAGAGACGAACCCCTGAAGATCCGCTCATTGCCTCCATGTGGCTCGGGACTGTACCCAACTAAAACCTGTTTGCACGTCTCCTTTGAGCGTGGTAGGGTAGTAATCAAAGTACAGTGGGAACTCACACGAGACAAATGACGATCCCCAGGTCGATGAACTAACCTGTACACATATCACCAGGGAACTGCTATCTGACGTCAGGTATAAGACCAACTAGCATGTTCCCGACGAGTCCTGTCCGGTGTACTCATAACCCAATGAGTACCTGTATACATCTTAGGTGAACCAACTGACACCAGTGGCTTATGAGACCGGCCACCGCCCCTCGTCGGGGTCTCGACTGTATACACTAGTCTACTCTGGAGTATCGATGCCCTGTCTCGAAACTCCAACGACTAGGGACCTTTTAAGGATGTGCTTATAGACTACCAGCTCCCACGTATACGATCGCCCTCATACTGCTGGCAGTCAAGCAAGAATCCTAGAGGCTTTACCAACGTGTAATAGCGACCTGTCAGGTCACCTAAAGCAGTACACAATGATAAAGATAAACCAGATAGAATACTATCATCACGAGTAAGACTGTCCTACTGGGACAGGTCCTCCCTCAATCATTGCAATCACGTGCCTGTGATCCAATAATTGACTCTGAGGGCACTATCTCCAACAATCTCCCACTTGCACTCAAGGCTAATTATTACGATGTCGCATACTCACAGCCCGTGTGATACCGAACACCCAACTCCTATACTAGTCAGTCTCACAAAGCTCGCTTGCGAAACTATTGCGTTCGAGGAATAGCCTTAGTGAGTGGATCCGCCTTGATGTCTCTTTCTATGTCTCTCTATATCTAAAGTTCGCGAAGAAACCCATCTCCCGAAATGAGCAATACCTGTCTTAGAATGTGTCTGGATGTTTGATGGGACCTAGCTCATAAATGAACTCCAAATCCAAACTTCTTAGACTGTATCGACAACTGAACTTAATCAGTATCCAGCGCCATGCCTCCCTCAGTATTGCCTTGGATCACCTGTCCAAAATACCGCCCTTCGTCAGAAGGAAAAACTATAACTCTGACAACCTCCTTGTCGTCCAGGTCACCTTGGAAGCCTGGAAAGATAACTGTCTCCCTAAAGAGGCTGTCGTTATCATATCCCTAGAACATCCGCTTATGTTCTAAAAATGCTTCCGACTGTTTCTCCAGGATAGGATCAATGTCAACTTATTGCATCTAGTGCAAGAACAACATCTGGTGTGGTACTTGACATCTCATGATTGACTCAATTGCCTAAGTAAGTGATCTGCCAATCATGCACATCCCTCTCCCCTTTAGTCGGTAAGACAGCTTTAGAGAGGGTGACTCCATTTCCTGCAGGTACACTACCGTGCCAGGAGTCGTCCATTCTAAATACTCTTAGAATGCTGTCTAAGTACCCTGATTGGGAAACCACCCAAATCTTGATCTAAAACCATAGATCTAGTAACCAGTATGTTTGATATAATGTCCAAGTCCCATGTGGAGAAACTACTGTGTGACGACCAAAGTATAACCGATTGTAGTATAGGAATATCACTTCCTACTCTGTGCATGTCATCCAAATACCAGGACATCACACCCTACTACCTTCTCAACAGATCCATCCCCTATTCTGATGAAGTCAAACCTATGACTGTCACATCAGAAATGGATGATCTCTCTCCGCTATATCTGCTTTAGTCTATAAATAGACATAAGCTACCTGTCCACCAATGCTTCCGCTGCTCCCACTGACTACGACAACCCTCTGGCAGAGTCATATACACGTACATTTCTAAAGCTAGTTTAGAACGACGCTATACTCATCCTCTTGCCGGGTCTTGCAGCCTGGAATAACATCAATGGCAAGTCTGGGTAAACAAGAACTTCCCATGTCACCGTCCTTGAGGCTACCGGAGTACCTCTCGGGTGCCTGAAGTTACCCACCTTATCTGCGGAGTGGCCAATGGAATGTCAAGCCAGATTGAATCTTTAGGTTCCTATCAAATCTTCAGTAATCGTTTGTGGTTCTGGAATCACTTCCAGTTCTACCATACTCCCACTACTGTTTTTCTGAAAAAATCCATTTTTAATAAAACTGTGGCGAGTCTAGAACAATATCACTATTGATCTTCCAGATGGTAGAAAGTCAACCCTCGTCATAGCCTGGGTCAACCCACAAACAGCCATTACAGAAACGTGCCTTGAGTTATCCAGCGTCTGGTTTTAAGCATAGGCCGGACAACTCCCCGTACCTTAACATCGTTAAGATATGAACTGTTCTATATCCAATATAGAACCAGAGGCACTGATTTAATTGAACCAGATTCAAATCATGCAGCTGTCTCCAGTGCAAGTCAACTAAATGGAAGGAGGCCGACCAGCGTTACTCAACTTAGGAATGCTTCCAATTGTGAGTAACCTGAAAGAGAAGCAAGTTCTCTTAATCATTACTATCAACTGAATACCATACACAAGTATCTACATCTTCGATCACTTTGAAGAATCCCGATACTTGCAACACCTGGTTCTCTACTTTATTCAAATACCTATAACTTCTCAAAATTCGGACCCTGTGTTTCTACGAAATGTTGGATATATGTATGCCCTAGAGGCCATTATGTGATAGTGGATGTATCTGTACATGTATATATATATTCAGTTTGCATTCTTGCTCGACATGATAGTATGCTATCTGGTTATTCTTTATCTGACATGTTGATTTGATCATGCTTTTATTCATTCATACATGCTGATAAAGCCCTGAGGATCTCGGCTTGACTACTCTGATTATGATGGAGATCATACTAGTTGGACATCTGTAGTCTATAAGCATATCCTGGAACGTCCCTAGTCGTAGGTATATCGAGACGGGGCATTGATATACCAGAGTAGACTAGCGTATATGATACTAGACCCATACGATGGGCGATGAATGTTCCCACATTCATCGATGTTTGACATCAAGATCATATACGGGTGCTCAGTGGTGACTGGGCACACTGGACGGACTCACCGAGAACTCCTATATGGAATTATATCTATCGTCGGATAGCAGTTCTCAAGTGACACTGGTACAGGTTAGTCTGTAGACCCGAGATCGTCATGGAGTCTTGTGTGTTCTCCCACTGCACTTTGTTTGCCACCCTACCACGGCTCTACTGAGTCGTGCAAGCAGGTGGCCGTTGGGTACAGTCCCGAGACACACGAAGGCAATGAGCGATAGAGGGGTTTCGTCTCTCCCGATATTGGGAGTTGATGCTGTACTGTGCCTGGCTGGTTATAACAACAAGTCCCTGGCCAGGGCTGCTGAGATTTGCTGATAAGTGTTATCAGTAGTTTCTCGATCTGTTATAGACCATTCACCGGCACGACTTATTGAGTTATTGGGGTCGACGTGACCATCCCTAGGCTCGATATGCAGCATATCTGACGAAGAGACCGGACTGTACGGTAGTGTTGCCGGATGGCTCGACGGGAGTTGTAACAGGTTCGCTTGTTTTCTTCTAATCGCTCAATACCCGGGTGGCCGTTACGTCTAGCTGACCGCTTGCGGCTTGCGGGTGCTTGATATGATCATCACCCACTGCCGGCGTATTGACGAGTCTTAGAGTCCCACATAGGAGTTACATAGTCCAGGTGTCACGACCCGAGAATTCGACTCGTGACCGGCACTTAACCACGCAACGTCTACAGGCGCAACGCGGCTAAGTAAGCCGAACCCAGAAATCAAAACCAATAAATATATAGTGATTTAAAACATTTTGTAAAAACAATAGTACATATCTGAAAAACTTCCATTTATTTAGTAGAAATCCTTTTTAAGTTCAAAAGTTATGAGTTTTATAATTTTGGTAACATTTCCTTTTTAAAACATTAGCCCCGAAAGTCGGGTAAAAGCAAGGTGTAGCAGAAATAACAAGTGACCTGAATAAAGCATCACAGTATGATATACGACGCCGTAGCGAAGAATACACAGTAAAACCAGGACAATATCATAAAAGATGAGACTGCATAAAGTAACGTCGGCTCACATGCGAGCTCGACACCAGAATATAGAACCATACATATCGTCCTCCCAACTGTCTCTAAGTCAATACAGAAAGGTAGATGGAGAGTACTAGATACATCAATATACAACTGAAGGATAACAGATACCGTACAAAACCCACCTATCAGCAAGAGGCTATCTCTGCTCAAAAGGGTATCTGTGCCAAAAGATGCGGAAACAGCCAGCCGTGACTACTCCCAAGGGCAACCTGCAAACACTGTGGCACAACGGGGGTGAGTTGCCAACTCGTGAATAGAGATAACATATAAAGGTGATCGCAAGCATGCACATATAGCGTGGCTCTACTAATGCCAGCAGATGATATCAATGCATGTCAACAATGGATACAATAGTAATGCATGTACTCTAACAGGTAAATGCCACAGGATGAGATGTATAGTAATCAATACTGAGTATGGGATAAATAATATCTACATGGACTATGTCAACATGGAAAACAATGATCGGTGCCTCAAACTGCACCCAAATCCCACATATACTCAAGCGCCGGCACACCCATCGGCCCTCAAATCCTGTATATCTCGGAGGAATCACGAGTGCCCAACATCGGCACCCAAAATATCATAAAGTGCCCGTGTCCAGCATCGACACGTAAATCCTCGAACATCGGGCGCCGTCAGTCCGGACCGGCCCCACGGGGTCTGTCTGCGGTATCGGCCCTCGGCCCCGGCAGCACAGATCATCCCGCATCCATCACTCGACTCTGGTCAGTATCCTCCGGACAACTGCCAGGTCCAACCAATCACCGGTAGGTACTCGCCCGCCTCCAGGCTCAATCGGCAAATCCCATCGATCATCTCGCCGAGGGGAACCATACCGGGCCCACCACGAACCCGTAAAGGGAACATCCACTCCTCGAATCGGGTTTCAAGCACACGTCTCAGCACCGAGAAAACGCGTGGTGGACACACCAAAATATCATATCACGAGGTACCGGGTTTTTCAAATAGCATATCTTTCCTTAAATAATTCCACGGTCCTCAAAACAGAAATCACATGAAAATCCAATACCAATAGTAAATCCAATGCGAGGTACAATATACATCAATCCATGGTATGGGTATAAGGGGGAAAACCGATTTTTAAAGTAGTTTCATTTCCGGTTTTAAAAGATGTCATGCGGCTCCCAATATACATGAAAATCATATCAAATCACTCATGAAGCGAACTCTAGCAATATAATCATGGCAGCTCTACAGTGAGTGTGGCATGGCAGTTACTAACGGTGTGTGTGTAGCATGTAAATAGTGCCCGTGCAGCATAAACCGTCAGTAATGGTGCGGTGTTCTATCAGTTCTATGCAATATATATATCAACACAGCAGAGAATGCAATTTGCGATGACAATCTATGGGGTGCATGCAACATATAATAATAAAGTCCTATCAGCCCTGACACATAACGCCATGCGGGCGATATCCCCGTAGATGTGAAATCTACTCACCGTGTCTCGCGCTAAGTGTATCCAACCACTTGCTTGCCCTTCTTTGCAGCGTCCGTCTCACTGGCCTGCGAACCTAAAATCATATAACATATGCCACACATAAGCTTAATTCACAAAACGCGACATTATAATCCAACAAGAAACCCGTGTCGCAAACCAATCGCGCGTGTGCGCAATACGCTAAAACGTGTGATCACGCGCCACGAAACTACCCCGACGCGCCGCGATACGCAGAAACCCAAACCTACTCACGTATCACGCGTGTCGCGAAGGTTTAGAAAACGGCAAAACAGGTATTTGGTCCCAGATTTTTCTACAGAACCAAACTCCCAAAAATATATATACCAAAACACTACACACAGTGGCAGACACCCACTGGACCAAACCCTACCCATCTGGCCGCAATTGGCGGCCAGAATGAGGAAATTGGCGGCCTACTGTAGCTGTATGGGGGTCGGGTTTCACCTGTTGCATCAGCTCTACACCACTACACTACAGTCTTCCCAAAATCATTCTGCACTCACCGAGTCAACAGCAGTTCCAGAAAAGCTCACTTTTGCACAAAAACGACATTTTGCATCACCTAGGAAAACTGGTGGTATTTTAGTGTAATAGGGGTTCGACTAAGTTACAATGGCCTCAACAGACCACAAACATCCTACTGGAACTAATTTACATCCCATATGCACAAAGTTCCTTCTAAACATCCCATATCGCACTAAAACACACTAAAATCCTTTAACCGATGCAAATCTACACAAACTAGGCAAACTAGGGAAGCAAGATAGGAAGTATACCTCACTCTCGACCCTAGGGAGCTGCAGGAAGAAGAAGAAGTGGAGAGAAGTCGCTGCACAAGGAACTGGGGCTGCTGCTGCTCACTGCTGTGCCTGCTGCTGCTGCTGTGCTTGCCTCTGCTTGCTGCTGCTGTTTGTGCTTGCTGCTGCTGCTGAGTGCGTGGGTGTGTTGTGTGAGTGTTTGAGGGAAAGAAAACAAAGAGATTGGGAGGAAATCATCACCCTAGGTCAACCCCTCACTCTCTCTCTCTTCATTAATTGCAAGCATGGCTTGCCATGATGCACTCTCCCTCTCTCTCACTCACAAGTCAACACACAAAGAAACTAATTCAAATCAAAGAAATCTTTTAATTAGCTATTTAAACTTACTTTAAACCCAAAGGACTTAATCCTAAAATTAACCCACCATGGTTAATAATTATTGTATTTACTTGATTTAAAAACCCTAGTTTACATGCACATGTGTGTGCAAGCCTAGGAAAATTTTGGAAAAATAATTATTAAATTAGGAAAAATATTTAAAACACAATTTGGTAAACTTTTTATTAAAAATCATTATTTAATTATAATTATACACTAACCCTTATCCTAAGGTGTTACAATCTCTCCCCCTTAAAGAAATTCGTCCCCGAATTTCAAAAATCTAACTAAGGTTACCTTCAAAAAGATGGGGATACGTCTTCATCATCTCGCTTTCGGTCTCCCAAGTGACCTCCTCACGGTTCTGACCACGCCAAAGTACTTTAACTGATGGAATCTCCTTCGATCTCAATTTCTTCACTTGTCGATCCAAGATCATCACCGGCTGCTCTGCATAGGAAAGATCACGCTCAAGCTGGATCGTCGGATGCTGAATCGCATGCGAAGGATCATGCAGGTATCTGCGGAGCATCGAGACATGGAATACGGGGTGCACATCTGGAAAGCTGGGCGGAAGGGCTAACCGGTAAGCTACTGCACCGACACGCTCGAGGATCTCGAAGGGGCCCACATACCTGGGACTGAGTTTCCCTTTCTTCCCAAACCTCATCACACCTTTCATTGTGGAGACCCTCAAGAAAACATGATCACCAACAGAAAACTCAAGTCTGCGTCGTCGACGGTCTGCATAAGATCTCTGCCTACTCTGCGCTGCTCTCATCCTATCGCGAATCAACTGGATCTTCGCTGTCGTCTCCTCAACGATCTGTGGTCCTAAGATACTGCTCTCACTGAGCTCTGTCCAACAAGTAGGCGACCTGCATCTCCTCCCATAAAGAGCCTCAAACGGTGCCATCTGAATGGTCTCCTGGTAGCTGTTATTGTAGGAGAACTCTACTAAGGGCAAATGATGATCCCAGCTACCTCCGAAATCTAGTACACAAGCTCTGAGCATGTCCTCGAGAGTCTGGATGGTCCGCTCTGACTGTCCGTCGGTCTACGGATGAAATGCCGTGCTGAAACTCAAGCGAGTGCCCAAAGCCACCTGAAGCCTCTGCCATAGTCTACTGGTAAACTGGGTTCCTCTGTCGGATACAATGCACGTCGGGACTCCGTGTAGTCGCACTATCTCGTCAATGTAGATCTGGGCATACTGAGTAAATCCGAAAGTCGTCTTCACCGGTAAGAAGTGAGCCGCTTTCGTCAAACGATCCACGATCACCCAGATGGAGTCATACCCCCTACTAGTCCTGGGTAGACCCACCACGAAATCCATCGAAATCTGTTCCCATTTCCACTCCGTAATGGGTAACGGCTGTAGCTCTCCCGCGGGCCTCTGGTGCTCAGCCTTGACTTGCTGACAAGTCAGGCATCTCGACACGAAATCTACGATGTCCCTCTTCATTCCGTCCCACCAATAAACATCTCTCATATCATGATACATCTTGGTGGAACCGGGATGGACGCTATACACCGATCGATGTGCCTCCTCAAGAATCTCACGCCTCAGTCCCTCAGCATCAGGTACACACAGTCTGACTCCAAACCGTAGTATCCCCTGATCATCGATCACGAACTCGGAAAATCGGCCCTGTCCCATCTGTGCCATGATCTCTGAACATCGGTCATCACTGAGCTGCGCCTCACGTATATGATCGATCAACTGTGGGCGTGCACGGACATGCGCTATCTGTCCTCCAATCGACGTGAACTCGAACTGTACTCGACTGTCGCATAATATCTGCCAATCTGCGGATGACTGCTCCTGTACTGCGCTCAAATAAGATAAACTACTCCCGGGCCTCCTGCTCAAAGCATCCGCCACCACATTTGCCTTGCCCGGGTGATATAAGATCTCGCAGTCATAATCCTTCACTAACTCCATCCATCGACGCTGTCGAAGGTTCAGGTCCCGCTGCTGGAATATGTATTTTAGACTCTTGTGATCCGTAAATATCTGGCACGACTCGCCGTATAGGTAGTGTCGCCAGATCTTAAGTGCGAAGACCACTGCTGCCATCTCCAAATCATGAGTGGGGTAGTTCTGCTCGTGTTTCTTCAATTGTCGCGAGGCATACGCGATCACCCTATCATGCTGCATCAGAACGCATCCCAATCCCACTCGAGAAGCATCACAAAAGACCACAAATCCGCCCGGTCCGGAAGGTAAAGATAACACCGGTGCCGTCGTCAGCCGTGTCTGTAACTGCTGAAAACTGTGCTCGCACTCCTCCGTCCAAACGAAAGGAACTCCCTTCCGGGTCAACCCGGTCAACGGTGTAGCATACGGGAGAAGTCTTGCACAAAACGCCTGTAATAACCGACCAATCCCAAAAAGCTGCGAATCTCCGTCACTGATGTGGGTCTGGGCCAACGCTGAACGGCCTCGATCTTCCTCGGGTCAACACATATACCGTCTCGTGAAATCACATGCCCTAAGAAATCTACGCTGTCCAGCCAAAAAGCACACTTGGAGAATTTCGCATAAAGCTGGTGCTCCCTCAATGTCTGCAATGTAATCAGCAGGTGCTGCTCGTGCTCATCACTACTCCGGGAATACACCAAGATATCGTCAATGAAGACTATGATGAACAGATCCAAATAAGGCCGGAAAATACGGTTCATCAAATCCATGAAGGCTGCTGGCGCATTGGTGAGTCCGAACGACATCACCAAAAACTCGTAATGGCCGTAGCGCGTATGGAAGGCTGTCCGGGGAATGTCCTCCTGTCGAACCCGCAACTGATGATAGCCCGATCGTAAATCGATCCTCGAAAAGTACCCTGCCCCCTGAAGCTGGTCGAACAAATCGTTGATACGCGGCAAAGGATACCTGTTCCGCACTGTCACCCTGTTCAGCTGGCGGTAGTCGATACAAAGACGCAAACTGCCGTCCTTCTTCCTGACGAACAGAACTGGAGCACCCCAAGGAGAAACACTAGGTCAAATAAGTCCCTTGTCCAGCAAATCTTGCAATTGCTCCTTCAACTCACGAAGTTCCGCCGGGGCCATCCGATAGGGCGGTATAGAAATAGGCCCCGAACCAGGAACCAAATCAATACAGAAAGAAATGTCGCGCTCGGGCGGCAACCCAGGAAGCTCGTCAGGGAACACATCAGGAAACTCGCTAACAACCGGAACCTGATCCAATGGAACCTCTATAGCGCGAGCATCGCAAACATAGGCGAGAAATCCCTGACATCCCTTCCTCAAAAGCTGTCCAGCGCGAAAAGAAGAAATCACACTGTGAGGGGAGGCACTACGGTCCCCCAACACAACAAAAACCGACTCACCGGGAAAGCAGAATCTAACTGTCTTCTCACGGCAGTCCACAGAAGCATAGCACGTGGCTAACCAATCCATGCCCAAAAGAACGTCGAAGTCGAACATCTCCAGAAGGATCAGGTCGACAGGCAACTCTCTCTCGCCAATACAGACAATACAGGATCGGAACACGTGCCTAGCCACAAACGACTCTCCCACAGGAGTAGTCACCACAAGCGGCTGATCAAGCAAGCCGGACTCTCTACGCAAACTCGGCACAAAGTGTGTGGATACGTACGAGTGTGTGGATCCGGGATCGAACAATACATGTGCATCAACCGAACATACAGGGAGGATACCTGAAACCACTGCATTGGACGCCTGCGCGTCCTGATGTGTCAAAGCAAAGACCCTCGCCTGTCCACCACCTGTAACTGACTGACCTCTGCCTCGGTCATCACGTCCTCTCTGAGCAACTCCTCCACGCCCACGACCTCTCGGTGCATAAGTCTGGCGCGGAGCAACGGTAGGCGCAACGGGCAACGCCCTCTGGGGTGGTGAAGGTGGTAAGGTAACATGCGGTGCTGCCGCCTCCCTCCGGTGTGTCTCTGGACAATCTCGAACGAGGTGAAGTAGGCTGCCACACCTGTAGCAACCCCGCGGCGACTGCTGACCTTCCTGGGGATACGAACTAAACATCCGACCTCGTCCCGAATCTCTGCTACCCCTCGTACCGGAACGATACCTGTCGCGGCGTCTGAATGACTGCCTCCGTGCGGAAATACTGGTACGAACTCTCTTCGGCTCTGGAAGTACCGAAGTCTCAACAAGGTGCTCCTCGACCACTAGGGCTGCGTCTACAGCTGCTGCAAAGGTCTCGTAGTGCTGCGCGCTGATCGCGAGGAACACTAGTGAAAGCAAGCCTCGAACAAATCTCCGGACTCGCAACTCCTCGGTGGCCACTAAATGTGGGGCGTAGACTGCTAGCTCTGTAAACAGTACGTCATACTCTGCCACTGTCATCCCTGGCGTCTGGCGCAAAGACTCAAACCTGCGTGCTCGGGCATCTCTAACACTCCGGGGAAGGAAACGGGCTAGAAATATGGTCACAAACTCCGTCCAGGTCATAGGAGGAAGACCTGCTGCTCTGCCCTTCTCCACTGAATCACACCATTTCTGCGCAAGACCTTCCAGGCGAAAGCTCGCGAACTCAACCCATCTCGCATCTGCACATCTGAGGGAACGGCATATCCTGGCCATCCTGTCGATGAAAGACTGTGGGTCCTCGGCTGTATCGGTGCCTGTGAAAACTGGAGGCTTCAGCCTCATGAACTCTGATAGCGATACTGTAATCACCTCCGTGGCTGCAGGGGCAACTGGCTGTACGGTAGGCACCATCGCGGTCTCTGGAACTGGTGGAGCTACCTCTGGTCGCTGCGCTCAAAGCGTCTCAACTAGCGATCCTATCATCTGGCGCATCTCCTGCATACCAGCCCCTAACGAGGCGATCTGCTCTGTCACGGCAGGAACAGCCTGCTCGGGTACAACCGGCGTACTGCCCGGATCAGTCCTCGTCTCGGACGAGTCAACACGAATCTCGGCCCTCGCGGCCGCTCTCTGTGCCCTCGTAGTCTTAGGCGGCATAATGGCTGAAAGAAAATTTGGATTCAATAAGAACACAGAAATCGAATCACAAGAATATAAGGAGGGATCAAATCAATAAGTCCTAAGGTCGCGTAGGCGGAGTACCGTGTCGTGAGTATGCCGCGGAACATACGCACGCTACGCTACCCTGCTGCAGCTACCTACTCCATCATACCAGGGTCATCCTACACCCCGAAGGTAAAACCTACGCTCTGATACCAACTTTGTCACGACCCGAGAATTCGACTCGTGACCGGCACTTAACCACGCAACGTCTACAGGCGCAACGCGGCTAAGTAAGCCGAACCCAGAAATCAAAACCAATAAATATAGAGTGATTTAAAACATTTTGTAAAAACAATAGTACATATCTGAAAAACTTCCATTTATTTAGTAGAAATCCTTTTTAAGTTCAAAAGTTATGAGTTTTATAATTTTGGTAACATTTCGTTTTTAAAACATTAGCCCCGAAAGTCGGGTAAAAGCAAGGCGTAGCAGAAATAACAAGTGACCTGAATAAAGCATCACAGTATGATATACGACGCCGTAGCGAAGAATACACAGTAAAACCAGGACAATATCATAAAAGATGAGACTGCATAAAGTAACGTCGGCTCACATGCGAGCTCAACACCAGAATATAGAACCATACATATCGTCCTCCCAACTGTCTCTAAGTAAATACAGAATGGTAGATGGAGAGTACTAGATACATCAATATACAACTGAAGGATAACAGATACCGTACAAAACCCACCTATCAGCAAGAGGCTCTCTCTGCTCAAAAGGGTATCTGTGCCAAAAGATGTGGAAACAGCCAGCCGTGACTACTCCCAAGGGCAACCTGCAAACACTGTGGCACAACGGGGGTGAGTTGCCAACTCGTGAATAGAGATAACATATAAAGGTGATCGCAAGCATGCACATATAGCGTGGCTCTACTAATGCCAGCAGATGATATCAATGCATGTCAACAGTGGATATAATAGTAATGCATGTACTCTAACAGGTAAATGCCACAGGATGAGATGTATAGTAATCAATACTGAGTATGGGATAAATAATATCTACATGGACTATGTCAACTTGGAAAACAATGATCGGTGCCTCAAACTGCACCCAAATCCCACATATACTCAAGCGCCGGCACACCCATCGGCCCTCAAATCCTGTATATCTCGGAGGAATCACGAGTGCCCAACATCGGCACCCAAAATATCATAAAGTGCCCGTGTCCAGCATCGACACGTAAATCCTCGAACATCGGGCGCCGTCAGTCCGGACCGGCCCCACGGGGTCTGTCTGCGGTATCGGCCCTCGGCCGCGGCAGCACGGATCATCCCGCATCCATCACTCGACTCTGGTCAGTATCCTCCGGACAACTGCCAGGTCCAACCAATCACCGGTAGGTACTCGCCCGCCTCCAGGCTCAATCGGCAAATCCCATCGATCATCTCGCCGAGGGGAACCATACCGGGCCCACCACGAACCCGTAAACGGAACATCCACTCCTCGAATCGGGTTTCAAGCACACGTCTCAGCACCGAGAAAACGCGTGGTGGACACACCAAAATATCATATCACGAGGTACCGGGTTTTTCAAATAGCATATCTTTCCTTAAATAATTCCACGGTCCTCAAAACAGAAATCACATGAAAATCCAATACCAATAGTAATTCCAATGTGAGGTACAATATACATCAATCCATGGTATGGGTATAAGGGGGAAAACCGATTTTTAAAGTAGTTTCATTTCCTGTTTTAAAAGATGTCATGCGGCTCCCAATATACATGAAAATCGTATCAAATCACTCATGAAGCGAACTCTAGCAATATAATCATGGCAGCTCTACAGTGAGTGTGGCATGGCAGTTACTAACGGTGTGTGTGTAGCATGTAAATAGTGCCCGTGCAGCATAAACCGTCAGTAATGGTGCGGTTGTCACGACCCGCAGGGTACGGAACGTGACTGGCACTTAAGTTTACGAAACGTCTAAAGGCGTCCGTAAAATAAGTAAGCCAAAGCCCAGAAAACAAAACCAATGAAGCAAAAGAGTGAAGAAAACCCAATCAATTGAAAGCGAGTTAACAAATAAGTCATGTAAAACCCTTTTTAAAAACAATATCAATTTTTCCCGAAAATTTCGGCAGAGTCTCCTTTGTAAATACTGGCCCCCAAAAATGGGTACAACAAAATATATACATGAATCCAACAAAATAGGGCATCCCCAAGCAGGAGCTAACTCTTCGCAATAAGGCGGTCACAAATCCCACGCAATGTAAATGACAACAAGCATAATAATCATAAGGAAGCATGAAAAAAAGTAGCATGTCGGCTCAAGTGAGCTCGACCCCAAAATACAGCATAAAATCCACAAACCTCACTGTCTCATCTCTAGGTCAATATACAATAATCTGGTGGAAACAGTAGATGGAGTACACTAGATACAAAGAATATACAAGGTGGTACAAAAATGATAACATAACCCACCTATGAGCAACTCTCGAGCTCAGGCAAAAGAGGCAAAAGCACAAGTGCGCCCGCCGCTACTGAACTGACGGAGCGGACCTGCAAAAGACTGTGGCACAACGGGGGTGAGTTGCCAACTCGTGAGTAATAAATAACATCTACAAAGGCTATCGTATGCATGCACACAAGCATCCTAGCATCTATAATACAGGTATGACTGGATGCACTAACAGGTGTGTGTATAACATCAGTGTGCTAATATGTATGCAACATGAATATCGGAGGTCTCAATAGGTATATATAAGAAATATTTTATCTCTTTTTGTTTTTGAAACTCTTTTAGAATGCCAGCATAATGTCAATGAATCGACGAAAATCGGTGTCCAGCAACGACACCCAAAGGCTGTCTCAAATCTCATAAATCCATATCATAGTGTCTCTGGCCTCAGCCATCCGGCTGACCCATCTCAGTATCAATATATCATCCTCTCGTGGCCCCGGTCGGTATCCTCTGGATATCCGCCGTGCCCAATGAAGTCACCGGTAGGTAATCCGTCCCCTGCCAGGCTCATCGTCATCACCACGAGCTTCTTGCCCCGGGGTACCCTACCGGGCCCACCATGTACCCGAAACGGTTCATCCAACTCCTCGAAACGGGTCTCCAAAAACCACAGCAAACTCATGGTGGACGACACTTACATCACTAGAAAACCGCAATTTACATATTTTAAAAAAAATAATAAGTTTAGAAATTTTGCGGTTTTCCCCCGAAATCCAGCAATATCATAAAATCCCAAGAAATCCTCATAAGTGCATATATCAATGATAATGAATGCGTATGATATCAATAATCAAGATGCGATGTGTGATTAATGTATTAAGCATGAACACTTAATATGATGAAGTACATGCACATGACTAGCAATACTACAGTTTCATTTTTAAGGAATTAAAGCCAATAGTACCAGTTTAAGTATCAATTAGTAAAAGGTTTCAATTTAAAAGTTATCTAGTGTGGTGGCATGGCAATTACCAGGGTGTGTGTGTAAACATGAATAGTGCTCGTGCTGCATATAAAGACCTGGTAATGGTGCATGTGTCCTACAATTGAGTTTGCGTATATGGGTATAACCTATTGATCTAATTGCAGCAATTATCATGCCAGTATTATTATTCTAATGTCACAAGTGATTATCCAATTTACTATTTCCAGTTTACTAAATCTATCGGGCGACTTGCGCCATCCAAACGATCGTCCCCCGTAGATGTTAAATCTACTCACCGGAATCCTTGGCTAGCTGTGTCCAATCACCGCCTTCCCCTTTCGCGCCGCGTCTGACGTTTCCGCGACCGTACCTGGAATTTACATCAGTACCAAATATAAGGTTACATATCAAGAACGACGCAAAACCCCAACGAAACTACTAAAGTTCGCTAGCTAGGTACAACGTGCACAAAGTGCGCGGAACACACGCGAAAATCGCAAAAACTGCCAAAAACGCCGATTTGGGTCACCCGGCAAAACTAAAACCCGACTACCCAAAAAAAACCGCACTCACGCATCCTAAAAGTCGTAGGACAAGCCATACAATCATCAAGATATCAAAAATAATCCATCACATAATTTATATAAAAATCTAGTAAGCATATACATATCAAAAAAATCTGTGCAACAATCGCCGATTTGCGACAAAACGACTACAATAAAGCATAATTACCCAAGCAAACTACAAGCAATCTACAAACACTAACTACAACACAAAAGCAATGATTCCAATTCTATTTTCCATAACCACCAATTCTTGAATTTATAACCTAGTAAGCTAGAACTTGCAATTTGATGCAAACATCGACAATATAGCGACAAAGTCAACGCCAACCAACACCAACATCCAAACTAACCAAATAGCTAGCCAATACACTAATTTTAAACCATTAACTAAGCTTAAAAACCTAATTTCCATAAACAAACCTTCTCTTGATTTTTGTAATTAGCAAACATAAACCAAACTATATATGAAAACCTTAATTTAACACTAGATTTTAGCCTAATAAGCAAATTAACCACTTAGATTAAGGTTAGCAAAACACTAGATAGAAAATTAGGTTTAATCAATTAAATAATGTTTTCTAAAACTTAATCCACTCACTAATCAAGCTTCACAAACCAATACCAAACATAAACCCTCTCTTGAAAATTTTAAAATAACAATTTCACCCTTCTAAAATTAACTAATTTAGCAAAATTGAAAACTATATCAAGAAGGTAACTATATAGATTAGTTCATTAACAACTAACTTAACTATAAACAACTTAATTAACCACCATGGTTCAAAACCCTAGTTTAGATTTTTCAAGCAAAACCTAAGAAAACTAGATTAAACTACACTAAATTAACACTAAACCATGCATTTAAAGGAATTTGCAACAAAGAAAGTAACTTTGATGGAATTATACCTCTTGATCTGTGGATCAAGCAAAAAAATTTGCTCCAAAAATGCCTCCTTTCCACATGTTTTCAACTATATTAGGCTTGAGAAGAGGTAGCACAAGGATTTGTTTTGGTTTTGTAAACAAATTTGTGGATTTATATGGATTTTTATAGCATTTTTGATGAAATTTTGGAGGAAATGAAAAGAGGAAGGTGAAGGGGGAGGGCTGCTGGAAATTTTCGGCCAGAAGAGGGATGGTGGAGGGTGTGGGCAAGTGGGGAAGGTCATGGGTCAAGTCTCCAAGTCAATGTATCATACTTTATTCATTTAAATTAAAATAAACCCAAAAACAACCCCAATTTCACACAAGAAGGCAACCAAAGAAAGGAGCCCAGAATTTTCTGGTCTTGGTCAGGGTTGGGCTGTTCTAGGGCTGAGGGAAAAGATAGAGGGGTTTTACAAAAGAAATTTTATGCAAAAAGGCCCCCTACAACTCAAAAATTGCAAGTTTTAGCCCAAAATTCAATAAATTCGTTTCAATTCATAAAAATTGGTTAAAAATCAATATAAATTACTAAAAATTTATGTTATCACTAGATTATAATTATCATGATTTTAGAGATTAAAATTAGCCCGGAAAAATTTGTATTTATCGCTTATTTAATGTATTTTCTTACCGGCTTAAAATAATATTAAAAAATTGAAAAATAGGGAAAAATTTTTAAATGACCAAAATTTCATAAATAACTCATTAGCTACTAAAAACAAGTAATTACCTATCCATTTAAGGTATAATTAGCCCTAAACTGCAAAATATCGAGAAAGACGATTTTCGGAAAAATACCGAATTTTCACCGAATTTCAAGAAAACACCAAAACGACTTTTCAAGATGCTACAATCTTCCCCCCTAAAAGAAATTCGGTCCCCGAATTTAAAAATATAGCTACGCGTACCTTCAAAGAGATGGGGATATTTCTTCCTCATCTCGCCCTCGGTCTCCCAGGTAACCTCCTCGCTGCTCGGGCTACGCCAAAGGACCTTGACGGTTGGTATAATCTTCGACCTCAACTTCTTCACCTGCCGATCCAGGATGGCCACCGGCTGCTCTGTAAAAGAAAGGTCGCGCTCTAGCTGGACTGTCGGGTGCTGAATCGCATGCGAAGGGTCGTGAAGGTATTTGCGGAGCATCGAAACATGGAAGACGGGGTGAACATCGGGAAAGCTGGGAGGAAGAGCCAAACGATATGCAACAGTGCCGACACGCTCGAGGATCTCGAAGGGACCTACGAATCTAGGGCTAAGCTTCCCCTTTCGCCCAAAACGCATCACGCCCTTCATCGGAGAGACCCTCAGAAAAACATGGTCGCCAACTGCGAACTCTAATCTGCGACGGCGCCTGTCAGCATACGATTTCTGCCTGCTCTGAGCCGCTCTCATCCGGTCTCGGATCAACTGGATCTTCGATGTCGTCTCCTCAACAAGCTGCGGCCCCAAAATGCTGCTCTCGCTGAGCTCTGTCCAACAAACGGGCGATCTGCATCTCCTCCCATACAATGCCTCGAAAGGTGCCATCTGAATAGTATCCTGGAAGCTGTTGTTGTAGGAGAACTCCACTAGAGGTAAATGACGATCCCAGCTACCACCAAAGTCTAAAACGCACGCTCTGAGCATGTCCTCGAGAGTCTGAATGGTCCGCTCTGACTGCCCGTCTGTCTGCGGATGAAACGCTGTGCTGAAGCTCAAACGAGTGCCCAAAGCCTCCTGAAGTCTCTGCCAAAGTCGGCTGGTGAACTGAGTGCCTCGATCTGACACGATACAAGTCGGTACGCCATGTAGTCGCACGATCTCGTCAATATAGAGCTGAGCATACTGAGCGAAGCTGGAAGTCGTCTTCACTGGAAGGAAGTGAGCCGCTTTCGTCAATCTATCCACGATCACCCAGATGGAGTCGTACCCTCGACTGGTCCTGGGTAGACCCACAACGAAATCCATCGAAATCTGCTCCCATTTCCACTCTGGAATGGGTAACGGCTGTAGCTCTCCCGCGGGCCTCTGGTGCTCGGCCTTGACTTGCTGACAAGTCAGGCATCTCGAAACGAACTCCGCAGTGTCCCTCTTCATCCCGTCCCACCAGTAGGTCTCTCTCATATCATGGTACATCTTGGTAGAACCAGGGTGGACACTATACACTGATCGGTGTGCCTCCTCAAGAATGTCGCGCCGTAATCCATCAGCATCTGGTACGCACAGTCTAGATCCATACCGTAAAATCCCCTGATCGTCAACCACGAACTCGGAAAATCTGTCCTGTCCCATCTGTGCCATGATCTCTGAGCAACGGTCGTCACTGCGCTGTGCCTCATATATACGGTCAAGCAACTGTGGGCGTGCACGAACATGCGCGAGCTGTCCCCCTGTCTGAGTGTACTCGAACTCAACTCGGCTGTCGCATAACATCTGCCAATCTGCTGACGACTGCCTCTGAACTGCGCGCAAAAAGGATAGACTACCCCCGGGCCTCCTACTCAACGCATCTGCCACCACATTTGCCTTGCCGGGGTGATATAAGATCTCGCAGTCATAGTCTTTCACCAACTCCATCCAACGACGCTGTCTGAGGTTCAGGTCTCGCTGCTGAAATATGTACTTTAAGCTCTTGTGATCGGTGAATATCTGACATGACTCGCCGTAAAGGTAATGTCGCCAAATCTTCAGTGCAAAGACCACTGCAGCCATCTCCAAGTCATGAGTGGGGTAGTTCTGTTCGTGCTTCTTCAACTGCCGAGAAGCATAAGCGATCACCCGGCCATGCTGCATCAAAACGCATCCTAATCCCACTCGCGAAGCATCACAGTAGACAACAAATCCGCCTGATCCCGAAGGCAAAGATAATACCGGCGCCGTAGTCAAACATGTCCGCAGCTGCTGAAAACTACGCTCGCACTCCTCCGTCCAAATGAAAGGAACTCCCTTCCGGGTCAAACCGGTCAACGGTGCAGCTATACGGGAGAAGTCCTGAACAAAACGCCTGTAGTAGCCCGCCAATCCTAGAAAACTACGGATCTCAGTCACCGATGTAGGTCGGGGCCACTGCTGAACAGCCTCAATCTTCTTCGGGTCCACACAAATGCCGTCTCTCGTAACCACGTGACCCAAGAATCCGACGCTGTCCAGCCAGAAGGCACACTTGGAGAACTTCGCGAACAGCTGGTGCTCCCTCAGAGTCTGTAACGTAATCCGCAAGTGCTGCTCGTGCTCCTCTCTGCTCCGGGAGTACACCAAGATATCGTCGATAAACACGATGATGAACAAGTCAAGATACGGCCTAAATGTACGGTTCATCAAATCCATAAATGCTGCTGGGGCATTGGTGAGTCCGAACGACATCACCAAAAACTCGTAATGGCCGTAGCGCGTGCGGAAAGCTGTCCTCGGTATATCCTCCTGTCGAACTCGCAGCTGATGGTATCCTGATCGCAAGTCGATCCTCGAAAAATACCCCGCACCCTGAAGCTGGTCGAACAAATCATCAATGCGCGGCAACGGATATCTGTTCCGAACGGTAACTTTGTTCAGCTGGCGGTAGTTGATACATAAGCGCAAACTTCCATCCTTCTTCTTGACAAACAGGACCGGAGCACCCCACGGAGAAACACTCGGTCGAATAAGCCCCTTATCCAACAAATCCTGCAACTGATCCTTCAGCTCTCGAAGCTCTGCCGGGGCCATCCGATAAGGTGGTATAGAAATAGGCCCCGAACCGGCAATCAAATCAATGCAGAACTCAACATCGAGCTCAGGCGGTAGCCCAGGTAGCTCATCAGGGAAAACATCAGGGAACTCACAAACTACCGGGACCCGGTCCAACGGAACCTCTGCAGCTCGAGTATCACAAACAAACGCTAGGAATCCCTGACATCCCTTCCGCAAGAGCTGACCAGCGCGAAGAGACGAAATTAAGCTGGGAAGGGCGACACTGCGGTCTCCCTGAATAACAAGGACTGGCTCTCCCGGAAAGCTAAATCTGACTGCCTTCTCACGGCAGTCCACCGAAGCATAACAAGTGGCTAGCCAATCCATGCCCAGAAGCACATCAAAGTCCAACATATCGAGGAGTATCAAATCAACTGATGAATCCCTCTCCCCGATACGAACGGAACACAAACGAAATACAAACCAGCGACAAACGACTCGCCTACCGGAGTAACAACAACAAGCGGCTGATCTAACGACGACGACTCACGGCCCAACATCGGTGCAAAGTGTGTAGATACGTACGAATGTGTGGAACCTGGGTCGAATAATACCCGTGCGTCGAAAGAACAAACTGGCAAGGTACCTGTCACAACGGCATTGGATGCCTGCGCATCCTGCGGTGTCAAAGCAAATACTCGGGCCTGTCCTCCGCCGATAGCGGGCTGACCTCGACCTCGGCCTCTGCCTCCTCGTCCTCTCTGAACAGGACCGCCGCGTCCACGGCCTCTCGGTGCACCTAACTGGCGTGGAGCATCGCCTGGGGTAGGAAGTAGGGCTCTCTGAGGAGGGGGTGGTGATGGTGGTAGGGTCACATGCGGAACTGTCGCTGCTCCCTGTCGTCTCAACGGACAGTCTCTGACACGATGGTGCAGACTCCCGCAGCCAAAACATCCTGGTGACGGCTGCTGCCCCTGGGGATAAGAACCATATAACTGTCCCCGCCCAAATCCTCTGCCAGGCCTATCTCTCGAAAAGAATCTGGCGCGCTGCCTCTGAGGCGGTACATCGGTGCACATCCTCTTCGGCCCAGAAACGGCCGAAGTCCGTGATATGCGTGCCTCCATCCGCAATGCCGTATCCATAGCAGCTGAATAAGTGTCGTAGTGCTGGGCGCCAATGGCAAGATATAGCTGGGCATCAAGTCCCTGTACGAACCTCTTCACCTTCTTCTCTTCGGTATCCACCAAATACTGAGCATATCGGGATAACTGTGTAAACTGGATATCATACTCAGATACCGTCATCCCAGGTGTCTTGACTAAGGCCTCGAAGCTGCGAGCTCTGGCGTCACGAACGCTCTCTGGAAGGAAACGGGATAGAAAGACCGCTGTAAACTCGGCCCAAGTCATAGGCGGTAGATCTGCAGCTCGACCTCTCAAGACTGACTCCCACCATGTCTGCGTGAGACCCTCTAGTCGGAAACTCGCAAGCTCTACCCATCGATCATCCGAACATCTCAGCGAACGGCAGATCCTGGCTAAACTGTCAAGGAACGTCTGTGGGTCCTCCGCTGTCTCGGTGCCGGTGAATACTGGAGGTCTCAGCCTCATGAAATCCTGTAGTGAAACCGGAATGGCCACGGTGGTAGTAGTAGGAGCAGGTATCATGGTCGTCTATGATGTAGTAGGTATGTCATCCGGCCTCGGTGTACGACTGGCTGCAACTAGGGATCCTACCATCTGACGTAGCTCCTGCATGCCTCCCATCATCTGTCGCAACTCCTCCATACCGGTCTCGAGCCTATCCATACGGCCTGGGGAAGGTGGATCGGTCTGTCCCTGCGGCATAGGCGTACCACCCTGCTCAGTCCTAGTCTCGGACGAGCCAGCTCGAATCTCGTCTCTGGCGGCAGCCCTCTGTGCCCTCGTAGCCTTCGGCGGCATAGTGGCTGTTACAGGAAAACGGAGAGTAAGGACAGTGCAATAGGATCATAGGATACACGGAATTGAAGAAGGAATTTTTTTCAAGCAAGTATATCCTAAAGTCACTTAGGCGAAGTACCGTATCGTAAGTATGCCGCGGACATACGCACGCTACGTTACCCTACTTAAGTCACTTACTCCATCTACCAAGGGTCATCCTACACTCACAAAGGTAAAACCTATCGCTCTGATACCAACTTTGTCACGACCCGCAGGGTACGGAACGTGACTGGCACTTAAGTTTACGAAACGTCTAAAGGCGTCCGTAAAATAAGTAAGCCAAAGCCCAGAAAACAAAACCAATGAAGCAAAAGAGTGAAGAAAACCCAATCAATTGAAAGCGAGTTAACAAATAAGTCATGTAAAACCCTTTTTAAAAACAATATCAATTTTTCCCGAAAATTTCGGCAGAGTCTCCTTTGTAAATACTGGCCCCCAAAAATGGGTACAACAAAATATATACATGAATCCAACAAAATAGGGCATCCCCAAGCAGGAGCTAGCTCTTCGCCATAAGGCGGTCACAAATCCCACGCAATGTAAATGACAACAAGCATAATAATCATAAGGAAGCATGAAAAAAAGTAGCATGTCGGCTCAAGTGAGCTCGACCCCAAAATACAGCATAAAATCCACAAACCTCACTGTCTCATCTCTAGGTCAATATACAATAATCTGGTGGAAACAGTAGATGGAGTACACTAGATACAAAGAATATACAAGGTGGTACAAAAATGATAACATAACCCACCTATGAGCAACTCTCGAGCTCAGGCAAAAGAGGCAAAAGCACAAGTGCGCCCGCCGCTACTGAACTGACGGAGCGGACCTGCAAAAGACTGTGGCACAACGGGGGTGAGTTGCCAACTCGTGAGTAATAAATAACATCTACAAAGGCTATCGTATGCATGCACACAAGCATCCTAGCATCTATAATACAGGTATGACTGGATGCACTAACAGGTGTGTATATAACATCAGTGTGCTAATATGTATGCAACATGAATATCTGAGGTCTCAATAGGTATATATAAGAAATATTTTATCTCTTTTTGTTTTTGAAACTCTTTTAGAATGCCAGCATAATGTCAATGAATCGACGAAAATCGGTGTCCAGCAACGACACCCAAAGGCTGTCTCAAATCTCATAAATCCATATCATAGTGTCTCTGGCCTCAGCCATCCGGCTGACCCATCTCAGTATCAATATATCATCCTCTCGCGGCCCCGGTCGGTATCCTCTGGATATCCGCCGTGCCCAATGAAGTCACCGGTAGGTAATCCGTCCCCTGCCAGGCTCATCGTCATCACCACGAGCTTCTTGCCCCGGGGTACCCTACCGGGCCCACCATGTACCCGAAACGGTTCATCCAACTCCTCGAAACGGGTCTCCAAAAACCACAGCAAACTCATGGTGGACGACACTTACATCACTAGAAAACCGCAATTTACATATTTTAAAAAAAATAATAAGTTTAGAAATTTTGCGGTTTTCCCCCGAAATCCAGCAATATCATAAAATCCCAAGAAATCCTCATAAGTGCATTTATCAATGATAATGAATGCGTATGATATCAATAATCAAGATGCGATGTGTGATTAATGTATTAAGCATGAACACTTAATATGATGAAGTACATGCACATGACTAGCAATACTACAGTTTCATTTTTAAGGAATTAAAGCCAATAGTACCAGTTTAAGTATCAATTAGTAAAAGGTTTCAATTTAAAAGTTATCTAGTGTGGTGGCATGGCAATTACCAGGGTGTGTGTGTAAACATGAATAGTGCTCGTGCTGCATATAAAGACCTGGTAATGGTGCATGTGTCCTACAATTGAGTTTGCGTATATGGGTATAACCTATTGATCTAATTGCAGCAATTATCATGCCAGTATTATTATTCTAATGTCACAAGTGATTATCCAATTTACTATTTCCAGTTTACTAAATCTATCGGGCGACTTGCGCCATCCAAACGATCGTCCCCCGTAGATGTTAAATCTACTCACCGGAATCCTTGGCTAGCTGTGTCCAATCACCGCCTTCCCCTTTCGCGCCGCGTCTGACGTTTCCGCGACCGAACCTGGAATTTACATCAGTACCAAATATAAGGTTACATATCAAGAACGACGCAAAACCCCAACGAAACTACTAAAGTTCGCTAGCTAGGTACAACGTGCACAAAGTGCGCGGAACACACGCGAAAATCGCAAAAACTGCCAAAAACGCCGATTTGGGTCACCCGGCAAAACTAAAACCCGACTACCCAAAAAAAACCGCACTCACGCATCCTAAAAGTCGTAGGACAAGCCATACAATCATCAAGATATCAAAAATAATCCATCACATAATTTATATAAAAATCTAGTAAGCATATACATATCAAAAAAATCGGTGCAACAATCGCCGATTTGCGACAAAACGACTACAATAAAGCATAATTACCCAAGCAAACTACAAGCAATCTACAAACACTAACTACAACACAAAAGCAATGATTCCAATTCTATTTTCCATAACCACCAATTCTTGAATTTATAACCTAGTAAGCTAGAACTTGCAATTTGATGCAAACATCGACAATATAGCGACAAAGTCAACGCCACCCAACACCAACATCCAAACTAACCAAATAGCTAGCCAATACACTAATTTTAAACCATTAACTAAGCTTAAAAACCTAATTTCCATAAACAAAACCTTCTCTTGATTTTTGTAATTAGCAAACATAAACCAAACTATATATGAAAACCTTAATTTAACACTAGATTTTAGCCTAATAAGCAAATTAACCACTTAGATTAAGGTTAGCAAAACACTAGATAGCAAATTAGGTTTAATCAATTAAATAATGTTTTCTAAAACTTAATCCACTCACTAATCAAGCTTCACAAACCAATACCAAACATAAACCCTCTCTTGAAAATTTTAAAACAACAATTTCACCCTTCTAAAATTAACTAATTTAGCAAAATTGAAAACTATATCAAGAAGGTAACTATATAGATTAGTTCATTAACAACCAACTTAACTATAAACAACTTAATTAACCACCATGGTTCAAAACCCTAGTTTAGATTTTTCAAGCAAAACCTAAGAAAACTAGATTAAACTACACTAAATTAACACTAAACCATGCATTTAAAGGAATTTGCAACAAAGAAAGTAACTTTGATGGAATTATACCTCTTGATCTATGGATCAAGCAAGAAAATTTGCTCCAAAAATGCCTCCTTTCCACATGTTTTCAACTATATTAGGCTTGAGAAGAGGTAGCACAAGGATTTGTTTTGGTTTTGTAAACAAATTTATGGATTTATATGGATTTTTGTAGCAATTTTGATGAAATTTTGGAGGAAATGAAAAGAGGAAGGTGAAGGGGGAGGGCTGCTGGAAATTTTCGGCCAGAAGAGGGATGGTGGAGGGTGTGGGCAAGTGGGGAAGGTCATGGGTCAAGTCTCCAAGTCAATGTATCATACTTTATTCATTTAAATTAAAATAAACCCAAAAAACAACCCCAATTTCACACAAGAAGGCAACCAAAGAAAGGAGCCCAGAATTTTCTGGTCTTGGTCAGGGTTGGGCTGTTCTAGGGCTGAGGGAAAAGATAGAGGGGTTTTACAAAAGAAATTTTATGCAAAAAGGCCCCCTACAACTCAAAAATTGCAAGTTTTAGCCCAAAATTCAATAAATTCGTTTCAATTCATAAAAATTGGTTAAAAATCAATATAAATTACTAAAAATTTATGTTATCACTAGATTATAATTATCATGATTTTAGAGATTAAAATTAGCCCGGAAAAATTTGTATTTATCGCTTATTTAATGTATTTTCTTACCGGCTTAAAATAATATTAAAAAATTGAAAAATAGGGAAAAATTTTTAAATGACCAAAATTTCATAAATAACTCATTAGCTACTAAAAACAAGTAATTACCTATCCATTTAAGGTATAATTAGCCCTAAACTGCAAAATATCGAGAAAGACGATTTTCGGAAAAATACCGAATTTTCACCGAATTTCAAGAAAACACCAAAACGACTTTTCAAGACGCTACAGTGGTGTTCTATCAGTTCTAAGCAATATATATATCAACACAGCAGAGAATGCAATATGCGATGACAATCTATGGGGTGCATGCAACATATAATAATAAAGTCCTATCAGCCCTGACGCATAACGCCATGCGGGCGATATCCCCGTAGATGTGAAATCTACTCACCGTGTCTCGCGCTAAGTGTATCCAACCACTTGATTGCCCTTCTTTGCAGCGTCCGTCTCACTGGCCTGCGAACCTAAAATCACATAACATATGCCACACATAAGCTTAATTCACAAAACGCGACATTATAATCCAACAAGAAACCCGTGTCGCAAACCAATCGCGCGTGTGCGCGATACGCTAAAACATGTGATCACGCGCCACGAAACTACCCCGACGCGCCGCGATACGCAGAAACCCAAACCTACTAACGTATCACGCGTGTCGCGAAGGTTTAGAGAACGGCAAAACAGGTATTTGGTCCCAGATTTTTCTACAGAACCAAACTCCCAAAAATATATATACCAAAACACTACACACAGTGGCAGACACCCACTGGACCGAACCCCAACCCAAACCCTACCCATCTGGCCGCAATTGGCGGCCAGAATGAGGAAATTGGCGGCCTACTGTAGCTGTATGGGGGTCGGGTTTCACCTGGTGCATCAGCTCTACTCCACTACACTACAGTCTTCCCAAAATCATTCTGCACTCACTGAGTCAACAGCAGTTCCAGAAAAGCTCACTTTTGCACAAAAACGACATTTTGCATCACCTAGGAAAACTGGTGGTATTTTAGTGTAATAGGGGTTTGACTAAGTTACAATGGCCTCAACAGACCACAAACATCCTACTGGAACTAATTTACATCCCATATGCACAAAGTTCCTTCTAAACATCCCATATCGCACTAAAACACACTAAAATCCTTTAACCGATGCAAATCTACACAAACTAGGAAAACTAGGGAAGCAAGATAGGAAGTATACTTCGCTCTCGACCCTAGGGAGCTGCAGGAAGAAGAAGAAGTGGAGAGAAGTCGCTGCACAAGGAACTGGGGCTGCTGCTGCTCACTGCTGTGCCTGCTGCTGCTGCTGTGCTTGCCTCTGCTTGCTGCTGCTGTTTGTGCTTGCTGCTGCTGCTGAGTGCGTGGGTGTGTTGTGTGAGTGTTTGAGGGAAAGAAAACAAAGAGATTGGGAGGAAATCATCACCCTAGGTCAACCCCTCACTCTCTCTCTCTTCATTAATTGCAAGCATGGCTTGCCATGATGCACTCTCCCTCTCTCTCACTCACAAGTCAACACACAAAGAAACTAATTCAAATCAAAAAAATCTTTTAATTAGCTATTTAAACTTACTTTAAACCCAAAGGACTTAATCCTAAAATTAACCCACCATGGTTAATAATTATTGTATTTACTTGATTTAAAAACCCTAGTTTACATGCACATGTGTGTGCAAGCCTAGAAAAATTTTGGAAAAATAATTATTAAATTAGGAAAAATATTTAAAACACAATTTGGTAAACTTTTTATTAAAAATCATTATTTAATTATAATTATACACTAACCCTTATCCTAAGGTGTTACACCAGGCGAAAAGTTGTGGTGCGCATATGCGATATGCGCTTGGACCCGATTAAAATGCGTGTATGGGATACCGTATATTAATTGGGCGGCTTGCTAATGGTCGGGTCATATGTGATATGACCGGATTAGTGAATCAAGTGTTGATTAATCATTAGTTTCTCACTACAAATCCTATCTTGCTTGTTTTGGATGTATGCATGCATGTATGCACTTATTCTTGTTCATGCACATATTGATGTGCAAGCACACATGCATACATACATCAATTTATATCATGGTTGTTTATACAATGAGAATGGTGGATGTATAAGAATTACACCATGGTTATTTTTGGATTATCATTGGATTTAAATTAAAGCAAAAGAAAATGAAAAATGGGTTAAATCATTTAAGATTTTCTACACTCTTCTAAACTCTACCATGCCCACCTAACTTTTAACCCATGGTTTATTTTCTTAATATGCTTTTAACTTAAATCAAAATGATACCTTTAAATCTAACCATGGTTGGTTATGAGAAAGAAAAATATATATAGTCATTTTTCTTTTCTCTTTCAAAAGATAATTCATTCTCTTCTTCCACCATCTTCATCAACCTCCATGCTTTGCTCTCTAGTTCTTATAAGAGAGTAAAATACTCATAAAAATAGGATTTTGAAGTGAGATCCATAGCCACAACATCATTCTAATCAAGTTTAGCCGACTTGATTAGAGTGTTCTCTTGGTTTTTCCAAAGTTGCTAGCTTGGACGGAAAACTCCGGGTGGATCGTCGTGGACGTAGGAGGACAACAAGAAGACCTTCTTCCAACACCCAAAGAGCCTAAGGAGTGAAGCAAAAACGGGAGCTACAAAGGTTGTTGCCTTCAAACCCTAATCTTTACTTGCTTATAGTTTTATAACCCTAATTTCTAGGATCGATCCCCTTGCATGTTAGTTTAGCACCTTAAAAATTGAAACTTTGGGTCATGTGATGCTACAAAACTCTTCATAGGGTGCTATACTAACCTTACATTGGTATCAGAGCCGACCTAGAACATTATGCGACCTTTTTGCGAAGTAAAAAGTCCGATCGAACCAAAATACGCATTTACGGGACACTCTCTAGAAAATTTTTAAAAACTGACTTTTTTCAGAATTAAAAATTCTCAAAAAATGGAGCAGGTAAAAATAAGACAATCTGGAAAATTCGTGGCCATGAACAGTAATCTTGACCGCGGAAACGCGGCCTAAGCAGGCTTAGGCCACGGTTCCGCGGCCATAACAGAGGGTCGTTTACTCCATTTTGCACAGTATTTTTCCTTACCTGCTATAGTGTATTTTGAGTATGTTTAATTTGAATCTGCTGTTGAAAAATTCTGGAGATGGTTCTGAACTCGTGATTTCGATCGGAATTTTCATTTCGTTTTCTTTTCCGGGTAAACTAGAAAGTATTGAAGTGTTTGAACGAATATCATTTACTCAATATTCACGGGGTTTAAATAGTTTGGAGATACGTGCAAGTCTTTTTGCGGTGGTCCCTCTAGAAGACAACAAACCTTAACTCGATTATGTGACCGTCTCGAACTTCCCTTTGAACCCTAGGGTTTGGGGCAGTACGGCGTGCCACATGTGAGGCGTTGGCTTGACCCTTCTACGGCTGGACCGCCACTACTGTGTCACACTCCGGATTTTTGAACCCTGCTCAAGTGTTGGGCTTTAGTGAATCTTGGGTGCTTGGTTGTTCGTTCGAAAACTTTAATACTGTCTGTTTGTCTGGAATGTGATACAATATGTGGAATTCATGTAGTTTAGGCATGAAATACGAAATATGTGATATTTCGCATTTATGATGTCTAAAGAGAATCTGGATTCCAAATATTGTAGTTTTACACTTTCTTTTCTGTGACCGTAAGTGTAGTATGTTAGATATCGCCGGTTTCGTTGCTATACATCAACGACAATCGGGGTACGCATACTTACTTACGTTGATGATATGTGATATTATGTGTTGCTGAGATATGATGTGTAGGATTGTCGCGATCGAATAGCCGGGGGTTTTTGTGAGATGAGAGTTTTATATTTACATTCATGTAAATTCAAATGAAATATTTGTAATATTCTTTTATTTGGGGAACTTCCAGGTTGCGGTTGTGTCACCAGTGTTGTATATTATTTACTTTTCCGCATTAGGATAGACCCAAGGAGGAGAGCACAGGTGACCGGGTTCTGGGGTTCAGTGGGAGGCCATCTAGAGGATTCGAGACCGGGTCTCCTAAACTCCAGGATTGGTAGGGTCACTTGACGCTCTCGTAGGGGTCCAGGGTGTGGGCTTGGCTATTCATCGCGACTGTGGAATCCGTATTTTCTATTCTGGCTAAATACTAAATATGGACGTCCTAGGATATCCCACGTTATATCTATGTTTCTGCTGCCTGTGTTCTGTGATATCTGAGACGAATGACATATTATATATATGATATATAGTAGACGTTGCTTATGTTTTACACCCGCGCTAGTCCCGTCCCGGTATGCCGTTAGTTAAGTAACCTAACGGTGCATAACGGAACATTGCGGCGAATGCGGATGACATAAGCGTACGTGTTATTTTCGTTTCTTTTCTGTGATTGGCTTAAGGACTTAAATGATGGGATTACATTAATGTGATTAATGTAAAGAAAATAAACCTAAAAGATTTTGTAGAATCGGATTTAAAAACTACTCGGCTATTTATGAAAAAGCTACATTTCAAAATTGCGGAGCTTAAGCCACTCCTTTTGAAAACTGTTTGATTCTACAACGATATCAAGTTCAAAGCGTTAAAGATTTTCTTAAAAATCATTCGCAACCCTCCGTCATTTCAGGAAGTAGAGTACTTAGTATTCGTGCTACGTTTGTTGACTTTAGTTAAGGCGTAGTGTACGGTAGCTAAGTGATGTCTTCCTACAATGCATATGATGCAGATTAATTAGGACATTCATGCGACTTTGTTGACCATAGTTAAGGGTCATATGGGTGGGTCTAATTGATCAAGAAATGAAGGGTAGAACATGACTGGTACTTATGATTTGTTGACCATAGTTAAGGTCATAAGTACTAGGGGTAAAAATTACATCGGGAATTTCAAGTGTTGAAATTTGCAATGAGATTGCATACCTTCCATGTGATGGTTGGATCCTGATCCCACTGTGGGCAATAGTTGCTCCTAGGAGAGTTTTACAGTTTACAATTAGCTAACTCATTAGGTGTCTAGAAAGGTGTTAACGGGGCTCCGCCTCTGGGAAAACGAGGTTTACTCTAATTAGGTCCGTGCGAAAGCACGGGGAACTTCCCTCAAAGTACCGACACTGGCCTGGCTGAACGGTTAGCGAAGTTGTAGACTGTAATTAATCCTGGCTAGTTTTTCTTTTTAAGGTTTGAAAGAAATCTTGATAAAAAGCAGTGGGAAACATCGATTAGACAAGATAATAAACTAATCTAATCTGTGCAAGAGCTTTCACTGAGTGTATTCTTTTCTCTCTCTTAATGGCAGATACCAATGACTGGACTTAAGCTTCTACTAGATAAGAAAAAACTGAATGGGACCAACTATAAAGACTGGTTGAGGAATCTAAAGATCGCCTTGACTTATGATAAAGTATCATATGTCCTCACGGCTTCAGCCCCGTCCGTCCCAGGCCCAAAGTCCTCGGTTGCGGACATTGAAGTCCGCAAGACATGGGACGCTGACTGTGCCACGGCAAAATGCCTCGTGCTTGCATCGATGGACAACACACATCAAAAGCAGCACGAGGACATGAACATTCATGGGATATTGCTCCATACAAAGGAGTTGTATGGGGAACAGTCCCGCGTATTACGATACGAAGCATCAAAGAAACTGTTTCAGATGCGGATGGCCCCTGGCACACCGGTAGCAGACCATGTTTTGAAGATGATAGCTCTTATAGAAGAGCTTGAGGGCCTCGGATGGACAATGGACAATGAACAATATATCGATATTATTCTGCAGTCCCTCCCCTCCACCTTTGCTCGGTTCATAGTGAACTTTAACATGCATGGCATGGAGAAGGAACTCCCTGAACTCCTTAATATGTTAAAGAGTGCAGAGAGCACTATGAAGTCAGCAAAGACTCCCGTTATGACTATTGGACAGTCTTCTTCTTCTCGCCCGAAAGCTAAGGCCAAGGGAAAGAAAAAGAAGAAACCCACTAATCCTAAGGGCGGAGTCAAAAAGGTGAAAGGAAAGGGAAAGTCCACAGCTGGAGACCAGGGGAAAGGCGAGTGTTTTCATTGCCACAAGACAGGACATTGGAAGCGCAACTGCATGGAGTACCTAAGTCTCAAGAAGAAGCATGGTGATGCTTCTGCTTCAGGTGTGTTTGTGACTGAAAAATGTTTTTCTATAAACTCTGCTTCCTGGGTATTGGATACCGGTTCAGGTTCTCACATTTGCAATTCTATGCAGGGGCTGAGAAATAGCAAGGTTTTAAGGACAGGTGACCATACTCTCCGCGTTGGAAATGGTTCCAATGTACATACAGTCGCGGTGGGAGAGTATCACTTGGGGTTGCCATCTGGATGTATTTTGATTTTGAATCCATGTTATTTTGTTCCATGTACGCTATGTAATATAATATCCATTTCTTTGTTGGACAATGAAGGGTATAATTTTGTGTTGCAAAACAATGTTATGAACATTCACCTGAATCAAATGTTGGTTGGGTATGGTACATTTAATAACGGAATATATGTCCTAAATCAACACACAGTTTTCAGTATACAACACACTAATAAAAGAAAACTTTCAGAATTAAATGAAGCTTTTCTTTGGCACTGTAGACTTGGTCATATTAACGAAACAAGACTAAACAGGTTACACAAAGATGGATATTTAAATTCTTTTGAATATAAATCTTATGCGACTTGCCAGTCTTGTATCAAGGGTAAAATGACCAAAACTCTGTTTACCGGACACGAAGAAAGAGCTACTCAGCTCCTGGGCCTCATACATAGTGTTGTATGTGGGCCTATGTCTACACAGGCTAGAGGCGGTTTTTCATACTTCATTACATTCACTGACGATTTCTCAAGATTCGGTCATGTATTTTTATTAAATCACAAGTCCGACGCTTTCGAGAAATTCATTGAATATAAACAAGAAGTAGAAAAACAAACCGGCTTGAGTATTAAGATGCTTCGATCAGATCGAGGTGGAGAGTATCTCAGTACAGAATTTGCAAACTTCCTAAAAGAGAATGGGATTCTCTCTCAGCTCACTCCTCCTTACACACCACAGCACAACGGTGTGTCAGAACGACGGAATAGGACCCTATTAGATATGGTCCGGTCCATGATGAGTGACGCTGAGTTACCAGTCTCGTTTTGGGGACATGCATTGGAGACTGCAGCGTTTCTGCTAAACAGGGTTCCAACCAAAACCGTGTCTACCACGCCATATGAGATATGGAATGGGAAGAGACCATCTCTTAAAAGAATTAAGATTTGGGGTTGCCCGGCTTATGTTAAAAAGCAGAATCCGGACAAACTCGAGACACGGTCAGTCATGTGTAACTTTGTGGGATATCCAAAGAATTCTTATGGATATCTGTTCTACCACAAAGAGGAACAAAAGGTGTTTGTTTCTCAGTATGCCACATTCTTGGGAAAAGAGTTTTTCACAGATAAAGATGATGGCAAGGTAGTAGATCTGGAAGAGGTTCTGGAGACACAAACTACAAATGACGATTTGGTTGAACCGGCTGTTGCAATAGAAACTGAAGAACCTTGGCCACTCCGTAGGTCTGGTAGGACTTCTCGCCCACCGAAGAGGTACTACGGTTTCCTCATTGATGGTGACAGAGAAGACTGTATCATGGAAGATGATGATCCTACCAGTTTTCAGCAAGCTATCACGAGTGGTGACTCTGTGAAGTGGCTGGATGCCATGAGATCCGAAATGGAGTCTATGTACACCAACAAAGTATGGACTTTGGACGTTGTACCCCCTGGGGTAAAACCTGTAGGGTGCAAATGGATCTTTAAAAGAAAGATTGGTGTGGATGGGCAGGTAGAGACCTATAAGGCAAGACTTGTGGCGAAAGGTTTTCGTCAAAGACCAGGTTTGGACTATGACGAAACTTTTTCGCCCGTAGCCATGCTTAAATCCATTCGGATCCTACTTGCTATTGCTGCTCACTACGACTATGAAATCTGGCAGATGGACGTTAAAACAGCATTTCTAAATGGAGATTTAGAAGAATGCGTTTATATGGATCAGCCGGAGGGCTTCATTGACAGTGGGAGCAGCGAGAAAGCATGTAGATTGCTTAAATCCATATATGGGTTAAAGCAGGCATCTCGGAGTTGGAACATCTGTTTCGATGATGTTATCAAAGAGTTTGATTTCATCAAAAATCCAGATGAACCTTGTGTTTATAGGAAGGCTGTAGGAAGAGCTGTCACATTCCTCGTATTGTACGTGGATGACATTCTTCTTATAGGAAATGATATTCCTATGCTACAGTCGGTCAAATCATTCTTATCACTGAGGTTCTCCATGAAGGACCTGGGTGATGCCACATACATCCTGGGCATAAGGATCTATAGGGATAGATCCAAAAAGTTATTGGGATTGTCCCAAACCAGGTACACCAACACCATCCTAAAATGGTTTAGTATGGAAGACTCCAAGCGGGGTGCCTTACCCGCTTGCCATGGAGTCACTCTCTCCAAGGATTCTTGTCCAAAGACCGATGAAGAGAGAGCTCGCATGAGCATTATACCTTATGCTTCGGCAGTAGGATCTATAATGTATGCGATGTTATGTACACGCCCAGATGTAGCTTATGCACTTAGTGTCGTAAGCAGGTATCAATCCAACCCAGGGGAGAACCACTGGACAGCTGTGAAGAACATTCTTAAGTACTTACGAAGGACTAAAGAATTGTTCTTGGTGTTTGGTAATACAGATCTCCAAATGGAGGCCTTTACCGATTCGAGCTTCCAGAGCGATAAGGATGACAGCAAATCTATCTCAGGGTTTGTATTTACCCTCAATGGAGGGGCGGTAAGTTGGAAGAGTTCCAAACAAGATACCGTTGCAGACTCTACGATGGAAGCTGAGTACATTGCTGCAAATGATGCCGCCAAGGAAGCCGTCTGGATGAAGAAGTTCGTCTCGGTGCTAGGAGTAGTTCCAACCATTATTGATCCAATACCTTTGTATTATGACAATAATGGGGCAATGGCGTTAGCCAAGGAGCCCAGATCCCATCAGCGGTCCAGACATATCCTGAGGCGCTTTCATTTGAACCGGGAGATTGTAGATCGCCGCGAGATCGAGATTAAGAGAGTTGACACAAAGAACAACGCCGCGGATCCACTCACCAAGGCCCTCCCTCAGCCACAGCATGAGCGACTTTTTGAGATGTTGGGTATGAGATACGCCAATAACTGGCCTTAGTGCAAGTGGGAGATTGTTGGATATATGTATGCCTTAGAGGCCATTATGTGATAGTGGATGTATCTGTACATGTATATATATATTCAGTTTGCATTCTTGCTCGACATGATAGTATGCTATTTAGTTATTCTTTATCTGACATGTTGATTTGATCATGCTTTTATTCATTCATACATGCTGATAAAGCCCTGAGGATATCGGCTTGACTACTCTGATTATGATGGAGATCATACTAGTGGGACATCTGTAGTCTATAAGCATATCCTGGAACGTCCCTAGTCGTAGGTATATCGAGACGGGGCATTGATATACCAGAGTAGACTAGCGTATATGATACTAGACCCATACGATGGGCGATGAATGTTCCCACATTCATCGATGTTTGACATCAAGATCATATACGGGTGCTCAGTGGTGACTGGGTACACTGGACGGAGTCACCGAGAACTCCTATATGGAATTATATCTATCGTCGGATAGCAGTTCTCAGGTGACACTGGTACAGGTTAGTCTGTAGACCCGAGATCGTCATGGAGTCTTGTGTGTTCTCCCACTGCACTTTGATTGCCACCTTACCACGGCTCTACTGAGTCGTGCAAGCAGGTGGCCGTTGGGTACAGTCCCGAGACACACGAAGGCAATGAGCGATAGGAGGGATTTCGTCTCTCCCGATATTGGGAGTTGATGATGTACTGTGCCTGACTGGTTATAACAGCAAGTCCCTGGCCAGGGCTGCTGAGATTTGCTGATAAGTGTTATCAGTAGTTTCTCGATCTGTTATAGACCATTCACCGGCACGACTTATTGAGTTATTGGGGTCGACGTGACCATCCCTAGGCTCGATATGCAGCATATCTGACGAAGAGACCGGACTGTACGGTAGTGTTGCCGGATGGCTCGACGGGAGTTGTAACAGGTTCGCTTGTTTTCTTCTAATCGCTCAATACCGGGGTGGCCGTTACGTCTAGCTGACCGCTTGCAGCTTGCGGGTGCTTGATATGATCATCACCCACTGCCGGCGTATTGACGAGTCTTAGAGTCCCACATAGGAGTTACCTAGTCCAGGCGAAAAGTTGTGGTGCGCATATGCGATATGCGCTTGGACCCGATTAAAATGCGTGTATGGGATACCGTATATTAATTGGGCGGCTTGCTAATGGTCGGGTCATATGTGATATGACCGGATTAGTGAATCAAGTGTTGATTCATCATTAGTTTCTCACTACAAATCCTATCTTGCTTGTTTTGGATGTATGCATGCATGTATGCATTTATTCTTGTTCATGCACATATTGATGTGCAAGCACACATGCATACATACATCAATTTTTATCATGGTTGTTTATACAATAAGAATGGTGGATGTATAAGAATTACACCATGGTTATTTTTGGATTATCATTGGATTTAAATTAAAGCAAAAGAAAATGAAAATTGGGTTAAATCATTTAAGAGTTTCTACACTCTTCTAAACTCTACCATGCTCACCTAACTTTTAACCCATGGTTTATTTTCTTATTATGCTTTTAACTTAAATCAAAATGATACCTTTAAATCTAACCATGGTTGGTTATGAGAAAGAAAAATATATATAGTCATTTTTCTTTTCTCTTTCAAAAGATAATTCATTCTCTTCTTCCACCATCTTCATCAACCTCCATGCTTTGCTCTCTAGTTCTTATAAGAGAGTAAAATACTCATAAAAATAGGATTTTGAAGTGAGATCCATAGCCACAACATCATTCTAATCAAGTTTAGCCGACTTGATTAGAGTGTTCTCTTGGTTTTTCCAAAGTTGCTAGCTTGGACGGGAAACTCCGGGTGGATCGTCGTGGACGTAGGAGGACAACAAGAAGACCTTCTTCCAACACCCAAAGAGCCTAAGGAGTGAAGCAAAAACAGGAGCTACAAAGGTTGTAGCCTTCAAACCCTAATCTTTACTTGCTTATAGTTTTATAACCCTAATTTCTAGGATCGATCCCCTTGCATGTTAGTTTAGCACCTTAAAAATTGAAACTTTGTGTCATGTGATGCTACAAAACTCTTCATAGGGTGCTATACTAACCTTACACGAAACACCTGTCTAAAAACTAGAGAAGTCATAAGTAAACCGAATATAGTACGAGGACCAACCCCTCTGTCCTGATGGACCCTGGACAACATACAATACTCTGTATAAGTCCCTTGAGTCTGATAACTCATTCTCTGTGTGTCGTATGTTGAAAACTGTACTTATGGTTAAGAAGAATTACACCGCTGTTTAATGCTCCTTACCTAACCATCCACTGATATAGGTAAATGTCATGGACATAATTTCAAAAAGGTATATCTCACTCTATGAAAATAGACGTACAGATATATCAATTTGAAATTGGTGCATAACAGCGAATATTCAAAACCAAATATTTGCCGACCGGCAAACAGCCCAGGTGATTTCCTCAAATATCACCGATTACAACGAATCCCGATATAATGAGGATGATCACCTAATTCCCACTAACCTACTCCAACTCATCATCTGTAAAACCATACAGATGTGAGAATCAAACCTGGTAAATACATACCCTGGAGTAAGGACTAATTGGGAAATCAGTTTTTCTTTAACAGTACACAGTGAAACTGAAACATTGAAACGTTTCGATGGGGTATCCCGGTATTCCTAGTAATGCCTCTTCCAGATTCACGACTGTAACCGTATAATTCTTTGCCACCTCTCCAAATCCCTTTATATGTCTTTAGTCATTACCTTCTGCACACCCCTTAGGACAAATGGTTTTCTTCCTTCCCTACCGTTCGGCACCAGCCTATGGTTTGGAAGAAGACTATCCAATAAGCATAATGGGTGTACTGTCCTAATCCTAGGAGCACTCGCAATGCGAGAGAAGGTGAAGATAAAAGACAACCGAATAAACCTTATTCCTATTTCTCCTGAACCAGAATCCATCCCCGAACTGGAACAAGTTCCTTTCGAGTTCGTATATAACCATACGATGGAGTATCCAATAAACTGTGGATCTTCGTAGTGATACGGAGTGTCCTGGAGAAATACAATGGTGAAGTGGGAGTGGTAATGAAATACCTGGTTTTGTCATGAATATCAGTCGCAGTTTACTTTGCCCTCTTACTAATCCCTTGCTTTGTCTTAACATAATACCTTCTGCACACCATCGTTATGCTAATTGGTTTTCTTCATTCCCTACCGGTCGGCACCTGCCTATGGTTTGGAAGAAGACTATCCAATTTGTGTAATAGGTGTACTGTTTCCTAAACCAAGGAGCACTCGCAACCTGAGAGAAGGTAAAAGAAAAAGACAACTGAATAATCCTATCTGTTTTCTCCAGAACCGGAAACCATCCTCGAATACATTCCTTCGAGTTCATATCTAACCATACGATGGTTTTGTCCAATGGAAGTGGACGTTCGTAGTAATACGGGGTGTCCTGGAGAAAAGGGTAAAAGTAGGAGTGGCAATGAGGTTTGCAACTCTGACAATCCAAAAGCCAGTGTTTAAGAAGGTTCGGTCAACTTGGTCACTGAGTTACAGTCTTAGGGTCGGGTCAATGGTCGCTGCCATAGAGAGAGAGAAAAGAAACACTCATCGTGCACTCTAACCTAGATCAGAATGGTTACCAATTTATCTAATCTGGAAACCTCCCACTGTACCGTCAAATTCTCCTCCAAACCTGAAAGAAGAATTAGTCGGGATCACCCGAGGAGTAAACCTACTCATCAGTGGGAATCGGGATCCAACTATCATCGCATGATAACGTGACGGAATCCGCTCATGCTATCACACTCCAGAAGGTATGCGCATATCTGGCAAGTTTCAGTTTCTTTAGAAACTCCCGATGTGATTTCTGCCCCATGCTCTTATGACCTTGACGAAGGTCAACAAATCATAAGTCACATGTCAAGTTCTACCCGTCATTGTCCAGGTTAATTTGAACCCACCCGTACAAGCCCTTGACGAAGGTCAACAAGGCTATACGACGGTCCCAAACCAACGCATCAATCTATGCAGCAGAAAGGTAACAAGCAGCTACCATTCACTATGCCTTGACGAAGGTCAACAAACATAGCATGAATACTACGTGCTACCCTTCTGAAACGACGGAGGGCTACGAATGGTTTCTGGCGAAAACCTTTAACGTAATGAACTTGATATCGTTGAAGGAACGGATAGATTTTAAAAATATAGTGACGAAAACCGTTGCTAAAGAGGTCACTCCCGGTGAAAGGATCTCGGTTCTTTCCCCGTAGAATGAGGTGCAGGATATTCCAACTGAATACCACGGTGCAAAGCAAAAGTAATCGGCTATAGTGAAGTTATTGCCCTGACGCAAACTTCTGTCCAAGGGGTCACTCCCGGTGAAGGGATATCGGCCCTTGCCTTGTCGACTGAGGAGCAGGATATTCCAACTGAATACCACGATGCAAAACAAAAGAGAACGTCCTTGCAATAACAGCTTTTTGAAAAGTGTTCCAACAACATCAGATTAGGTTTGTTTTTAACTTGCATTGATCCGAATCAACGCAGTCCCATCAATTGATCACACCACAAAGAATGAAAATAATATGACGTACGTATATTCCATCCGCATTCGCCACTGGGTCCCGTCATTACCCGTTAGGTTAGCTAACTAACGACAGAGCGGGGACTGGACTAGCGCGGATGTAAAACATATACAACATCTACTAATATATATACCAATATATTATATTTCGCTCAAGGCGTGATAAAATGCAACATCACAGAAATGTACAGCATCACAGAACAATACAGATATCTGGGATCCCCGGGTTTCACAGAGCCACTACTGAAACCCGACGTTCCCCTGGTCGTATGGATAGCCTGTGCAATGAAATCCTAGACCCCTACGGGCGCGGCAAGTTACCCGCCAAAACCTGATGCGAGGCAGCCCCCTTCAGCACCGTGAATGGACCACCCAGCACTTCACGGAATCCGGTAACTTGGGCACCCCTCTTGGGTCAACCTGTACCCCCTACGAGTGCGGCGAATAGCCCGCCAATCCTAGAGTGAAGCCCCCTCCGTCTCAATGCCATGAGATGCGGGCCCGTTGCCCTCTAGAACCCGGCTATCCGTGCACCCCACCTTGGGGTAATCCTAGTACAGAAAGTAAAATATACATACAACGGGTACATCGACCGCAACCTGGTCGTGCCCCAAAATAATAATACAATCAGGCAATGACGGCAGTCCACATGTCGGACGCTCCCCCGCAATATCTAATGTACATAATACAACAAAAACTGTACTAGCATTGCTTCCAGGCTATCCCCCATGACCGATCCGCAACATCACAGCAATACACAGAACATCAACGTGAAAGTCACGTTCGCAAATCCGTCTAACCGGGCTATAGCAGTCAGACAGGATTTACCGATCAAGTGACATTCACGGTCGCAGATATAATGTAAATACTGTGAAATAATGTGTTTAAAATATCCGATCGATTAAATTTTATCAAGTGGGCCCCCAAGTACTATTGTAGCACATCAAGAAATTCTGGGCCCAAAAATAACATTCCAGAAACCACATTTTCAACTCAGGAGCATTCTGCAAAAGTTTGGGGGACTGAACAGTTAAAGTCGCGGCGGAACCGCGGCCCAAGCAAGGGTTTGGCCGCGGTTCCACGGTGGTTTGGACTGTTCACGAGCCCAAATTTTCACAGAACTCTTAAAAAACCCTGCACATCATTCTGAGACAACCTGAAAAAATTTTGGACTTCAAAAAATTTCGACAGAAACTTATGTGAAGAAAAATACGGTTTTTTGAAAATTGTTCAATCGGAAATGTAAAACACATTAGACAAAGCTAGACTATGTTAATGGCGAGTCTCTGATACCACTATAAGTGCACGGCGGCGCCCCGGCCTCCATCCCGAGGCCAAATGCGGAAGCGATGTTTAACTTTAATTTTCTTGAACCGGCACCACCGCGCTCTAAAACCCGGATCGGTCCATTAACTAGTCCTAGCTAACTACAAGATGGGGAAGAGAGATATACCGAGTGATCCGAGTCCTCCGGTCTTCTCGTCGTTTTCCCGATCTCGCGCGGAATGTCCGGTCTCTACCTCGTCGCCGGAAGGGCACCACGTCGCCTGCTTCTTTTACGGGCTCCCACCTCTATACCGAGGCAACTCGGGCATGAAGTTGGCGAGCCGACGTGCCCAAGGTTTGCTATAGAATGTGTAGTGCTCATGTCTCATTTGGGGTTTCTATGGAGTTGCCTTTTGAGATGGTAGAGGAATGGAGTTTTGGAGATTGATCTTGTGGGATTTTTGCCAAAGCAAAAGCACAAAAACCCCACACCAAATGAAATGGGCAGCCCCTCCCCAATGTGGCCGGCCATGACAAAATGGTGGAGTGAGAATGAGAGAGAGAGTGAGTGAGAGGAATGGTATGTGATCATGCAAGAAAGAGAAAAGCTCATCATGATGAATAATCATCACACAAAACCAACACTCCAAATCAACCATCATCAACAACCATGATCACACAAAAGTCAAAACATGATGACTAAAGAAAGTCAAGCAATGATGGTGCAAGTACCATGATACAAAAATATGCAAAGACCCCCTTCCAAATTGCTTATTTGCACAAATGCAAATAAGCCCTCCTCCACCAATCTTCGGCCATTGAAAGATACAAATGAAAATGGCCGAAACGGAAAGCAAACTGGCAACTCCAGAAAACTGGTCCCGTAATAAATTACAGGAAAACCCCGATACTGTGTATACACACCCGCATCTGTATTCCGACCGAAATACAAATGCAATGAGACAAAATCAACACTGTACTATACTAGGATCCGGCTTAAACCAAAGCCGGCTAGTAATATCCGTTCGATCCTGATCCGTGCAATACCGCACGTATCTGATCGAACCCTGCCATATATCCATACGGCCTGTAGTACAAACTGTCCGATCCTGATCCGTGCAATACCGCACGTATCTGATCGGACCATGCCATATCTCCATACGGCCTCTACAGGTTTTCGCCCGAAAGCTTGAGTAACTGAATGTGTGGTGGACTCTAAAGAATCTTCAATACTATGGCTGTGGATTTAACCACTAGCACGTCAGAGGTATTAGCCATACGTGACGGGCCACCAGCTATTGACCAAAAGGGACATCGATGAGCGAACTCATCCTGACACCCTACTGAGCCTGTCAGTGACAATATCCGTACAGTCCGGTCCGTTTGTCTATGAGCATCGCATGGCGGGCCTAGGGGGTTGGTAAAAGTCAGACCCCCAAAAGCGGTACAAGTCGTGTCGGAGTGTAGCCCAGAACACCCTGAGATACTACTGGAATACCTACTAGTAAATCTCCTGCCTCGGCCGAGGGCTTCGTGTATTGCTCTCCTAGACACAGCGCGACCTCACCCCCAATACCGGGAGAGACGAACCCCTGATGATCCGCTCACTGCCTCCATGTGGCTCGGGACTGTACCCAACTAAAACCTGTTTACACGTCTCCTTTGAGCGTGGTAGGATAGTAATTAACGTACAGTGGGAACTCACACGAGACAAATGACGATCCCCAGGTCGATGAACTAACCTGTACACATGTCACCAGGGAACTGCTATCTGACGTCAGGTATAAGACCAACTAGCATGTTCCCGGTGAGTCCTGTCCGGTGTACTCATAACCCAATGAGCACCTGTATACATCTTAGGTGAACCAACTGACACCAGTGGCTTGTGAGACCGGCCACCACCCCTCGTCGGGGTCTCGACTGTATACACTAGTCTACTCTGGAGTATCGATGCCCTGTCTCGAAACTCCCACGACTAGGGACCTTTTAAGGATGTGCTTATAGACTACCAGCTCCCACGTATACGATCGCCCTCATACTGCTGGCAGTCAAGCAATAATCCTAGGGGCTCTACCAACGTGTAATAGCGACCTGTCAGGTCCCCTAAAGCAGTACACGATGATTAAGATCAACCAGATAGCATACTATCATCTCGAGTAAGACTGTCCTACTGGGACAGGTCCTCCCTCAATCATTGCAATCACGTGCCTGTGATCCAATAATTGACTCTGAGGGCACTATCTCCAACAACTCCGATCCCGAAGGCCAACACAATAGGACCGAAATCCTGTGATGTTATCCCATGCTAATGTATACAGAGCGTAGGATTGCTTTGAGCACTCTAATTTCTTCAAAGTAACGGCGCCGGAGGCACGACCGGGCCAATTAAGGCCAGGAGCGCATCGCCGGCAGAAGGGACGAGATGGCCGATGCTCACCGTAAGGCGGACCGGCCGGCCCAGCCCAAGGTCCAACTACGAGCTTTTTAACTGCAACAACTTAAATATACGCTATTGGAGCTGGAATTACCGCGGCTGCTGGCACCAGACTTGCCCTCCAATGGATCCTCGTTAAGGGATTTAGATTGTACTCATTCCAATTACCAGACTCGATTGAGCCCGGTATTGTTATTTATTGTCACTACCTCCCCATGTCAGGATGGGGTAATTTGCACGCCTGCTGCCTTCCTTGGATGTGGTAGCCATTTCTCAGGCTCCTTCTCCGGAATCGAACCCTAATTCTCCGTCACCCGTCACCACCATGGTAGGCCTCTATCATACCATCGAAAGTTGATAGGGCAGAAATTTGAATGATGGGTCGCCGGCACGAGGGCCGTGCGATCCGTCGAGTTATCATGAATCATCAGAGCACCGGGCAAAGCCCGCGTCAGCCTTTTATCTAATAAATGCATCCCTTCCAGAAGTCGGGTTTTGTTGCACGTATTAGCTCTATAATTACGACGGTTATCCGAGTAGCAAGTACCATCAAACAAACTATAACTGATTTAATGAGCCATTCGCAGTTTCACAGTCTGAATTCGTTCATACTTACAAATGCATGGCTTAATCTTTGAGACAAGCATATGACTACTGGCAGGATCAACCATGTAGCACGTCCTCGGCGACATCACGCTTCCGGAGACCCGCCACCCTACGAAGGGGAGGAGGACTCGGCGAGCAATGAGTCATTCGTTCGAGAGCGGGACATAGCAAGGGACCGGGGGACGCACCCCCAAAAGACCCTCCGGATCCACTGCATCCACAAGCCCAAAAAGGTCCACGACGGCCGGTCGGGAAGAGACGGCCTGGCGAGGCCGCCGCCGACCGAGAGCAGGCGAGGTCCGACGTCGTGCGCGAGCATAGGCCGCAGTCGGGTTCCGGACGGATCTGGTTTGCAACACAGGCAACGGGGCCGAACGCCGAGCCGGCATGAGTCCGACTGGTGAGGGCGCATGAAGGGACAGCTGTGACGGCGGTTGGCTGTGCAAGAGGCAGGGAACAAGCCGGGACATGCGGTCCAAAACCACTCACATGCCGACACGGCCGCCGCCGCGCCCGAACCCGAATGCCCGTGCCCACCGTGACAAGACAAACGTCAATGCAAAATGGTGCGGGAAGGGTCACGAGGATCGGACGAGGCGGCTCCGCCGAAAACGAAAGAAGCGTGCGTCTCGAAAGCCGAAAAAGGCAGGAAACGCCAACCGGGGCCTGCAGTGGGCCCCACCAGCAGGTCCCGGGGTGGGCACCCCAGCGGGGCCGAGCCACGTTCCCAAAGGCGGTGCATGGCGCCTTGCCCCACACCGCGCCATAGCCCCTGCCCATGAGCCATAGCATGCACCGAGAGCCAAGCAAGCACCTCCCTCCTACTATAGTTTAGGAGGGAAACCCCTAGAAATGACCCCGGGGGTCCAAAGTGTCTCTGTGGCCATACAAAATTTTTCCATGGTGCCGGGCACGGTGGGCATGGTGCAGGGCACGGCATGGTGCGTGCTGCACCGTGCCTGGTGCGACCTGCACCGTCCTTGGCGCGTGCTGCACCATGCCTGGTGCGACCTGCACCGTCCTTGGCGCGTGCTGCACCGTGCCCAGCAACGGGCCAATGAGCCAAGAATGAACCGGGCGCCTCCCACCTACTATAGTTTAGGAAGGAACACCCTTCCGGGTCAAACCGGTCAACGGTGCAGCTATACGGGAGAAGTCCTGAACAAAACACCTGTAGTAGCCCGCCAGACCTAGAAAACTACGGATCTCAGTAACCGATGTAGGTCGGGGCCACTGCTGAACAGCCTCAATCTTCTTCGGGTCCACACAAATGCCGTCTCTCGTAACCACGTGACCCAAGAATCCGACGCTGTCCAGCCAGAATGCACACTTGGAGAACTTTGCGAACAGCTGGTGCTCACTCAAAGTCTGTAACGTAATCCGCAAGTGCTGCTCGTGCTCCTCTCTGCTCCGGGAGTACACCAAGATATCGTCGACAAACACGATGATGAACAAGTCAAGATACGGCCTGAATGTACGGTTCATAAAATCCATGAATGCTGCTGGGGCGTTGGTGAGTCGGAACGACATCACCAAAAACTCGTAGTGGCCGTAGCGCGTGCGGAAAGCTGTCCTCGGTATATCCTCCTGTCGAACTCGCAGCTGATGGTATCTTGATCGTAAGTCGATCCTCGAAAAATACCCTGCACCCTGAAGCTGGTCGAACAAATCATCAATGCGCGGCAACGGATATCTGTTCCGAACGGTAACTTTGTTCAGCTGGCGGTAGTCGATACATAAGCGCAACTTCCATCCTTCTTCTTGACAAACAGGACCGGAGCACCCCACGGAGAAACACTAGGTCGAATAAGCCCCTTATCTAACAATTCCTGCAACTGATCCTCAGCTCTCGAAGCTCTGCCGGGGCCATCCGATAAGGCGGTATAGAAATAGGCCCCGAGCTGGGAATCAAATCGATGCAGAACTCAACATCGCGCTCAGGTGGTAGCCCAGGTAGCTCATCAGGGAAAACATCAGGGAACTCACAAACAACCGGGACCCGGTCCAACGGAACCTCTGCAGCTCGAGTATCACAAATATACGCTAAGAATCCCTGACATTCCTTCCGCAAGAGCTGACCAGCGCGAAGAGACGAAATCAAGCTGGGAAGGGTGACGCTGCGGTCTCCCTAAATAACAAGGACTGGCACTCCCGGAAAGCTAAATCTGACTGCCTTCTCACGGCAGTCCACCGAAGCATAACAAGTGGCTAGCCAATCCATGCCGAGAAGCACATCAAAGTCCAACATATCGAGGAGAATCAAATCAACCGATGACTCCCTCTCCCCGATACGAACGGAACACAATCGAAAAACAAAACGAGCGACAAACGACTCGCCTACCGGGGTAACAACAACAAGCGGATGATCTAACGACGACGACTCACGGCCCAACATCGGTGCAAAGTGTGTAGAGACGTACGAATGTGTGGAACCTGGGTCAAATAATACCCGTGCGTCGAAAGAACAAACTGGTAAGGTACCTGTCACAACGGCATTGGATGCCTGCGCATCCTGCGGTGTCAAAGCAAATACTCGGGCCTGTCCTCCATCGATAGCGGGCTGACCTCGGCCTCGGGCTCTGCCTCCTCGTCCCCTCTGGATAGGACCACCACGTCCACGGCCTCTGGGTGCATCGAACTGTCGTGGAGCATCACCAGTGATAGGAAGTAGGGCTCTCTGAGGAGGGGGTGGTGATGGTGGTAGGGTCACATGCGGAACTGTCGCTGCTCCCTGTCGTCTCGCCGGACAGTCTCTGACAAGATGGTGCAGACTCCCGTACCCAAAACACCCTGGCGACGGCTGCTGTCCCTGGGGATAAGAACCATATAACTGTCCCCGCACAAATCCTCTGCCAGGCCTATCTCTCGGAAAGAATCTGGCGTGCTGCCTCTGAGACGGTACATCGGTGCGAATCCTCTTCGGCCCAGAAACGGCCGAAGTCTGTGATATGCATGCCTCCATCCGCAATGCCGTATCCATAGCAGCTGAATAAGTGTCGTAGTGCTGGGCGCCAATGGCAAGATATAGCTGGGCATCAAGTCCCTGTACAAACCTCTTCACCATCTTCTCTTCGGTATCCACCAAATACTGAGCATATCGGGATAACTGTGTAAACTGGATGTCATACTCAGACACCGTCATCCCAGGTGTCTTGACTAAGGCCTCGAAGCTACGAGCTCTGGCGTCACAAACGCTCTCTGGGAGGAAACGAGCTAGAAAGACCACTGTAAACTCGGCCCACGTCATAGGCGGTAGACCTGCAGCTCGACCTCTCAAGACTGACTCCCACCATGTCTGCGCGAGACCCTCTAGTCGGAAACTCGCAAGCTCTACCCATCGATCATCTGAACATCTCAGCGAACGGCAGATCCTGGCTAAACTGTCAAGGAACGTCTGTGGGTCCTCCGCTGCCTCTGTGCCGGTGAATACTGGAGGTCTCAGCCTCATGAAATCCTGTAACGAAACCGGAATGGCCACGGTGGTAGTAGTGGGGGCAGGTATCATGGTCGTCTATGATGTAGTAGGTACGTCATCCGGCCTCGGTGTACGACTGGCTGCAACTAGGGATCCTACCATCTGACGTAGCTCCTGCATGCTCCCCATCATCTGTCGCAACTCCTCCATACCAGTCTCAAGCCTATCCATACGGCCTGGAGAAGGTGGATCGGTCTGTCCCTGCGGCGTAGGCATACCACCCTGCTCAGTCCTAGTCTCGGACGAGCCAGCTCGAATCTCGTCTCGGGCGGCAGCCCTCTGTGCCCTTGTAGCCTTCGGCGGCATAGTGACTGGTACAGGAACAGGACAATAAGAATGTTGCAGGAGAATCATAGGATACACGGAATTGAAGAAGGAATTTCCAAACAAGTATATCCTAAAGTCACTTAGGCAGAGTACCGTATCGCAAGTATGCCGCGGACATACACACGCTACGTTACCCTACTTAAGTCATTTACTCCATCTACCAAGGGTCATCCTACACTCAAAAATAGGGCATCCCCAAGCGGGAGCTAGCTCTTCGCCACAAGGCGGTCACAAATCCCACGCAATATAAAATGACAACAAGCAAAATAATCATAATGAAGCATAAGAAAAACAGCATGTCGACTCAAGTGAGCTCGACCCCAAAATACAGCATAAAAGTCCACAAACCTCACAGTCTCATCTCTAGGTCAATATACAATAATACTGGTAGAAACAGTAGATGGAGTATACTAGATACAAGAATATACAAGGTGGTACAAAAATAATGTTATAACCCACCTAAGAGCAAAACCTCGAATCCAGACAAAAGAAGCAAGTGCGCCCGCCGCTAATGTACTGACGGAGCGGACCTGCAAAAAGGCTGTGGCACAACGGGGGTGAGTTGCCAACTCGTGAGTAATAAATAACATCTACACAGGCTATCGAATGCATGCGCACAAGCATCCTAGCATCTAAATACAGGTAAGGCAGGACATAATGGCAAGTATGTATGCAATATGGATATACTAGCAGGTATGAATGCAATGCGAATCAACTCGTGATCTGAATGTGTAAGTATAAGAAATCATGTTTTTCCATTTAAGAATGTCTTTTGAAATACCAGCACAATACCAATAGAATCAACAAGAACCTGTGTCCAGCATCGACACCTCAAAACTGTCTCAAATCTCATATCAATGTATCTCTGGCTTCAGCCGTCCGGCTGACCCATCTCAAATATCAATATCTCATCATCTAGCGGCCACGGTCGGTATCCTCTGGATATCCGCCGTCGCAAACAGTCACCGGTAGGTAATCCGTCCCCTGCCAGGCTCAATGTCAACACCACATTCCTCTTGCCTCGGGGTACCTTACCGGGCCCACCATGTACCCGTGACGGTTCCTCCACTCCTCGACACGGATTTCCAAAACCACAGCAAACTCATGGTGGACGACACTTACATCACTAGAAAACCGCAATTTACATATTTTAAAAATATAATAAGTTTAGAAATTTTGCGGCTTTCCCCCGAAATCCAGAAATATCATAAAACTCAAGAAATCCTCATAAGTGCATATGTCAATGATAATGAATGCATATGGTATCAATAATCGAATTGCGATGTGTGATAAATAAATTAGGCATGAACAATTAATATGATGAAGCACATGCATATGAATAGCAATCCTACGATTTCATTTTAAGGAATTAAAGCAATAGCGCAAGTTTAAGTATCAATTAGTAAAAGGTTTCAAATTAAAGGTTATCTAGTGTGGTGGCATGGCAATTACCAGGGTGTGTGTGTAAGCATGAAAAGGGCTCGTGCTGCATATAAAAACCCTGGCAATGGTGCATGTGTCCTATAGAATTGGTTCGTATATGTATGTCAATATAAGGCATGAATGTAGCAAATAATCATACAAGTATTAAACCCCTAATTACTAATATTAATAAAAATCTTTTAAGTTACTAAAACTATCGGGCGACTTGCGCCATCCAACGATAGTCCCCCGTAGATGTTACATCTACTCACAGAATTCCTCAGCTAGCTACGTCCGATCACCGCTTTCCCTTTTCGTGCCGCATCCGAAGCCTCCGCGACCGAACCTGGAATTTACATCAATACAAGACATAAGGTTACATATCATAAAACGACGCAAATCCCGAACGAGAATACTAACGTTCACAAGCTAGGTACAACGTGCACAAGGTGCGCGGAACACACGCGAAAATCGCAAAAACTGCAAAAATTGCCGATTTGGTCGCCCGGCAAAACTAAAACCCGAACACCCAAAAATCCGCACTCACACATCCTAAATGTCATAGGATAGGCCAACAATATAATCTAGATACCGCAATTAATTCGCCATAATAATATAATAAAAACCTAGTAAGCTAGAAGTTCGCAAATTTGGTGCAAACATCGACAATTTGCGACAAAGTGCACACATTATCACACAAATATCCAAATTAAACCATTAGAAAGCCACTACAATTATAATTACAACACAACAACCATGCTTCAACCTATATCCATACACAAATCCCTTTCTTGATTTTTATAACCAACAATTTAAATCCAATTTCACACTTGAAAAACCAAAATTAACACATATCGAAGCCCACTTAAGCAATGTAATCTCTTAAATTAAGTTTGCATAAAACTAGATAACAAAATAACTTAATTAACTAATTAATGGTTTTCTAAACCCTAATTAAAAGTCAAGCCATGAACTAAAAGAACTAGATTAGAAATTAACACTAAAACAATTTTCAAAGTTCTAATTAGCACACCTAAGGAACAATGTAACCATTTGATTAGAAGTTATACCTTAAAAGTTCAATCCTAAGCTTTCTCAAGCCTTCCAAGACACCTCCTTTCTCCAGGATTTAAACCCATTTGGGCTTGAGAAGAGATAGAATAGGGTTTTGTGTTGAATTTGTGAAGAAATCTATGGATTTTTGTTGAATTTTGATTGAATTGTGATGAATTTTGGAAGGAAAAAGAGAAGGGAAATTGGGGCTGTTTCTGCAGGATTTCCAGCAGCAAGGGAGTGGGGAGAGGTGTGGGGGAGTTGGGGAAAAAAGTCCAAGTCAACCCTCTCATATTACCATAATACCCTTACCTCAAATAAATATATATATAACCCTTTTTTAGCCCATTCTCACATAATTTAAAGTCAAAAAGAGGGAAAGAAAATTCTTGGGGTGCTACAACAGTATGTGGCCGGCCATGGTGAGTGAGAGAGAGTGCACAAAAAAATTTTATGCAAAAAGACCCCCTACAAGTCCAAAATTGCAAGTTTAAGCTTAAATTCAATAAATTTCGTTTTCTATAATAAAAATTAGTTAAAAATCAAAATAAAATACTAAAAATTTATGTTAAAACTAGATTTTAATTAACATAATTTTAAAGATTAAAATTAGCCCAAAAAATTTTGTATTTATCGCTAATTTAATGTATTTTCTTACCGGCTTAAAATAATATTAAAAAATTGAAAAATTAGGGAAAATTTTTAAACGACCAGAATTTCATAAGTAACTCATTAGCTACTAAAAACAAGCAATTACCTATCCATTTTAGGTATAATTAGTCCTAAACTGCAAAATAACAAAAAGACGGTTTTCGGAAAAATACCGAATTTTCACCGATTTTCAGGAAAACACCAAAACGACTTCTCAAGGCGCTACAATCTTCCCCCCTTAAAGAAATTCGGTCCCCGAATTTAAAAATATAGCTACGCGTACCTTCAAAGAGATGGGGATATTTCTTCCTCATCTCGCCCTCGGTCTCCCAGGTAACCTCCTCGCTGCTAGGGCTACGCCAAAGGACCTTGACGGTTGGTATAATCTTCGACCTCAACTTCTTCACCTGCCGATCCAGGATGGCCACCGGCTGCTCTGCAAAAGAAAGGTCACGCTCTAGCTGGACTGTCGGGTGCTGAATCGCATGCGAAGGGTCGTGAAGGTACTTGCGGGGCATCGAAACATGGAAGACGGGGTGAACATCGGAAAAGCTGGGAGGAAGAGCCAAACGATAAGCAACAGCGCCAACCCGCACGAGGATCTCGAAGGGACCTACGAATCTAGGGCTAAGGTTCCCCTTTTGCCCAAAACGAATCACGCCCTTCATCGGAGAGACTTTCAGAAAAACATGGTCGCCAACTGCGAACTCTAATCTGCGACGGCGCCTGTCCGCATACGATTTCTGCCTGCTCTGAGCCGCTCTCATCCGGTCTCGGATCAACTGTATCTTCGCTGTCGTCTCCTCAACAAGCTGCGGCCCCAAAATGCTGCTCTCGCTGAGCTCTGTCCAACAGACGGGCGATCTGCATCTCCTCCCATACAATGCCTCGAAAGGTGCCATCTGAATAGTATCCTGGAAGCTGTTGTTGTAGGAGAACTCCACTAGAGGTAAATGACGATCCCAGCTACCACCAAAGTCTAAAACGCACGCTCTGAGCATGTCCTCGAGAGTCTGAATGGTCCGCTCTGACTGTCCGTCGGTCTGCGGATGAAATGCTGTGCTGAAGCTCAAACGAGTGCCCAAAGCCTCCTGGAGTCTCTGCCATTGTCGGCTGGTAAACTGAGTTCCTCGATCTGACACGATACAAGTCGGTACGCCATGCAACCGCACGATCTCGTCGATGTAGAGCTGAGCATACTGAGCGAAGCTGAAAGTGGTCTTCACTGGTAGGAAGTGAGCCGCTTTCGTCAATCTATCCACGATCACCCAGATGGAGTCGTACCCTCGACTGGTCCTGGGTAGACCCACAACGAAATCCATCGAAATCTGCTCCCATTTCCACTCTGGAATGGGTAACGGTTGTAGCTCTCCTGCGGGCCTCTGGTGCTCGGCCTTGACTTGCTGACAAGTCAGGCATCTCGAAACGAACTCCGTAATGTCCCTCTTCATCCCGCCCCACCAGTAGGTCTCTCTCATATCATGGTACATCTTGGTGGAACCGGGGTGGACACTATACACTGATCGGTATGCCTCCTCAAGAATGTCGCGCCGCAATCCATCAGCATCTGGTACGCACAGTCTAGATCCATATCGTAAAATCCCCTGATCGTCAACCACGAACTCGGAAAATCTTCCCTGTCCCATCTGTGCCATGATCTCTGAGCAACGGTCGTCACTGCGCTGTGCCTCATATATACGGTCAAGCAACTGTGGGCGTGCACGAACATGCGCGAGCTGTCCCCATGTCTGAGTGAACTCGAACTCAACCCGGTTGTCGCATAACATCTTCCAATCTGCTGACGACTGCCTCTGCACTGCGCGCAAAAAGGATAGACTACCCCCGGGCCTCCTACTCAACGCATCTGCCACCACATTCGCCTTGCCGGGGTGATATAAGATCTCGCAGTCGTAGTCTTTAACCAACTCCATCCAATGACGCTGTCTGAGGTTCAGGTCTCGCTGCTGAAATATGTACTTTAAGCTCTTGTGATCGGTGAATATCTGACACGACTCGCCGTACAGGTAATGTCGCCAAATCTTAAGTGCAAAGACCACTGCAGCCATCTCCAAATCATGAGTGGGGTAGTTCTGTTCATGCTTCTTCAACTGCCGAGAAGCATACGCGATCACCCGGCCATGCTGCATCAATACGCATCCTAATCCCACTCGCGAAGCATCACAGTAGACAACAAATCCGCCTGATCCCGAAGGCAAAGATAATACCGGCGCCGTAGTCAAACAAGTCCGTAGCTGCTGAAAACTCCGCTCGCACTCCTCTGTCCAGACGAAAGGAACACTCTTCCGGGTTAAACCGGTCAACGATGCAGCTATACGGGAGAAGTCCTGAACAAAACGCCTGTAGTAGCCCGCCAGACCTAGAAAACTACGGATCTCAGTAACCGATATAGGTCGGGGCCACTGCTGAACAGCCTCAATCTTCTTCGGGTCCACACAAATGCCGTCTCTCGTAACCACGTGACCCAAGAATCCGACACTGTCCAGCCAGAATGCACACTTGGAGAACTTTGCGAACAGCCGGTGCTCCCTCAAAGTCTGTAACGTAATCCGCAAGTGCTGCTCGTGCTCCTCTCTGCTCCGGGAGTACACCAAGATATCGTCGACAAACACGATGATGGGCAAGTCAAGATACGGCCTGAATGTACGGTTCATCAAATCCATGAATGCTGCTGGGGCGTTGGTGAGTCGGAACGACATCACCAAAAACTCGTAGTGGCCGTAGCGCGTGCGGAAAGCTGTCCTCGGTATATCCTCCTGTCGAACTCGCAGCTGATGGTATCCTGATCGTAAGTCGATCCTCGAAAAATACCCTGCACCCTGAAGCTGGTCGAACAAATCATCAATGCGCGGCAACGGATATCTGTTCCGAACGGTAACTTTGTTCAGCTGGCGGTAGTCGATACATAAGCGCAACTTCCATCCTTCTTCTTGACAAACAGGACCGGAGCACCCCACGGAGAAACACTAGGTCGAATAAGCCCCTTATCTAACAATTCCTGCAACTGATCCTTCAGCTCTCGAAGCTCTGCCGGGGCCATCCGATAAGGCGGTATAGAAATAGGCCCCGAGCCGGGAATCAAATCGATGAAGAACTCAACATCGCGCTCAGGTGGTAGCCCAGGTAGCTCATCAGGGAAAACATCAGGGAACTCACAAATAACCGGGACCCGGTCCAACGGAACCTCTGCAGCTCGAGTATCACAAATATACGCTAAGAATCCCTGACATCCCTTCCGCAAGAGCTGACCAGCGCGAAGAGACGAAATCAAGCTGGGAAGGGTGACGCTGCGGTCTCCCTAAATAACAAGGACTGGCTCTCCCGGAAAGCTAAATCTGACTGCCTTCTCACGGCAGTCCACCGAAGCATAACAAGTGGCTAGCCAATCCATGCCGAGAAGCACATCAAAGTCCAACATATCGAGGAGAATCAAATCAACCGATGACTCCCTCTCCCCGATACGAACGGAACACAATCGAAAAACAAAACGAGCGACAAACGACTCGCCTACCGGGGTAACAACAACAAGCGGATGATCTAACGACGACGACTCACGGCCCAACATCGGTGCAAAGTGTGTAGAGACGTACGAATGTGTGGAACCTGGGTCAAATAATACCCGTGCGTCGAAAGAACAAACTGGTAAGGTACCTGTCACAACGGCATTGGATACCTGCGCATCCTGCGTTGTCAAAGCAAATACTCTGGCCTGTCCTCCATCGATAGCGGGCTGACCTCGGCCTTGGGCTCTGCCTCCTCGTCCCCTCTGGATAGGACCACCACGTCCACGGCCTCTGGGTGCATCGAACTGTCGTGGAGCATCACCAGTGATAGGAAGTATGGCTCTCTGAGGAGGGGGTGGTGATGGTGGTAGGGTCACATGCGGAACTGTCGCTGCTCCCTGTCGTCTCGCCGGACAGTCTCTGACAAGATGGTGCAGACACCCGCACCCAAAACACCCTGGCAACGGCTGCTGTCCCTGGGGATAAGAACCATATAACTGTCCCCGCCCAAATCCTCTGCTAGGCCTATCTCTCGGAAAGAATCTGGCGCGCTGCCTCTCAGACGGTACATCGGTGCGAATCCTCTTCTGCCCAGAAACGGCCTAAGTCTGTGATATGCGTGCCTCCATCCGCAATGCCGTATCCATAGCAGCTGAATAAGTGTCGTAGTGCTGGGCGCCAATGGCAAGATATAGCTGGGCATCAAGTCCCTGTACAAACCTCTTCACCATCTTCTCTTCGGTATCCACCAAATACTGAGCATATCGGGATAACTGTGTAAACTGGATGTCATACTCAGACACCGTCATCCCAGGTGTCTTGACTAAGGCCTCGAAGCTACGAGCTCTGGCGTCACAAACGCTCTCTGGGAGGAAACGAGCTAGAAAGACCACTGTAAACTCGGCCCACGTCATAGGCGGTAGACCTGCAGCTCGACCTCTCAAGACTGACTCCCACCATGTCTGCGCGTGACCCTCTAGTCGGAAACTCGCAAGCTCTACCCATCGATCATCCGAACATCTCAGCGAACTGGCAGATCTTGGCTAAACTGTCAAGGAACGTCTGTGGGTCCTCCGCTGCCTCGGTGCCGGTGAATACTGGAGGTCTCAGCCTCATGAAATCCTGTAGCGAAACCGGAATGGCCACGGTGGTAGTAGTGTGGGCAGGTATCATGGTCGTCTGTGATGTAGTAGGTACGTCATCCGGCCTCGGTGTACGACTGGCTGCAACTAGGGATCCTACCATCTGACGTAGCTCCTGCATGCTCCCCATCATCTGTCGCAACTCCTCCATACCAGTCTCAAGCCTATCCATACGGCCTGGAGAAGGTGGATCGGTCTGTCCCTGCGGCGTAGGCAAACCACCCTGCTCAGTCCTAGTCTCGGACGAGCCAGCTCGAATCTCGTCTCGGGCGGCAGCCCTCTGTGCCCTTGTAGCCTTCGGCGGCATAGTGACTGGTACAGGAACAGGATAATAAGAATAGTGCAGGAGAATCATAGGATACACGGAATTGAAGAAGGAATTTCCAAGCAAGTATATCCTAAAGTCACTTAGGCAGAGTACCGTATCGCAAGTATGCCGCGGACATACACACGCTACGTTACCCTACTTAAGTCACTTACTCCATCTACCAAGGATCATCCTACACTCAAAAAGGTAAAACCTATCGCTCTGATACCAACTTTGTCACGACCCGCATGGTACGGAACGTGACTGGCACTTAAGTTTACGAAACGTCTAAAGACGTCCGTAAAATAAGTAAGCCAAAGCCCAGAAAACAAAACCAATTAAGCAAAAGAGTGAAGAAAACCCAATCAATTGAAAGCGAGTTTATCAAATAAGTCATGTAAAACCCTTTTTTAAAAACAATACCAATTTTTCCGAAAATTTCGGCAGAGTCTCCTTTGTAAATACTGACCCCCAAAATAGGTACAACAAAAATATATATGAATCCAACAAAATAGGGCATCCCCAAGCGGGAGCTAGCTCTTCGCCACTGTAAGTCGATGTAGTACACCCCAGTAATTATGGGGAGGCGGAATTTACAAAAACTTATCAAGTTTAAACAACGAACATCGACTAACCGCTTGAATCGAAGCTAAACTCTAAAAAAACCGTATTCTATGAGTTTCTTTTCACAAAAGATTAGGGATTATACCTAATGAAACCGGTCCTTCTTCTTTACGTCCTCCTTTGTTCTCCTCGGCCTTCTCTAGGTAGTAGACGATCCACCCGAGAGCGAAACTCCAAGCTAAACCTCTAACTTGAGGTAACTAATCAACTTTGATTGCTAATCAAAGATGATAGAATGATAAAGAGTGAAGGTTATGGATTGTTTAGTCTAACTAATCCTTTGATCTCAACACATGAGGATTAAGGATTAGGGTTAGAAGATGAGAGCTTGAGGAGAGAGAATGTGTGATATGATAATGAGAGAAGAGAGAGAGTGTATCATAATATTATGAAGCATTCTTATTTTCTAAAAATCAATAAAGGAAATGAATAAGCATGCTTCACAAAATATCTTGTGATGATTCATTAGCATGAGTCATTAAGCAATAAATGTGCATTAATGAAGTGAATGAATCACCACTATGACTCACTCTCTCATCCAAAAGAAACCTCCTTAGTCACATCTTCTAGAAGCTTCTCGAGTAATTACGAGAACGCCCCTCCGATCCGTAAAAATACGGAAAAACTTTAGACTGTATAAATCCAAAAACCGGATACCAGTAACTGGCTTAAACCAAAGCCGACTGGTAAAATCTGTCCGAAAGTCGTACGCGCGTAATCGCACGTATGCGTCCGAACCCTTTGTCGCAAAACCATGCAACCTCTATATCGTTTCGCCTGGAGTAGGAAACTCTCTGTGTGGGACTCTAGAGACTCGACTACTACGCTGGCAGTGGGTTTAACCACAGACCGCAAGCGGCACTAGCTGTACGTAACGGTCCCCAGGTAGTTGTCGATAAGAAGGCCGATGAGTAAACCCATCCGAACTCCTACTGAGTCTGATGTGACAATCTCCATACAGTCCGGTCCGTTCGTCCAAGACTATCGCATATCGGGCCTAGGGGGGCGACAAGCGTCAGTCCCCTAATAGCGGTATAAGTCGTGTCGGAGTAAAGCCCATTACACCCTGAGAAACTGCTGGAACCTACCAGCAAATCTCGCTTGCCCTGGCCAGGGACTTTGCGTAATGGCTCTCTGACACAGCACGATATCTACTCCCAATACCGGGAGGGACGAATCCTGTCTAACCGTCACTGCCTCCAAGTGCTCGGGACTGCACCCAACTGCCACCTGTTTGCACGACTCCTTTGAGCCGTGGTAGGGTAGCAATCTAAGAACAGTGGGACACACTCGAGGCGAAGTAGCAGTGTCAAGTCTACGGACTACGCTGTACTCATGTCACCTGGGAACTGTTCACTGACGACTGGTATCAAACCAACCAACAGTTCCCTGTGAGTCCTGTCCGGTGTACCCGTAACCTAACGAGCACCTGTATACTATCTCCAGTACGACGTACTGACGGCTGTGGGACAGACCATCTCCCCAACTGGGATGAGAAGCGTACACACTAGTCTACTCCGGAGTATCGATGCTCTGTCTCGATAATCCAACGACCAGGGACCTGAATAAGGATGTGCTTGTAGACTACCCAGCCCCCACTAGTGTGACTGCCATCACAACGCTGGTAGACAAGCAAGATCCTAAGAGCTCTATCAATACGTATACTCACATATTAAGATAGAAAAACCAAGTAGCATACTACCATGTTTAGCAAGACTGTTATATACATGTGAATATCCCAAGCTTCCATTAAGTAATATACAAGCTAGTATGATACAGTAATGGCCTTCTAGGGCATAAACACTAACAATCTCCCACTTGCACTAGGGCCATGTACTGGCATATCGTAGACCAATGATCTCGAGTAGCCTCTCGAACTGAATCTGAGGAAGGGCCTTCGTGAATGGATCAGCAATGTTCTCTTCTGAAGCAACTCTCCGAACCTCGATCTCCTGACGATCAATGATCTCCCTGATCAGGTGATACCGCCTTAAGATGTGTCTGGACTTCTGATGGGACCTTGGTTCCTTCGCTAAAGCTATAGCTCCGTTGTTGTCGCAATATAGAGGTATTGGATCAACTATGGTAGGAACCACCTGAAGTTCTGTTAGGAACTTCTTCATCCAGACTGCTTCTTTTGCGGCATCGCAAGCAGCTATATACTCCGCTTCCATCGTCGAGTCAGCAACGGTGTCCTGCTTGGAGCTCTTCCAGCACACCGCCCCTCCATTGAGGGTAAAGACATAACCCGACATGGACTTGGAATCGTCCTTATCACTCTGGAAGCCGGAATCAGCAAAGGCCTCCAACCTGAGGTCTTTTCCGCCGTAAACCAAGAACATCTCCTTAGTCCTCCTCAGGTACTTGAGAATGTTCTTTACTGCTATCCAGTGTTTCTCCCCTGGGTCTGACTGATACCGGCTTACCACGCTTAGTGCGTAAGCTACATCTGGTCTGGTACACAACATCGCATACATTATAGAGCCTACCGCAGAAGCGTAGGGTATAATAGACATGCGTTCCCTTTCCAAATCAGTCTTGGGAGACATCTCTTTGGAGAGGGTGATTCCGTGACAAGCCGGTAGATTACCGCGCTTAGAATCTTCCATACTGAATTTTTTCAGTATAGTGTCGATATACCTGGACTGCGAAAGTCCCAACATCCTCTTGGATCTATCACGATAGATCCGGATCCCCAGAATGTAAGAGGCATCACCCAGGTCTTTCATGGAGAACCTGTGTGACAAGAATCCTTTGACAGATTGTAGCATAGGAATGTCATTTCCTATCAATAGAATGTCATCCACGTACAAGACGAGGAATACGACACTTCTGGCCACAACTTTACTATATATGCACGGTTCATCTGGATTTTTGATAAAGTCATATTCTTTGACTGTCTCATCAAAACAGATGTTCCAACTCCGCGATGCCTGCTTTAGTCCATAAATGGACTTAAGCAGCTTGCATACTTTCCCGCTGCTCCCACTCTGATTGAAACCTTCTGGCTGATCCATATAGACGCTCTCTTCTAAATTTCCATTCAGAAAAGCCGTCTTTACGTCCATCTGCCAGATTTCATAATCATGGAAGGCAGCAATAGCAAGAAGGACCCGAATGGATTTGAGCATAGCCACTGGAGAAAAGGTTTCGTCATAGTCCAAACCAGGTCTTTGACGAAAACCCTTTGCAACAAGTCTAGCCTTATAGGTTTCCACCTGTCCATCTACACCAATCTTTTTCTTGAAGATCCATTTGCATCCTATGGGTTTTACCCCATCTGGAGCAAAGTCCAAAGTCCATACTTTGTTGGTGTACATGGACTCCATCTCGGTCCGCATTGCATCTAGCCATCGTACCGAGTCGCCGCTCTGGATGGCTTGCTGGAAGTCAGTAGGTTCATCATCATCTATGATGCAATCCTCTCTATCCCCGTCTATGAGAAAACCGTAGTATCTCTCAGGCGGACGAGACGGCCTACTACTCCTGCGGAGGGGTGCGGGAATGTTCTGTTCTTCTTGAACCTCTGGTTCTACCAAAATTTCAGTAGCAGTTTGTGGTTCTGGAATTTCTTCCAGTTCTACTTCGCTCCCACTCTTCTGATTTTCTAAAAATTCAGTTTCTAAGAAGGTGGCATGACGAGAAACAAAGATCTTTTGTTCCTCTGCGTAATAGAAATAATATCCCTTGGAGTTCTTTGGATATCCCACAAGCTTACACAGTACTGATCGTGCCTCGAGCTTGTCCACATGCTGCTTTTTTACAAAAGCTGGACACCCCCATGTCCTAAAATGTTTTAGACAGGGTTTCTTCACACTCCACATCTGATATGGTGTGGTAGGCACAGTCTTGGTTGGAACCTGGTTTAAAAGATATGCCGCTGATTCTAGCGCATAACCCCAGAAAGATCGCGGTAACTCAGTATTACTCATCATGGATCGTACCATATCTAATAGGGTTCGATTCCGTCTCTCCGATACACCGTTGTGCTGTGGAGTGTATGGAGGAGTAAGCTGAGAGAGAATTCCTTTCTCTTTTAGGTAACCTAGGAACTCGGCACTTAAGTATTCTCCACCTCGATCAGATCTAAGTGTCTTAATACTTTTGCCTGTTTGGTTTTCCGCTTCACTCTTAAATTCCAGGAATTTCTCAAAGGCCTCTGATTTATGCTTCATTAAGAAAACATATCCATACCTAGAGAAATCATCTGTAAAAGTAATGAAGTAGGAATAACCACCTCTCGCATGTGTAGACATTGGACCGCATACATCACTGTGTATGAGTCCTAAGAGCTCGCTCGCTCTTACTCCTTGTCCAGTGAATGGAGTCTTTGTCATCTTTCCTTTGAGACAAGATTGACAAGTGTCATAAGTTTGATATTCGAATGTGTCCAAATATCCTTCTCTATGCAACTTAGTCAACCTTCTCTCATTGATGTGACCCAGTCTACAATGCCATAAGAAAGCTTTATTTAAATCTGGAGACTTTCTTTTTAGTGTGTTCTGGACATTGAAAATTTGGAGTTGGTTTAACACATATATGCCGTTATTTAGAGTACCGGACCCAATCAAACCATGATTAAGGTGGATGTTGACAACATCTCTTACAAACGTGAAATCATAACCTTTATTTGATAACAAGGAAACTGATATGATGTTACACGTTAAGCTGGGTACAAAATAACAGTTATGTAAAACCAAAATGTGTCCACTCGTCAATCCTAGGTGATAATCCCCGACGGACGCAGCTCCCACGCTAGCTCCGTTAGCAACCCTGAGGATCATATCACCTTCCTTCAGCACTCTACGGTTTCTCAGTGCCTGCAATGAATTGCAAATATGAGATCCTGACCCGGTATCCAATACCCAGGAAGTAGAGTTGATCGACAGACAATTCTCAATTACAAACACACCTGAAGTCGAAGCCACAGCTTGCTTCGGTTCCTGGTTCTTGGCGTTCCACGCCTTGCAATCCTTCTTCCAGTGCCCTTTCCTGTGACAATGGAAGCACTCATCCAGGCCAACTACCGGTGCTGTAAACTTTTTCTTTCCCTTCTTTCCCACCTTACTAACACCTCCTCTAGGTCTGGGTGCGGCCTTCTTCTTCCTTCCTTTGACCCTAGCCTTGGACCCGGAAGAAGATGAACCGCCAACAAACATAGCGGGTGTTTCCCTTGCCTTCTGCAAGGTGCCCTCTGCACTCCTTAACATGTTCAGGAGTTCCGCAAGTTCAACTTCTTTTCCTTGAAGATTGAAGTTGAGGATAAACTGGGCGTAGGTGGGAGGAAGGGACTGGAGAACAAGGTCTGTATAGAGCTCATTATCCAAAGTCGTCCCAAGGTCCGCGAGCTCTTCAATATAGCCGATCATCTGTAGGACATGTTCACCTACTGATGACCCGATAGCCAACCTCGCTCGAAACAGTTTCTTAGAGGTCTCGTATCTTGCTATACGAGATTGCTCTCCATAAAGTTCCTTTGTATGGAGAAATATGCCATCTAGGGACATATCCTCGTGCCTCCTCTGATGTTCATTGTTCATCGAGGCAAGCACGATGCACTTGGCTCTCGCGCAATCTAAATCCCAGGTTTTACGGATTTCCTTATCCGCATTGCTGGATTTGGGACCAAGGACAGCAGGTGCTGTAGCGGTGAGGACGTACCCCAGTTTGTCATAGGTCAAAGCCATCTTGACATTCCGCAGCCAATCTTTATAGTTTGGCCCCGTCAGTATATTTTTCTCTAAAAGTAACTTAAGTCCAGTCATTTTCAGGGTCGCTGCAATTAGGAGAGAGAGAAGAAAACTCTTTAGCATGATGCTCTTGCAAGTTTAGAGTGGTTTTTAGTTTATCTAAACTGGATGGCTCCCACTGTTTCTCAAATCCTTCCTCAAACCATAAAAGAAGAATTAGCCAAGACTATTCTCACCGTACAATACTTGCTTAACCGTTCAGCCAGGCCGGTGTCGATACTTCGAGGGAGGTTTTCCAACGCTTTCGCGAAGTTCCTTAATTAAATAACCTCTTTTCTCTGGGGGCGTAACCCCGCTGACACTTTTCTGGACACCTACTAGGTTTATAGCATTGATCGTTAAGCGACGAATATCCTGATAAGTAGCATATACTCACAGTAGGATCGGGATCCAAATATCATCGTATGATAATGTCGAAGGAATCCTACCAACATTCATCAAACTCCAAATGGTATGCATCTCTTTGCAAATTTCAGTTTCTTTAGAAATTCCCGATATAAGTTTTTGCCCCATGCTCTTATGATCTTGACTAAGGGCCAACAAATCATAAGTCACATGTCAAGTTCTGCCCATCATTATCCTGTTGATTTGAACCCATCCGTATACTCTTGACTAAGGGCCAAACAAAGTAATACGACTGTCCCAAACCAACTCATCTATCTATGCAACAAATGAATACCCCAGCAGCTACCAAACACTATGTCTTGACTAAGGGCCAAACAAACATAGCTTGAATACTACTGACCATTCATAAGAAATGACGGAGGGCTACGACTGGTTTTGGCGAAACCGTGAACGTAGTGAACTTGATATAACCGAAGGAACCTGATAGCTTTTAAAAGGAGTGGTTAAATCTCCGCATTTTAAAAATATCTGTTTTAAAAATAACCGAGTGGTTTCTTTTAAATTGTTCCAACGATTTAAACTTTGGTTTGTTTTACTTTGCATTATAGATAATGCGTCCCATCATTAACCTATCATTGCAGAAAACAACGAAAATATAACGTCCTCTTATGCCATCCGCATTCGCCACGGGGTCCCGTCATCACCCGTTAGGTTACTTAACTAACGACAGAGCGGGGGCTGGGCTAGCGCGGGTGTAAAACATAAGTGACGTCTAAATAGCTATAATAAATATAGGTATTTTACATTCGTCTGACGCAATGATATTCATTCCAGAACACAGATAAACAATATTGGATTTGCAAGTAATCTGTATTTCTTTTGAGCCTGCAAGAAAAGACAGATTACACAGTTGTGATGAATAGCCGTTTACCCCACCCTCGACCCCTACGGGTACGGCAAACTACCCACCCGGCAGTCTGTGTACCCCACCTTGGGTCAGTCCTAGGAGCAAAAACAGTAAAATGAAATAATACAACGGTGGCTACAACCGCAACCTGGAAGTGCCCCGCGAAAATAATATTACAACAAATTACATTTACAACAAATGAATTAAACAATAACCCTTTGCTAACCCCGGCTATACACCACAACAGTCCAATACAGTTTATATGCACATACAGATATAACCATTTCAGAAATGTGCAACCCCCTGCCAACCGACATACTAGCAGTTGGGGGAGGTTTACGAACACATTAAACAATCACAGATATAATCCAATACGCAAATACTGTATTTTTCGATCGAATAAACAACTTCAATATTGCTCCAAAATCTGCTCTGTTAAACAGTAACCTGAGCAATAATTAAATATTCCAGAAAACCCCAAATGTCACAGGGGACCCACACAAGAAAGACGAGTCCATGACTCGGCCAAAGCGCCGCGGAAGCGCGGCGGATCCCACCGATCCGCCGCGCTTCCGCGGCCGAGTTGCCGATTCATGGGCTCGAATTTCTTGGGTGTTCTCCTGGACCCCTTTCTAGCTCTCTGAACACATTAAAAAAATTTTAGGACTTGATTTTAAGTTCGACAGAAACTATACAGAATTAGGGTTTTCCGGGTTCGTTTTTTCGTTCGAAATTCGTACAAATTTGCGATTAAGTTATTTAGTGTTTAGCGAGGCTCTGATACCACTGTAAGTCGATGTAGTACACCCCAGTACTTATGGGGAGGCGGAATTTACAAAAACTTATCAAGTTTAAACAACGAACATCGACTAACCGCTTGAATCGAAGCTAAACTCTAAAAAAACCGTATTCTATGAGTTTCTTTTCACAAAAGATTAGGGATTATACCTAATGAAACCGGTCCTTCTTCTTTACGTCCTCCTTTGTTCTCCTCGGCCTTCTCTAGGTAGTAGACGATCCACCCGAGAGCGAAACTCCAAGCTAAACCTCTAACTTGAGGTAACTAATCAACTTTGATTGCTAATCAAAGATGATAGAATGATAAAGAGTGAAGGTTATGGATTGTTTAGTCTAACTAATCCTTTGATCTCAACACATGAGGATTAAGGATTAGGGTTAGAAGATGAGAGCTTGAGGAGAGAGAATGTGTGATATGATAATGAGAGAAGAGAGAGAGTGTATCATAATATTATGAAGCATTCTTATTTTCTAAAAATCAATAAAGGAAATGAATAAGCATGCTTCACAAAATATCTTGTGATGATTCATTAGCATGAGTCATTAAGCAATAAATGTGCATTAATGAAGTGAATGAATCACCACTATGACTCACTCTCTCATCCAAAAGAAACCTCCTTAGTCACATCTTCTAGAAGCTTCTCGAGTAATTACGAGAACGCCCCTCCGATCCGTAAAAATACGGAAAAACTTTAGACTGTATAAATCCAAAAACCGGATACCAGTAACTGGCTTAAACCAAAGCCGACTGGTAAAATCTGTCCGAAAGTCGTACGCGCGTAATCGCACGTATGCGTCCGAACCCTTTGTCGCAAAACCATGCAACCTCTATATCGTTTCGCCTGGAGTAGGAAACTCTCTGTGTGGGACTCTAGAGACTCGACTACTACGCTGGCAGTGGGTTTAACCACAGACCGCAAGCGGCACTAGCTGTACGTAACGGTCCCCAGGTAGTTGTCGATAAGAAGGCCGATGAGTAAACCCATCCGAACTCCTACTGAGTCTGATGTGACAATCTCCATACAGTCCGGTCCGTTCGTCCAAGACTATCGCATATCGGGCCTAGGGGGGCGGCAAGCGTCAGTCCCCTAATAGCGGTATAAGTCGTGTCGGAGTAAAGCCCATTACACCCTGAGAAACTGCTGGAACCTACCAGCAAATCTCGCTTGCCCTGGCCAGGGACTTTGCGTAATGGCTCTCTGACACAGCACGATATCTACTCCCAATACCGGGAGGGACGAATCCTGTCTAACCGTCACTGCCTCCAAGTGCTCGGGACTGCACCCAACTGCCACCTGTTTGCACGACTCCTTTGAGCCGTGGTAGGGTAGCAATCTAAGAACAGTGGGACACACTCGAGGCGAAGTAGCAGTGTCAAGTCTACGGACTACGCTGTACTCATGTCACCTGGGAACTGTTCACTGACGACTGGTATCAAACCAACCAACAGTTCCCTGTGAGTCCTGTCCGGTGTACCCGTAACCTAACGAGCACCTGTATACTATCTCCAGTACGACGTACTGACGGCTGTGGGACAGACCATCTCCCCAACTGGGATGAGAAGCGTACACACTAGTCTACTCCGGAGTATCGATGCTCTGTCTCGATAATCCAACGACCAGGGACCTGAATAAGGATGTGCTTGTAGACTACCCAGCCCCCACTAGTGTGACTGCCATCACAACGCTGGTAGACAAGCAAGATCCTAAGAGCTCTATCAATACGTATACTCACATATTAAGATAGAAAAACTAAGTAGCATACTACCATGTTTAGCAAGACTGTTATATACATGTGAATATCCCAAGCTTCCATTAAGTAATATACAAGCTAGTATGATACAGTAATGGCCTTCTAGGGCATAAACACTAACAGCCACAAGGCGGTCACAAATCCCACGCAATATAAAATGACAACAAGCAAAATAATCATAATGAAGCATAAGAAAAACAGCATGTCGACTCAAGTGAGCTCGACCCCAAAATACAGCATAAAAGTCCACAAACCTCACAGTCTCATCTCTAGGTCAATATACAATAATACTGGTAGAAACAGTAGATGGAGTACACTAGATACAAGAATATACAAGGTGGTACAAAAATAATGATATAACCCACCTAAGAGCAAAACCTCGAGTCCAGACAAAAGAAGTAAGTGCGCCCGCCGCTACTGTACTGACGGAGCGGACCTGCAAAAAGGCTGTGGCACAACGGGGGTGAGTTGCCAACTCGTGAGTAATAAATAACGTCTACACAGGCTATCGAATGCATGCGCACAAGCATCCTAGCATCTAAATACAGGTAAGGCAGGACATAATGGCAAGTATGTATGCAATATGGATATACTAGCAGGTATGAATGCAATGCGAATCAACTCGTGATCTGAATGTGTAAGTATAAGAAATCATGTTTTTCCATTTAAGAATGTCTTTTGAAATACCAGCACAATACCAATAGAATCAACAAGAACCTGTGTCCAGCATCGACACCTCAAAACTGTCTCAAATCTCATATCAATGTATCTCTGGCCTCAGCCGTCCGGCTGACCCATCTCAAATATCAATATCTCATCATCTAGCGGCCACGGTCGGTATCCTCTGGATATCCGCCGTCGCAAACAGTCACCGGTAGGTAATCCGTCCCCTGCCAGGCTCAACGTCAACACCACATTCCTCTTGCCTCGGGGTACCTTACCGGGCCCACCATGTACCCGTGACGGTTCCTCCACTCCTCGACACGGATTTCCAAAACCACAGCAAACTCATGGTGGATGACACTTACATCACTAGAAAACCGCAATTTACATATTTTAAAAATATAATAAGTTTAGAAATTTTGCGGCTTTCCCCCGAAATCCAGAAATATCATAAAATCTCAAGAAATCCTCATAAGTGCATATGTCAATGATAATGAATGCATATGGTATCAATAATCGAATTGCGATGTGTAATAAATAAATTAGGCATGAACAATTAATATGATGAAGCACATGCATATGAATAGCAATCCTACGATTTCATTTTAAGGAATTAAAGCAATAGCGCGAGTTTAAGTATCAATTAGTAAAAGGTTTCAAATTAAAGGTTATCTAGTATGGTGGCATGGCAATTACCAGGGTGTGTGTGTAAGCATGAAAAGGGCTCGTGCTGCATATAAAAACCCTGGCAATGGTGCATGTGTCCTATAGAATGGGTTCGTATATGTATGTCAATATAAGGCATGAATGTAGCAAATAATCATACAAGTATTAAACCCCTAATTACTAATATTACTAAGAATCTTTTAAGTTACTAAAACTATCGGGCGACTTGCGCCATCCAACGATAGTCCCCCGTAGATGTTACATCTACTCACAGAATTCCTCAGCTAGCTACGTCCGATCACCGCTTTCCCTTTTCGTGCCGCATCCGAAGCCTCCGCGACCGAACCTGGAATTTACATCAATACAAGACATAAGGTTACATATCATGAAACGACGCAAATCCCGAACGAGAATACTAACGTTCACAAGCTAGGTACAACGTGCACAAGGTGCGCGGAACACACGCGAAAATCGCAAAAACTGCAAAAATTGCCGATTTGGTCGCCCGGCAAAACTAAAACCCGAACACCCAAAAATCCGCACTCACACATCCTAAATGTCATAGGATAGGCCAACAATATAATCTAGATACCGCAATTAATTCGCAATAATAATATAATTAAAACCTAGTAAGCTAGAAGTTCGCCAATTTGGTGCAAACATCGACAATTTGCGACAAAGTGCACACATTATCACACAAATATCCAAATTAAACCATTAGAAAGCCACTACAATTAAAATTACAACACAACAACCACGCTTCAACCTATATCCATACACAAATCCCTTTCTTGATTTTTATAACCAACAATTTAAATCCAATTTCACACTTGAAAAACCAAAATTAACACATATCGAAGCATACTTAAGCAATGTAATCTCTTAAATTAAGTTTGCATAAAACTAGATAACAAAATAACTTAATTAACTAATTAATGGTTTTCTAAACCCTAATTAAAAGTCAAGCCATGAACTAAAAGAACTAGATTAGAAATTAACACTAAAACAATTTTCAAAGTTCTAATTAGCACACCTAAGGAACAATGTAACCATTTGATTAGAAGTTATACCTTAAAAGTTCAATCCTAAGCTTTCTCAAGCCTTCCAAGACACCTCCTTTCTCCAGGATTTAAACCCATTTGGGCTTGAGAAGAGATAGAATAGGGTTTTGTGTTGAATTTGTGAAGAAATCTATGGATTTTTGTTGAATTTTGATTGAATTGTGATGAATTTTGGAAGGAAAAAGAGAAGGGAAATTGGGGCTGTTTCTGCAGGATTTCCAGCAGCAAGGGAGTGGGGAGAGGTGTGGGGGAGTTGGGGAAAAAAGTCCAAGTCAACCCTCTCATATTACCATAATACCCTTACCTCAAATAAATATATATATAACCCTTTTTTAGCCCATTCTCACATAATTTAAAGTCAAAAAGAGGGAAAGAAAATTCTTGGGGTGCTACAACAGTATGTGGCCGGCCATGGTGAGTGAGAGAGAGTGCACAAAAAAATTTTATGCAAAAAGACCCCCTACAAGTCCAAAATTGCAAGTTTAAGCTTAAATTCAATAAATTTCGTTTTCTATAATAAAAATTAGTTAAAAATCAAAATAAAATACTAAAAATTTATGTTAAAACTAGATTTTAATTAACATAATTTTAAAGATTAAAATTAGCCCAAAAAATTTTGTATTTATCGCTAATTTAATGTTTTTTCTTACCGGCTTAAAATAATATTAAAAAATTGAAAAATTAGGGAAAATTTTTAAACGACCAGAATTTCATAAGTAACTCATTAGCTACTAAAAACAAGCAATTACCTATCCATTTTAGGTATAATTAGTCCTAAACTGCAAAATAACAAAAAGACGGTTTTCGGAAAAATACCGAATTTTCACCGATTTTCAAGAAAACACCAAAACGACTTCTCAAGGCGCTACAATCTTCCCCCCTTAAAGAAATTCGGTCCCCGAATTTAAAAATATAGCTACGCGTACCTTCAAAGAGATGGGGATATTTCTTCCTCATCTCGCCCTCGGTCTCCCAGGTAACCTCCTCGCTGCTAGGGCTACGCCAAAGGACCTTGACGGCTGGTATAATCTTCGACCTCAACTTCTTCACCTGCCGATCCAGGATGGCCACCGGCTGCTCTGCAAAAGAAAGGTCACGCTCTAGCTGGACTGTCGGGTGCTGAATCGCATGCGAAGGGTCGTGAAGGTACTTGCGGGGCATCGAAACATGGAAGACGGGGTGAACATCGGAAAAGCTGGGAGGAAGAGCCAAACGATAAGCAACAGCGCCAACCCGCACGAGGATCTCGAAGGGACCTACGAATCTAGGGCTAAGGTTCCCCTTTTGCCCAAAACGCATCACGCCCTTCATCGGAGAGACTTTCAGAAAAACATGGTCGCCAACTGCGAACTCTAATCTGCGACGGCGCCTGTCCGCATACGATTTCTGCCTGCTCTGAGCCGCTCTCATCCGGTCTCGGATCAACTGTATCTTCGCTGTCGTCTCCTCAACAAGCTGCGGCCCCAAAATGCTGCTCTCGCTGAGCTCTGTCCAACAGACGGGCGATCTGCATCTCCTCCCATACAATGCCTCGAAAGGTGCCATCTGAATAGTATCCTGGAAGCTGTTGTTGTAGGAGAACTCCACTAGAGGTAAATGACGATCCCAGCTACCACCAAAGTCTAAAACGCACGCTCTGAGCATGTCCTCGAGAGTCTGAATGGTCCGCTCTGACTGTCCGTCGGTCTGCGGATGAAATGCTGTGCTGAAGCTCAAACGAGTGCCCAAAGCCTCCTGGAGTCTCTGCCATTGTCGGCTGGTAAACTGAGTTCCTCGATCTGACACGATACAAGTCGGTACGCCATGCAACCGCACGATCTCGTCGATGTAGAGCTGAGCATACTGAGCGAAGCTGAAAGTGGTCTTCACTGGTAGGAAGTGAGCCGCTTTCGTCAATCTATCCACGATCACCCAGATGGAGTCGTACCCTCGACTGGTCCTGGGTAGACCCACAACGAAATCCATCGAAATCTGCTCCCATTTCCACTCTGGAATGGGTAACGGTTGTAGCTCTCCTGCGGGCCTCTGGTGCTCGGCCTTGACTTGCTGAAAAGTCAGGCATCTCGAAACGAACTCCGTAATGTCCCTCTTCATCCCGCCCCACCAGTAGGTCTCTCTCATATCATGGTACATCTTGGTGGAACCGGGGTGGACACTATACACTGATCGGTATGCCTCCTCAAGAATGTCGCGCCGCAATCCATCAGCATCTGGTACGCACAGTCTAGATCCATATCGTAAAATCCCCTGATCGTCAACCACGAACTCGGAAATTCTTCCCTGTCCCATCTGTGCCATGATCTCTGAGCAACGGTCGTCACTGCGCTGTGCCTCATATATACGGTCAAGCAACTGTGGGCGTGCACGAACATGCGCGAGCTGTCCCCATGTCTGAGTGAACTCGAACTCAACCCGGCTGTCGCATAACATCTTCCAATCTGCTGACGACTGCCTCTGCACTGCGCGCAAAAAGGATAGACTACCCCCGGGCCTCCTACTCAACGCATCTGCCGCCACATTCGCCTTGCCGGGGTGATATGAGATCTCGCAGTCGTAGTCTTTAACCAACTCCATCCAATGACGCTGTCTGAGGTTCAGGTCTCGCTGCTGAAATATGTACTTTAAGCTCTTGTGATCGGTGAATATCTGACACGACTCGCCGTACAGGTAATGTCGCCAAATCTTAAGTGCAAAGACCACTGCAGCCATCTCCAAATCATGAGTGGGGTAGTTCTGTTCATGCTTCTTCAACTGCCGAGAAGCATAAGCGATCACCCGGCCATGCTGCATCAATACGCATCCTAATCCCACTCGCGAAGCATCACAGTAGACAACAAATCCGCCTGATCCCGAAGGCAAAGATAATACCGGCGCCGTAGTCAAACAAGTCCGTAGCTGCTGAAAACTCCGCTCGCACTCCTCTGTCCAGACGAAAGGAACACCCTTCCGGGTCAAACCGGTCAACGATGCAGCTATACGGGAGAAGTCCTGAACAAAACGCCTGTAGTAGCCCGCCAGACCTAGAAAACTACGGATCTCAGTAACCGATATAGGTCGGGGCCACTGCTGAACAGCCTCAATCTTCTTCGGGTCCACACAAATGCCGTCTCTCGTAACCACGTGACCCAAGAATCCGACACTGTCCAGCCAGAATGCACACTTGGAGAACTTTGCGAACAGCCGGTGCTCCCTCAAAGTCTGTAACGTAATCCGCAAGTGCTGCTCGTGCTCCTCTCTGCTCCGGGAGTACACCAAGATATCGTCGACAAACACGATGATGGGCAAGTCAAGATACGGCCTGAATGTACGGTTCATCAAATCCATGAATGCTGCTGGGGCGTTGGTGAGTCGGAACGACATCACCAAAAACTCGTAGTGGCCGTAGCGCGTGCGGAAAGCTGTCCTCGGTATATCCTCCTGTCGAACTCGCAGCTGATGGTATCCTGATCGTAAGTCGATCCTCGAAAAATACCCTGCACCCTGAAGCTGGTCGAACAAATCATCAATGCGCGGCAACGGATATCTGTTCCGAACGGTAACTTTGTTCAGCTGGCGGTAGTCGATACATAAGCGCAACTTCCATCCTTCTTCTTGACAAACAGGACCGGAGCACCCCACGGAGAAACACTAGGTCGAATAAGCCCCTTATCTAACAATTCCTGCAACTGATCCTTCAGCTCTCGAAGCTCTGCCGGGGCCATCCGATAAGGCGGTATAGAAATAGGCCCCGAGCCGGGAATCAAATCGATGCAGAACTCAACATCGCGCTCAGGTGGTAGCCCAGGTAGCTCATCAGGGAAAACATCAGGGAACTCACAAACAACCGGGACCCGGTCCAACGGAACCTCTGCAGCTCGAGTATCACAAATATATGCTAAGAATCCCTGACATCCCTTCCGCAAGAGCTGACCAGCGCGAAGAGACGAAATCAAGCTGGGAAGGGTGACGCTGCGGTCTCCCTAAATAACAAGGACTGGCTCTCCCGGAAAGCTAAATCTGACTGCCTTCTCACGGCAGTCCACCGAAGCATAACAAGTGGCTAGCCAATCCATGCCGAGAAGCACATCAAAGTCCAACATATCGAGGAGAATCAAATCAACCGATGACTCCCTCTCCCCGATACGAACGGAACACAATCGAAAAACAAAACGAGCGACAAACGACTCGCCTACCGGGGTAACAACAACAAGCGGATGATCTAACGATGACGACTCACGGCCCAACATCGGTGCAAAGTGTGTAGAGACGTACGAATGTGTGGAACCTGGGTCAAATAATACCCGTGCGTCGAAAGAACAAACCGGTAAGGTACCTGTCACAACGGCATTGGATGCCTGCGCATCCTGCGTTGTCAAAGCAAATACTCTGGCCTGTCCTCCATCGATAGCGGGCTGACCTCGGCCTTGGGCTCTGCCTCCTCGTCCCCTCTGGATAGGACCACCACGTCCACGGCCTCTGGGTGCATCGAACTGTCGTGGAGCATCACCAGTGATAGGAAGTAGGGCTCTCTGAGGAGGGGGTGGTGATGGTGGTAGGGTCACATGCGGAACTGTCGCTGCTCCCTGTCGTCTCGCCGGACAGTCTCTGACAAGATGGTGCAGACACCCGCACCCAAAACACCCTGGCAACGGCTGCTATCCCTGGGGATAAGAACCATATAACTGTCCCCGCCCAAATCCTCTGCTAGGCCTATCTCTCGGAAAGAATCTGGCGCGCTGCCTCTCAGACGGTACATCGGTGCGAATCCTCTTCGGCCCAGAAACGGCCTAAGTCTGTGATATGCGTGCCTCCATCCGCAATGCCGTATCCATAGCAGCTGAATAAGTGTCGTAGTGCTGGGCGCCAATGGCAAGATATAGCTGGGCATCAAGTCCCTGTACAAACCTCTTCACCATCTTCTCTTCGGTATCCACCAAATACTGAGCATATCGGGATAACTGTGTAAACTGGATGTCATACTCAGACACCGTCATCCCAGGTGTCTTGACTAAGGCCTCGAAGCTACGAGCTCTGGCGTCACAAACGCTCTCTGGGAGGAAACGAGCTAGAAAGACCACTGTAAACTCGGCCCACGTCATAGGCGGTAGACCTGCAGCTCGACCTCTCAAGACTGACTCCCACCATGTCTGCGCGTGACCCTCTAGTCGGAAACTCGCAAGCTCTACCCATCGATCATCCGAACATCTCAGCGAATGGCAGATCTTGGCTAAACTGTCAAGGAACGTCTGTGGGTCCTCCGCTGCCTCGGTGCCGGTGAATACTGGAGGTCTCAGCCTCATGAAATCCTGTAGCGAAACCGGAATGGCCACGGTGGTAGTAGTGAGGGCAGGTATCATGGTCGTCTGTGATGTAGTAGGTACGTCATCCGGCCTCGGTGTACGACTGGCTGCAACTAGGGATCCTACCATCTGACGTAGCTCCTGCATGCTCCCCATCATCTGTCGCAACTCCTCCATACCAGTCTCAAGCCTATCCATACGGCCTGGAGAAGGTGGATCGGTCTGTCCCTGCGGCGTAGGCAAACCACCCTGCTCAGTCCTAGTCTCGGACGAGCCAGCTCGAATCTCGTCTCGGGCGGCAGCCCTCTGTGCCCTTGTAGCCTTCGGCGGCATAGTGACTGGTACAGGAACAGGATAATAAGAATAGTGCAGGAGAATCATAGGATACACGGAATTGAAGAAGGAATTTCCAAGCAAGTATATCCTAAAGTCACTTAAGCAGAGTACCGTATCGCAAGTATGCCGCGGACATACACACGCTACGTTACCCTACTTAAGTCACTTACTCCATCTACCAAGGATCATCCTACACTCAAAAAGGTAAAACCTATCGCTCTGATACCAACTTTGTCACGACCCGCATGGTACGGAACGTGACTGGCACTTAAGTTTACGAAACGTCTAAAGACGTCCGTAAAATAAGTAAGCCAAAGCCCAGAAAACAAAACCAATTAAGCAAAAGAGTGAAGAAAACCCAATCAATTGAAAGCGAGTTTATCAAATAAGTCATGTAAAACCCTTTTTTAAAAACAATACCAATTTTTCCGAAAATTTCGGCAGAGTCTCCTTTGTAAATACTGACCCCCAAAATAGGTACAACAAAAATATATATGAATCCAACAAAATAGGGCATCCCCAAGCGGGAGCTAGCTCTTCGCCACAAGGCGGTCACAAATCCCACGCAATATAAAATGACAACAAGCAAAATAATCATAATGAAGCATAAGAAAAACAGCATGTCGACTCAAGTGAGCTCGACCCCAAAATACAGCATAAAAGTCCACAAACCTCACAGTCTCATCTCTAGGTCAATATACAATAATACTGGTAGAAACAGTAGATGGAGTACACTAGATACAAGAATATACAAGGTGGTACAAAAATAATGATATAACCCACCTAAGAGCAAAACCTCGAGTCCAGACAAAAGAAGTAAGTGCGCCCGCCGCTACTGTACTGACGGAGCGGACCTGCAAAAAGGCTGTGGCACAACGGGGGTGAGTTGCCAACTCGTGAGTAATAAATAACGTCTACACAGGCTATCGAATGCATGCGCACAAGCATCCTAGCATCTAAATACAGGTAAGGCAGGACATAATGGCAAGTATGTATGCAATATGGATATACTAGCAGGTATGAATGCAATGCGAATCAACTCGTGATCTGAATGTGTAAGTATAAGAAATCATGTTTTTCCATTTAAGAATGTCTTTTGAAATACCAGCACAATACCAATAGAATCAACAAGAACCTGTGTCCAGCATCGACACCTCAAAACTGTCTCAAATCTCATATCAATGTATCTCTGGCCTCAGCCGTCCGGCTGACCCATCTCAAATATCAATATCTCATCATCTAGCGGCCACGGTCGGTATCCTCTGGATATCCGCCGTCGCAAACAGTCACCGGTAGGTAATCCGTCCCCTGCCAGGCTCAACGTCAACACCACATTCCTCTTGCCTCGGGGTACCTTACCGGGCCCACCATGTACCCGTGACGGTTCCTCCACTCCTCGACACGGATTTCCAAAACCACAGCAAACTCATGGTGGATGACACTTACATCACTAGAAAACCGCAATTTACATATTTTAAAAATATAATAAGTTTAGAAATTTTGCGGCTTTCCCCCGAAATCCAGAAATATCATAAAATCTCAAGAAATCCTCATAAGTGCATATGTCAATGATAATGAATGCATATGGTATCAATAATCGAATTGCGATGTGTAATAAATAAATTAGGCATGAACAATTAATATGATGAAGCACATGCATATGAATAGCAATCCTACGATTTCATTTTAAGGAATTAAAGCAATAGCGCGAGTTTAAGTATCAATTAGTAAAAGGTTTCAAATTAAAGGTTATCTAGTATGGTGGCATGGCAATTACCAGGGTGTGTGTGTAAGCATGAAAAGGGCTCGTGCTGCATATAAAAACCCTGGCAATGGTGCATGTGTCCTATAGAATGGGTTCGTATATGTATGTCAATATAAGGCATGAATGTAGCAAATAATCATACAAGTATTAAACCCCTAATTACTAATATTACTAAGAATCTTTTAAGTTACTAAAACTATCGGGCGACTTGCGCCATCCAACGATAGTCCCCCGTAGATGTTACATCTACTCACAGAATTCCTCAGCTAGCTACGTCCGATCACCGCTTTCCCTTTTCGTGCCGCATCCGAAGCCTCCGCGACCGAACCTGGAATTTACATCAATACAAGACATAAGGTTACATATCATGAAACGACGCAAATCCCGAACGAGAATACTAACGTTCACAAGCTAGGTACAACGTGCACAAGGTGCGCGGAACACACGCGAAAATCGCAAAAACTGCAAAAATTGCCGATTTGGTCGCCCGGCAAAACTAAAACCCGAACACCCAAAAATCCGCACTCACACATCCTAAATGTCATAGGATAGGCCAACAATATAATCTAGATACCGCAATTAATTCGCAATAATAATATAATAAAAACCTAGTAAGCTAGAAGTTCGCCAATTTGGTGCAAACATCGACAATTTGCGACAAAGTGCACACATTATCACACAAATATCCAAATTAAACCATTAGAAAGCCACTACAATTAAAATTACAACACAACAACCACGCTTCAACCTATATCCATACACAAATCCCTTTCTTGATTTTTATAACCAACAATTTAAATCCAATTTCACACTTGAAAAACCAAAATTAACACATATCGAAGCCCACTTAAGCAAAGTAATCTCTTAAATTAAGTTTGCATAAAACTAGATAACAAAATAACTTAATTAACTAATTAATGGTTTTCTAAACCCTAATTAAAAGTCAAGCCATGAACTAAAAGAACTAGATTAGAAATTAACACTAAAACAATTTTCAAAGTTCTAATTAGCACACCTAAGGAACAATGTAACCATTTGATTAGAAATTATACCTTAAAAGTTCAATCCTAAGCTTTCTCAAGCCTTCCAAGACACCTCCTTTCTCCAAGATTTAAACCCATTTGGGCTTGAGAAGAGATAGAATAGGGTTTTGTGTTGAATTTGTGAAGAAATCTATGGATTTTTGTTGAATTTTGATGGAATTGTGATGAATTTTGGAAGGAAAAAGAGAAGGGAATTTGGGGCTGTTTCTGCAGGATTTCCAGCAGCAAGGGAGTGGGGAGAGCTGTGGGGGAGTTGGGGAAAAAAGTCCAAGTCAACCCTCTCATATTACCATAATACCCTTACCTCAAATAAATATATATATAACCCTTTTTTAGCCCATTCTCACATAATTTAAAGTCAAAAAGAGGGAAAGAAAATTCTTTGGGTGCTACAACAGTATGAGGCCGGCCATGGTGAGTGAGAGAGTGCACAAAAAAATTTTATGCAAAAAGACCCCCTACAAGTCCAAAATTGCAAGTTTAAGCATAAATTCAATAAATTTCGTTTTCTATAATAAAAATTAGTTAAAAATCAAAATAAAATACTAAACATTTATGTTACAACTAGATTTTAATTAACATAATTTTAAAGATTAAAATTAGCCCAAAAAATTTTGTATTTATCGCTAATTTAATGTATTTTCTTACCGGCTTAAAATAATATTAAAAAATTGAAAAATTAGGGAAAATTTTTAAACGACCAGAATTTCATAAGTAACTCATTAGCTACTAAAAACAAGCAATTATCTATCCATTTTAGGTATAATTAGTCCTAAACTGCAAAATAACAAAAAGACGGTTTTCGGAAAAATACCGAATTTTCACCGATTTTCAGGAAAACACCAAAACGACTTCTCAAGGCGCTACAACGCGTGTTGGGATTTTTAGGGACATTCCTCGAGACGCGAGCGCCCGCGGGGCAGTCTCTCACCGTGCCGGCGCCGTGCCACCAACGGATCTGGCCGTCGCGCGGGCCGGAATTCTCGCCAAACGGGGCCTACAATGAGCCGCCGCGTCAAGCCCGCGCGCGCGCGAGGCACTAAGGCGCGAAGGCGCGAATCCTCGTAAATCACGACGAGGCACGGGCGGGCGCGCGCACGTGTGGGGATTTTTAGGGACATTCCTCGAGACGCGAGCGCCCGCTGGGCAGTCTCGCGCCGTGCCACCGACGGATCGGGCCGCCGTGCGGGCCGGAATTCTCGCCGAACGGGGACGACAATGAGCCGCCGCGCGCGCGAGATGCGCGAAGGCGCGAGTTCGCGTAACTCGCGACGCGGTGCGCCCGTGGGTTTTTTAGGGACATTCATCAAGTCGTGAGCGCACGCAGGGCCATCTTGCGCCGCGCTGGCACCGTGGCACCGATGGATCCGGCGTCGCATGCGCCGGAAGTCTCGCCGAAAGATGCCAACAATGAGCCGCAGCGTCGAGCCCCCACGCGCGCGCATGGGGACTTTTTATGCAAATTCCGCAAAAAATGAGAGCCCAAGGCACCCGGTTTGGCCTCCGTGGTGTGGGGCCCGCGCTGCTCAAGATCCCGCAGCGAACTATCCGCGGGCCCCACCGCCGGCTACACCCCGGACGACGCTACGGGTTGTCCGGATCGGTCCCCCTCCCGTCGGCCCCGACCGTAGTCCCAAAAACATTGCCCGGCATAATGCCATGCCCCGTGTCATGGCCCTTGCCCATGAGCCATGGCATGAACCGAGCAAGCCCCTCCCACCTACTATAGTTTTCTGGAGAATCCCCTAGAAATGACCCTGGGGGTCCAAAGTGTCTCTGTGGCCATACAAAATTTCTCCATGGTGCCGGGCACGGTGGGTATGGTTCCGGGCACGGCACGGTACGGTTCAGCCCCGTGCCTGGTGCGGTGCCGCACCGTGCCTGGTGCGGTGCCCATTAGCCGAGAATGCACCGAGCGCCTCCCACCTACAATAGTTTAGGAGGGAAACCTTTACAAATGGCCCCGGGGGTCTAAAGTATCTCTGTGGACATACAAAATTTCTCCATGGTGCCGGGCACGGTGGGCACGGTGCCGGGCACGGCGTGGTGCGGCGCAGCACCGGGCCTGGTGCGGCGCAGCACCGTGCCTGGTGCGGCGCCGCACCGTGCCTGGTTCATGCCGCACCGTTCCTGGTGCGTGCCAATGAGCCAATACATGCACTGAGCGCCTCACACCTGCTATAGTCTAGGTGGGAAACCCCTACAAATGACCCCGGGGGTCCAAAGTGTCTCTGTGGGCACAAAAAATTCTCCGTGGTGCCGGGCACGTGCCTGGTGCGTGATAAACCGTGCCTGGTGCGTGCTGCACGGTGCCTGGTACGTGCCAATGAGCCAAGACATGCACCGAGCGCCTCCCGCCTGCTATAGTCAAGGAGGGAAACCCCGATAAATACCCTGGGGGTCCAAAGTTTCTCTGTGGCCATACAAAATTTCACCAAGGTGCCGCACCCATGCTGAACCGTGCATGGTGTGGCGCGGCGCCGTACCGGCACCCTGCCATGGGACCATGAGCCAAGCAAGCACCTCCTGCCGCTGTAGTTTTGGAGGGAAACCCCATGAAATGACCGAGGTGGTCCAAAGTGTCTCTGCGGCCATAGAAAAATTCTCCATAGTGATGGGCACGGCGCCGGGCACGGTACAAACCAATGCCGCGTTCTGCCCGGGCTGTGTTGCGTCGTGCCAAGCACCGTGCCCGGCTCGGCTCCGGCGACGTGGAAACCCCTAGGAACTATGTCAGATGTCCTAGTACATGTTACAACTTACGCGAACAGGGCGTTGTATTCATCGGGGCTTGCGGTCTTGATCAGGCACATGGGCCACCTTGGGCTTTGACTCGAAAACAACCATCTTTCTCTATTTTTTTTTTAAAATTTTTTTGGAACT
>JASDDO010000031.1:191465921-191498421 GCA_030015575.1 Agapanthus africanus
TGCAAAAAGAGTGCATGAAATGATATGGTTATGGTTGCTTCAACCATCACATAACACTTGATTTGGTATAATGAGTTATGATGGCTTTTGATTATGAGAGGGTGGAAGACAAAAGAGTTGCTCATTCTCTCTCTTGTTCTTGAGCTCTCTTTTTTTGCTCTCACCCTCTTGCTCCCTCTCTTGACTCTATGGTTCTCTTGTCTCATGAGTTGAGAATCAAGAACCATAGATAAAATCCCATACAAACTCTTCTCTACTCACTCTAGTTCACAAGGTTTAGCAAACCGAGTGAACTAGTTTCTTCAAAGTTCGAAGAAGGAGCCAAAGGTTGGAGCTTTCAGGTGGAGCTATCTTCGTCGTACGGAGACGATGGGAAGATGCCAATCCGGACCACCATCAGAGCTTGAAGACGAAGGAGTTCAAGATAAGCAAGGTATAACCCCCTAACCGAGTAGCTAGAAACTCGTAGTTAGGTTGTTAGTTAAATGTTTAACAAAGATCCGGGTTATAAGTCCATGTTACCACCTCTATAAAAATCGTTTTTTACCAAATTCCGCATGCCCGAAAGTACCGGGAGAGGTAGCATGGACTTACAGTGGTATCAGAGACTAGTTAAACTCTATCTAACATGTTAGCAAGTAACTAGAAGATCGATCAAAGAAAAAGTCCCGAAAACGAACCCCAAAATTCGAAGTTTCTGTCGATTTTTATACTGTTCAAAAGTTGATTATTTTCACACCTAAAATCGACTCAGGGTTTTCTGTGAATACTGTAGAAATTTGGTCCAGTGATCCCATCAAAGAACCGCGGAAACGCGGCAAATAGCTTGCTATTGCCGCGGTTCCGCGGCCGACTTGGCTTCTCTCTGTTCTTTCTTTGCTACAGTATTCTCATAGGGGTATTTTGGGATTTTTGGTATATATATTTTCTGCCCAGATTTTCCAGAACGAAAATTTTATTTTTGGGGTCCCGAAAATCCGTATTTTTGATCGAACTTCTAAAAGACTTAAGCTAACGGGTTTTTCTGTAATGTGATATTTGTATTGAACGTCTACTAATCGCTATATGTCGATTAGTGGGGATTATACAAATCTGTGATCTGTAATGTTGCTGGAATGTGTATATGAATATGTTGGATTGTCGCGGGTGAATAGCCGGGGGTTGTGAGACGAGAGTTTTCTTTTCTTTCAATTCATGTAAATTTGTAAATTGATGTAATAATTATGTGTATGGCCGCACAACCGGGTCGGGGTTGTAGCCGTCATTGTATAATTTCTTTTTACTGTTTTTGCTCCTAGGATAGACCCATGGAGGGTGCACAAACTACCGGGTATGCCGAAGTGCCGAGTGGCCTACTCACGGGGATGAGGGAGGTTGCTTCGCTTCGGGTACTTGGCGGGTAGTTTGCCTCACCCGTAGGGGTCTTGGGTGGGGTATTGGCTATTCACCGCGACCGTGTAATCTGTCTTTCGTTACAGGCTCGTACGAATTACAGATTCCTAGTATATTCAATGTATTCATCTGTGATCTGAAATGTTTATCATTGCAGTATATCTATATATGATATTATTTAGGCATTGCTTATGTTTTACAGACGTGCTAGCCCAGCCCCGCTCTGTCGTTAGTTAAGTAACCTAACGGGTAATGACGGGGCCCAGTGGCGAATGCGAATGGCATAAGCGTACGTCATATTTTGGTTGTTTTCTGCAATGGTAGGATTAAATGATGTGACGCATTAAAAGGACTAATGCAAGAATATCACGCATTAAAAGAACTAATGCAAGAAAATAAACCAAGTAAAAGTCGTTGGAACACTTTCGAAAAACCACTCGGTTCTTTTCAAAACCAACTTTTAAATGCGGAGCTTGAGCGACTCCTTTTAAAAGCTATCTCGTTCCATCGACTATATCAAGTTCACTACGTTCACGGTTTAGCCAAAACCATTCGTAGCCCTCCGTCGTTTCGTATGAATATTCAATAGTATTCAAGCTATGTTTGTTGACCTTCGTCAAGGCATAGTGATTGGTAGCTGTTGGGTGTTCATATGTAGCATAGATAGATGCGTTGGTTTGGGACATTCACATTACCTTGTTGACCTTCGTCAAGGGTATATACGGGTGGATTCAAATTAACCTGGATAATGACGGGAAGAACTTGACATGTGACTTATGATTTGTTGACCTTCGTCAAGGTCATAAGAGCATGGGGCAAAAATCCACATCGGGAGTTTCATAAGTACTGAAACTTGCTAGATTTGCATACCATTTGGAGTGTGATGATTCTGGTAGGATTCCTTCAGCTTCGTCACACAATGATATTTGGATCCCGATCCTGCTGTGAGTATATGCTACTCCTCGGGAAATCTCTCACTTAACGATCAATGCTATAAACCAAGTAGGTGTCTAGAAAGGTGTTAGCGGGGCTACTCTCCCAGGGAAAAGAGGTTCTTAAATTAAGGAACTTCGCGAAAGCGTTGGAAAACCTCCCTCGAAGTACCAACACCAGCCTGGCCGAACGGTTAAGCAAGTATTGTACGGTGAGATTGATCCTGACTAATTCTTCCTTTTTGGTTTGAGGAGGGATTCGAGAAACAGTGGGAGCCATCCTGTTTAGACAAATTAAAAACCATTCTAAACTTGCAAGAGCATCATGCTAAGTGTTTCTTCTTCTCTCTCCTAATTGCAGCGACCAATCGAAATGACTGGACTTAAGTTACTTCTAGATAAAAACATACTGACATGGCCAAACTACAAAGATTGGCTCAGGAATGTCAAAATGGCAATCACTTACGACAAGCTGGGGTATCTTCTTACCACCAAAGCTCCCCCCGTCCCAAGTCCCACTTCTAGCGTCGCGGATAAAGAAATCCGTAAGGCCTGGGAGATTGATAGCGCGAAGGCCAAGTGCCTCGTACTTGCCTCGATGGACAACGAACATCAGAGAAGGCACGAGAATATGGACCTTGAATCCATATTTCTCCATACAAAAGAACTGTATGGAGAGCAATCTCGTATCGCAAGATACGAAGTGTCGAAAAAGTTATTTTCGGCAAGGTTGGCCATCGGATCATCGGTAGCGGAACACGTGCTTAAGATGATTGGCTTCATTGAGGAGCTCGCGGAACTTGGAACCACGTTGGAGAATGAGCTCTATACGGACTTGATTCTCCAGTCCCTTCCTTCCACTTACGCCCAGTTCATACTGAACTTCAACTTACAAAAAAAAGAAGTTGAACTTTCAGAGCTCCTCAACATGCTGAGGAGCGCAGAGGGCACCCTACAGAAAGGTAGGGAAACATCCACTTTGTTTGTAGGAGAATCATCTTCTTCTAGGTCCAAGGCGAAAGCCAAAGGAAAGAAGAAGAAAGCCTTCGCCAAACCAAGGGGCGGTGTTAGTAAAGTGGATACGAAGCGAAAAGCTAAAGCAATAAAGATAGCGGGGAAGCTAGTGGATAAGGAAGAATGCTTCTATTGTCATAAGAAACGTCACTGGAAAAATGATTGCAGGGCCTGGAAAGCCAGGACACAGGAATTGAAGAAGGTTGCGGCTTCAGCTTCAGGTGTGTATGTTATTGAAAACTGTCTTTCAATAAACTCTACTTCCTGGGTATTGGATACCGGATCAGGATCTCATATCTGTAATTCTTTGCAGGCGTTGAGAAACCGTAGTCTTTTGAAAGCAGGTGACATGACCCTCAGAGTTGCAAACGGAGCTAGCATGGATGCTAAGGCCGTGGGGGACTATCACCTGGGAATATCAAATGGACATATTTTGGTTTTGCGTAATTGCTTTTTTGTACCCAACGCAACTTGTAATATCATTTCTGTATCCTTAGTTTCTAAAGAAGGTTATGAATTTGCGTTTGTAAGTAATGTTGTAAACATTCACCTTAATCAAGTTTTGATTGGGTCAGGTACATTGAGTAATGGTATATACGTATTAAACCAACCACAGATTTTCAATGTCCAAAATACACACAAAAGAAAGTCTCCTGAAATAAATCAGACTTTCTTATGGCATTGTAGACTGGGTCACATCAATGAGAGAAGGTTGACGAAGTTACATACAGAAGGATATTTGAATCCGTTCGAATATCAATCGTATGCCACTTGTCAATCCTGTCTCAAAGGAAAGATGACAAAGACTCCGTTTACTGGACACGGAGTAAGGGAGAGCGAGCTCTTGGGACTCGTACACAGCGACGTGTGCGGTCCAATATCTACACATGCGCGAAGCGGTTATTCTTACTTCATTACTTTTACGGATGACTTCTCATGGTACGGTTATGTCTTCTTAATGAAACATAAGTCCGAAGCCTTTGGAAAATTCCAGGAGTATAAGAATGAAGTAGAAAAACAGACCGGCAAAAGTATCAAGATTCTAAGATCGGATCGAGGTGGAGAATACTTGAGTGCCGAATTCCTGAATTACTTAAAAGAGAACGGAATTCTCTCTCAGCTTACTCCTCCATACACTCCGCAACATAACGGTGTATCGGAGAGACGGAACCGAACCCTATTGTATATGGTGTAAGTGCACGGCGGCGCCCCGGTCGTCAATCCGACGCCGGAATGCGGAAGCGGTGATAAACTTTAATTTTGCGGACTTAGCAAACCGGCACCACCGCGCACTAATACCCGGATCGAACCACTAACTAGTCCTAGCTATCTATAAGAAAGGGAAGAGAGATATACCGACAGATCCGAGTCCTCCAGTCTTCTCGTCGTCGTCCCGATCTCCTGCGGAATGTCCCGTCTCCTCCTCGTCGCCGGAAGTGCACCACATCGCCTACTTCTTTTACGGGCTCCCACCTCAATGCCGAGGCAACTCGGGCATGAAGCCGGCTACTCGACGTGCCCAAGATATGCTGTAGAATATCTAGAGAAGAAGTCTCATTTGGGGTTTTTGGAGCTTTGCCATTTTGTGGAGGAAGAAGAACTTGGAGAGAGGTGAAGGAAAAATGTGATGTATCAAGAATGAGAGTAACATTTTTCTCCCCACTACAAAAAGAAGCATTTCACACACTCTACAAAAGTGGCCGGCCCCTTTTCTTTCATGTGTTATTGGAGAGAGAAAGTCCAAGGGGAGGGTTAATCAACATGCTAGAAAGAGTGTGTGGAGTTATCATGTGTAGAAATGATTACTAGCAAAACCAACACTCAAATGCAACCATCATCTCATGCATGATGGCTTCAAAAAGTCAAGCCATCATGAGAAGAAGAAGTCAAGTGATGGTGCTTATCATGAAAACCATCATGATGCAACAAAGATGCAAAGACCCCCTCCACAACCACTTATTTGCAACAATGCAAATAAGCCCTCCTCCACCAAACTTCGGCCAATGAACGGAACAATGGAAATCGGCCGAAACGGAAAGCAAACTGGCAACTCCATAAAACTGGTCCCGTAATAAATTACAGGAAAACCCCGATACTGTGCATACACACCCGCATCTGTATTTCGACCGAAATACAAAATGCAATGAGACAAAATCTCCACTGTACTATACTAGAATCCGGCTTATACCAAAACCGGCTAGTAATATCTGTTCGATCCTGATCCGTGCAATACCGCACGTATCTGATCGAACCCTGCCATATCACCATACGGCCTATAGTACAAACTGTCCAATCCTGATCCGTGCAATACCGCACGTATCTGATCGGACCTTGCCATATCTCCATACGGCCTCTACAACCTTTCGCCCGAAAGCTGAGTAACTGAATGTGGGGGACTCTAAAGACTCGCAACACCTTGGTTGTGGATTTAACTACTAGCACGTCAGAGGTATAAGCCAATACGTAACGGGCTACCAGGTATTGACTAAAAGGGACGTCTGTGGGCGAACCCAGCCTGACAACCCTACTGAGCCTGTCAGTGACAATATCCGTACAGTCCGGTCCGTTCGTCTATGAGCATCGCATGGCGGGCCTAGGGGGTTGGTAAAAGTCAGACCCCCAAAAGCGGTACAAGTCGTGTCGGAGTGTAGCCCAGAACACCCTGAGATACTACTGGAATACGTACCAGTAAATCTCCTTGCCTCGGCCGAGGGCTTCGTGTAACGGCTCTCCTAGACACAGCACGACCTCACCCCCAATACCGGGAGAGACGAACCCCTGAAGATACGCTCACTGCCTCCATGTGGCTCGGGACTGTACCCAACTAAAACCTGTTTGCACGACTCCTTTGAGCCGTGGTAGGGTAGTAATCAAAGTACAGTGGGAACTCACACGAGACAAATGACGATCCCCAGGTCGATGAACTAACCTGCACACATGTCACCAGGGAACTGCCATCTGACGTCTGGTATATGACCAACTGGCATGTTCCCGGCGAATCCTGTCCGGTGTACTCATAACCCAATGAGCATCTGTATACATCTTAGGTGATCCAACTGACACCAGTGGCTTGTGAGACCGGCCACCGCCCCTCGTCGGGGTCTCGACTGTATACACTAGTCTACTATGGAGTATCGATGCCCTGTCTCGAAACTCACACGACTAGGGACCATTTAAGGATATGCTTATAGACCCCAGCTCCCACTTATATGATCGCCCTCATACTGCTGGTGGTCAAGCAAGAATCCTAGGGGCTCTATCAACGTGTAATAGCGACTTGTCAGGTCACCTAAAGCAGTACACGATGATAAAGGTAAACCAGATAGCATACTATCATCTCGAGTAAGACTGTTGTACCGGGATAGGTCCTCCCTCAATCATTGCAATCACGTGCCTGTGATCCAATAATTGACTCTGAGGGCACTATCTCCAACATATAGTTCGGTCCATGATGAGTAACGCTGAGTTACCGCGATCATTCTGGGGGTATGCGCTAGAATCAGCTGCGTACCTTTTGAACAAGGCTCCTACCAAGACTGTGCCTACCACCCCATATCAGATGTGGACTGGGAAGAAACCCTGTCTTAAGTATCTTAAGGTATGGGGATGTCCAGCTTTTGTAAAAAAGCAGCATGCGGAAAAGCTCGAGGCACGTTCAGTACAGTGTAAGTTTGTGGGATACCCAAGGAACTCCAGGGGGTATCTCTTCTATTCCGCTGAGGAACAAAAGGTTTTTGTTTCTCAGCATGCTCGCTTCTTGGAAACTGGGTTTTTGGAAACCTAGATAAGTGGGAGCGCAATAGAACTGGAAGAAATTCCAGAACCACAGACTATTACTGAAAGCTTAGTGGAACCAGAGGGTTCAAAAGAACAGGACATTCCTACGCCGCTCCGCAGGAGTAGTAGGCAGTCTCATCCGCCCGAGAGATACTACGGTTTTCTCATAGATGGGGATAGAGAGGATTGCATCATAGATTATGATGAGCCTACTAGCTTCCAGCAGGCCGTTCAGAGCGTTGACTCAGTGAAATGGCTGGATGTAATGCGGACCGAGATGGAGTCCATGTACACCAACAAAGTATGGACATTGGACTTTGCTCTAGACGGGGTAAAACCCGTAGGATGCAAGTGGATCTTCAAAAGGAAGATTGGTGTAGATGGACAGGTTGAGACCTATAAAGCTAGACTGGTTGCAAAGGGTTTTCGTCAAAGACCTGGTTTGGACTATGATGAGACTTTTCTCCAGTAGCTATGCTGAAATCCATTCGGATCCTTCTTGCCATTCCTGCCTTCCACGATTATGAGATTTGGCAGATGGACGTAAAGACAGCTTTTCTAAATGGAAATTTTGAGGAGTGTGTCTATATGGATCAGCCAGAGGGTTTCATTCAGAGTGGGAGCAGCGGAAAAGTGTGCAAGTTGCTTAAGTCCATCTATGAACTAAAGCAGGCATCGCGGAGTTGGAACATCTGTTTTGATGAGACGGTCAAGGAATTTGGCTTTATCAAAAATCCGGATGAACCATGCATCTATAGTAGATTTGTAGCGAGAACTGTAGTATTCCTCGTTTTATACGTGGATGACATTCTCTTAATAGGAAATGACATTCCTATGCTACAATCTGTCAAGGGGTTCTTGTCACAAAGGTTCTCCATGAAAGACCTGGGTAATGCCTCGTACATTCTGAGTATCCGGATCTACCGTGACAGATCCAAGACGATATTAGGACTTTCACAGTCCAGGTACATCGACGCCACACTGAAAAGATTCAGTATGGAAGATTCTAAGCGCGGTAACCTGCCGGCTTGTCACGGGATCACCCTCTCTAAAGAGATGTCTCCCAAGACTGATTTGGAGAGGGATCGCATGTCTATTATACCCTACGCTTCTGCGGTAGGCTCTATAATGTATGCGATGTTGTGTACCAGACCGGATGTAGCTTATGCACTCAGTGTGGTAAGCCGGTATCAGTCAGACCCAGGGGAGAAACACTGGATAGCGGTAAAGAACATTCTCAAGTACCTGAGAAGGACTAAGGAGATGTTCTTGGTGTATGGCGAAAAAGACCTCCAGATCGAGGCCTTTGCTGACTCCAGCTTCCAGAGTGACAAGGATGATTCCAAGTCCATGTCGGATTTTGTCTTTACCCTCAATGGAGGGGCGGTGTGTTGGAAGAGTTCCACACAGGAAACCGTTGCAGACTCGACGATGGAAGCGGAATACATCGCTGCATCTGATGCCGCAAAAGAAGCTGTCTGGATAAGGAAGTTCTTGAAAGAACTTCAGGTGGTTCCGTCCATTGTTGATCCAATACCTCTGTATTGCGACAACAACGGGGCTATAGCTTTAGCGAAGGAACCCAGGTCCCATCAGAGATCCAGACACATCTTGAGGCGGTATCACCTGATCAGGGAGATCGTGGATCGCCAGGAGATCGAGGTTCGGAGAGTTGCTTCAGAAGATAACACTGCAGATCCATTCACCAAGGCCTTGCCCCAGACTCAGTTCGAGCAGCAGATCGAGATGATAGGTCTTCGATACGCCAGTACATGGCCTTAGTGCAAGTGGGAGATTGTTAGTGTATATGCCCTAGAGGCCATTACTGTATCATACTAGCTTGTATATTACTTAATGGATGCTTGGGATATTCACCTTGTATAAACAATCTTGCTCAATATAGTAGTATGCTACTTGGTTTGTTTCTACTTCAATGTGTACTTGTGTTTATTTCAGTATATCACCTATACACATTAGTGGAGCCCTTAGGATCTTTGCTTGATTACCATCATTGTGATGGCAGTCACACTAGTGGGGGCTGGGTAATCTATAAGCACATCCTTATGCAGGTCCCTAGTCGCAGGACAATCGAGACAGGGCATCGATACTCCGGAGTAGACTAGCGCATGCGCTTCTCATCCCAGAGTGGGAGACGGTCTGTCCCACAGCCGTCAGTACGTCGTACTGGAGATAGTATGCGGGTGCTCGTTGGGTTACGAGTACACTAGACAGGACTCGTCGGGAACTGACCGGTTGGTATTATACCTATCGTCAGTTATCAGTTCCCAGGTGACATGCGTACAGCTTAGTCCGCTGACTTGACATTGTCACTTCGTCTCGAGTGTGTTCCCACTGTACTTTGATTACTACCCTACCACGGCTCAAAGGAGTCGTGCAAACAGGTGGTAGTTGGGTGCAGTCCCGAAGCACTTGGAGGCAGTGACGGTTAGACAGGATTCGTCTCTCCCGGTATTGGGGGTTGACATCGCGCTGTGTCTAGGAGAGCCATTACACGAGTAGTCTCTGGCCAGGGCAATCGAGATATACTGGTAGGCTTCCAGTGTTATCTCATGGTGTTTTGGGCTTCACTCCGACACGACTTGTACCACTATTAGGGGACTGACGTTTACCGCCCCCTAGGCCCGCCATGCGATGTATCAGACGAGTAGACCGGACTGTACGGAGAATGTCACATTCAGGCTCAGTAGGAGTTCAGATGGGTTTCGCCTCGTCGGTCTTCTTGTCGGCATTACCTGGGGACCGTTACGCACAGCTAGTGCCGCTTGCGGTCTGTGGTTAAACCCACTGCCAGCGTAGTGTCGAGTCTTTAGAGTCCCACACAGAAAGCTTTTCGCCTTTAGGCAAAAGAGTAGAGGTCGCATGGTTTTGCGATAGGTCGCATGTTTTTGCGACAGGGTTCGGTCACATCCGTGCACTTGTGCACGTACAGTGTCCGGACAGTTTGCACTAGCGGGCTTTGGTTTAAGCCAGATCCTAGTGTACGTATTGGGATTGGATTTATCCAGTTTGCATTCGTGTTCCTCGGAACACGGATGCGGGTGTGTATGCACAGTTGACGGGGAGACAGAGGCAGCGGATTCTCATTAGGGTTGTTGACAGTTGACCGTTGACCATTGACTTTTTGCTCAACCCTAATGAGAATATGATATGTGATTAACTATTATATTAATTAAGTATTATGGTGACATGGTTGTTGACTTTTGTTGACTTTGTTGACTTGTTGACTTTTGTTGACTTGTTGACTTTGTTGACCGGTTGACTAGGCTTGACTAGTTGACCATCATGATAACCATAGCCATCATTTCATGGTAAAGACTTTTGCTTGCTTTCTCATTGGTGCAAAATGAGTGCATGAAATGATATGGTTATGGTTGCTTCAACCATCACATAACACTTGATTTGGTATAATGAGTTATGATGGCTTTTGATTATGAGAGGGTGGAAGACAAAAGAGTTGCTCATTCTTGCTTGCTCATTCTCTCTCTTGTTCTTGAGCTCTCTTTTTTTGCTCTCACCCTCTTGCTCTTACTCCCTCTCTTGACTCTATGGTTCTCTTGTCTCATGAGTTGAGAATCAAGAACCATAGATAAAATCCCATACAAACTCTTCTCTACTCACTCTAGTTCATAAGGTTTAGCAAACCGAGTGAACTAGTTTCTTCAAAGTTCGAAGAAGGAGCCAAAGGTTGGAGCTTTCAAGTGGATCTATCTTCGGCGTACGGAGACGACGGGAAGAAGCTAATCCGGACCACCATCGGAGCTTGAAGACGAAGGAGTTCAAGACAAGCAAGGTATAACCCCCTAACCGAGTAGCTAGAAACTCGTAGTTAGGTTGTTAGTTAGATGTTTAACAAAGATCCGGGTTATAAGTCCATGTTACCACCTCTATAAAAATCGTTTTTTACCAAATTCCGCATGCCCGAAAGTACCGGGAGAGGTAGCATGGACTTACATCGCCGGCCCCCATCCGCTTCCCTCCCGACAATTTCAAGTACTCTTTGACTCTCTTTTCAAAGTCCTTTTCATCTTTCCCTCGCGGTACTTGTTCGCTATCGGTCTCTCGCCGCTATTTAGCCTTGGACGGAATTTACCGCCCAATTAGGGCTGCATTCCCAAGCAACCCGACTCGCAGACAGCACCTCGTTGTGCGGCATGGTCCGGGCCAGACGGGGCTCTCACCCTCCCTGGCGCCCCTTTCCAGGGGACTTGGGCCCGGTCCGTCGCTGAGGACGCTTCTCCAGACTACAATTCGGGCGGCGCAGCCACCCGATTCCCAAGCTGGGCTCTTCCCGGTTCGCTCGCCGTTACCAGGGTAATCCTCGTAAGTTTCTTCTCCTCCGCTTATTGAGATGCTTAAACTCAGCGGGTGGCCCCGCCTGACCTGGGGTTGTCGTCCGAGGGCGCTCGCTCGCGCCCGCCGGCAAAGTGTTAGTGTATATGCCCTAGAGGCCATTACTGTATCATACTAGTTTGTATATTACTTGATGGAAGCTTGGGATATTCACAGCTGTATATACAATCTTGCTCGAAATGGTAGTTTGCTACTTGGTTTGTCTCTGCTTAAATACGTGCATGTGTTTTTTAGCATATCGCTGATATACATATTAGTTGAGCCCTTAGGATCTTTGCTTGATTACCAGCGTTGTGATGGCGCTCACACTCGTGGGGGCTGGGTAATCCATAAGCACATCCTTGTACAGGTCCCTGGTCGTTGGACTATCGAGACAGGGCATCGAGTAGACTAGCGTATGCGCTTCTCATCCCAGTGTGGGAGACGGTCTGTCCCACAGCCGTCAGTACGTCGTACTTGAGATAGTATACGGGTGCTCGTTAGGTTACGAGTACAATGGACAGGACTCGTCGGGAACTGTTGGTTGGTATTATACCTATCGTCAGTTATCAGTTCCCAGGTGACATGAGTACAACTTAGTCCGCTGACTTGACACTGTCACTTCGCCTCGAGTGTGTTCCCACTGCACTTTGATTACTACCCTACCACGGCTCAAAGGAGTTATGCAAACAGGTAGTTTTTGGGTGCAGTCCCGAAGCACTTGGAGGCAGTGACGGTTAGACAGGATTCGTCTCTCACGGTATTAGGGGTTGACATCGCGCTGTGTCTAGGAGAGCCATTACACAAGTAGTCCCTGGCCAGGGCAAGCGAGATATACTGGTAGGTTTCTAGTATTATCTCAGGGTGTTCTGGGCTACACTCCGACACAACTTGTACCGCTATTAGGGGACTGACTTTCACCGCCCCCTAGGCCCACCATGCGATGTATCAGACGAACAGACCGGACTGTACGTAGACTGTCACATACAGGCTCAGTAGGAGTTCAGATGGGGTCACCTCGGCAGTCTTCTTATCGGCATCTACCTGGGGACCGTTATGTACAGCTAGTGCCGCTTGCGGTCTGTGGTTAAACCCACTGCCAGCATAGTGTCGAGTCTTTAGAGTCCCACACAGAGAGCTATTCGCCTTTAGGCAAAATGAGTAGATGTCGCATGGTTTTACGACAGGGTTCGTTCACATCCGCGCACTTGTGCACGTTTTATTATACTAGCGGGCTTTGGTTTAAGCCGGATCCTAGTATATGATTTGGGATTGGTTTTATCTCTTTGTATTCGCGTTCCTCGGATCATGAATACGGGTGTGTATGCACAGTTGCTTGAGACAGAGGAAGAGGACTTTGATTAGGGTTAATGACCATTGTCATTTTTATTAACCCTAATTCTTATGTGTGTATTATGGTTAATTGATATTAGTTTAATATAATTGTGCATGGTTATGGTTGTTGACCATTTGACTATCTTGACTTGTTGACCTTAGTTGACATGTTGACCATCATCATTCCATATAAAAGATGCTCTTTGATCCTTGCAATTAGCATTAAATATGAAATGATAATGGTCATGTCTTGATTAAGCCATGACAATTATCTTACTAATTATCAATTTATAATAATACACACATATATGTGAGAATGGTTATTTTTTCTCTCATTCTATCATTTACTTTCTCTCTCTTGTTCTTCCTCTTTCTCAAGCTCTCCCCTCTCATGTGTTGAGAAACACTTGAGCTTGAGAAAAACCACTTCTTGATAATCTCTACTCTCATCTAGGGTTCTAGGATTAGCACTTCTAGCACCCTAGTTACTTCTAGCTTGGAGTTGAAGCCAAAGGTTGAGGCTTTCGGGTGGATCTTTCTTCGAAGTGAGAAAACGACAAAGGTGACCTCTTTCTACTACTCCAAGGAGCAAGGAGAGAAGGACATAAAGCCGTAGGTATAACCATTCTACCCTTAGCTAGTTTCTAGTTAGCTTTAGCTTGTTTTTGTTTAGCAAAGATCCTTCTTTGTCTAGTCCATGTTGCCTAAAGTGATAAAAATCCTATTTTTATTCCGTTTTCCAGCCTCCCCGTAAGCACCGGGGTGGGCAACGTGGACTTACAGTGGTATCAGAGCCTAACTAAACATAAACTATCTAGGTAGTAAAGTGTATGGATGTTCAATCGGAAAAATCGCAAAACCGAGTTTTCAAAACCCTAACTTTCTGTTAAAATTTTTTCTGTTCAAAATAAAATAAATCATACTCCAAAAATCATCTCAGGGTTTTGTGAAGAAAGCCACCAAAAACGATCCAGTGATTCGCCGAAAGCGCCGCGGTTCCGCGGCAATAGCAAGCTATTGCCGCGCAACCACGGCCGTTTTGGCTCGGTTCTGGGTCGAGTTTGGTGCAGTGTTTTTTTGGCTTGGTTTTAGGATTTTTAAGATGGTTTATATGTGCCCAGGTTTTCCAGAAAAGAAATTTGATTTTGGGGGAATATAAATCCGTATTTTTTGATCGAACTTCAATACACTTTGACTAAAGGGTTATATCTGTGATGTTTATATGTATTGAACGTCGGCTAATCGCTATATGTCGATTAGTGGGGGTTATACATATCTGTGATCTGTGTTTGATGATGGTATGTGTATATGAATGCGTTGGATTGTCGCGGATGAATAGCCGGGGTGGATGTGAGATGGGTGTTTCTTTTTCTTTCATTCATTGTAATATGTAAATTGATGCAATATTATTTGTATGGCCGCACAACCGGGTCGGGGTTGTAGCCGTCATTGTAAATTTCTTTTTACTGTTTTTGCTCCTAGGATAGACCCATGGAGGGGGTACACAAACTACCGGGTATCTCGAAGTGCCGAGTGGCCTACTCACGGTGTTGAGGGAGGTTGCTTTGCTTCGGGTACTTGGCGGGTAGTTTGCCGCACCCGTAGGGGTCTTGGGTGGGGTATTTGGCTATTCACCGCGACCGTGTAATCTGCTTTTCGTTGCAGGCTCGAACGGATTGCGGATTCCTAGTATATCCAATGTATTCATCTGTGATCTGTAATGTCTATCATTGCTATATATTTATATATGATAACTATTTAGGCGTTGCTTATGTTTTACAGCCGCGCTAGCCCAGCCCCCGCTCTGTCGTTAGTTAAGTAACCTAACGGGTGATGACGGGGCCACGTGGCGAATATGAATGGCATAAGCATACGTCAGATTTTGGTTGTTTTCTGCAATGGTAGGATTAAATGATGGGACGGATTAAAAGAACTAATGCAAGAAAATAAACCAAGTAAAAGTCGATTGGAACACTTTGAAAACCACTCGGTTCTTTTCAAAACTAAACTTTTAAATGCGGAGCTTGAACCACCCCTTTTAAAAGCTATCTCGTTCCATCGATTATATCAAGTTCACTACGTTCACGGTTTCGCCAAAACCATTCCTAGCCCTCCATCATTTTAGTTAAATATTCGGTAGTATTCAAGCTATGTATTTTGACCTCACGCCAAGGCATAGTGATTGGTAGCTGCCGGATATTTATCTGTAGCATAGATAGAATGCGTTGGTTTGAGACAGTCGTACTGCCATTTTGGCCTACGTCAAGGGTAGGTACGGGTGGGTTCAAATTAACCGGGATAATGATGGGAGAACTTGACATGTGACTTATGACATTTTGACCTCATGCCAAGGTCATAAGAGCATGGGCCAAAAATCCACATCGGGAGTTTCATAAGCACTGAAACTTGCTAGCGCTGAATACCATTTGGAGTGTGATAATTCTGGTAGGATTCCTTCGGTTTTATCACGCGATGATATTTGGATCCCGATCCTACTGTGAGTATATGCTACTCCTCGGGAAAACTCTCACTTAACGATCAATGCTATAAACCTAGTAAGTGTCTAGAAAGGTGTTAGCGGGACTACGCCCACAGGGAAAAGAGGTTACTTAATTAAGGAACTTCGCGAAAGCGTTGGAAAACCTCCCTCGAAGTACAGACACTGGCCTGGCTGAACGGTTAAGCAAGTATTGTACGGTGAGATTGATCCCGACTAATTCTTTCTTTACGGTTTGAGAAGGATTTCGAGAGACAGTGGGAGCCATCCAGTTTAGACAAACTAAAAACCACTCTAAACTTGCAAGAGCATCATGCTAAAGTGTTTCTTTTCTCTCTCCTAATTGCAGCGACCATTCAACATGACCGGACTTAAGTTATTACTAGATAAAAACATACCGACAGGGCCAAACTACAAAGATTGGCTCATGAATGTCAAGATGGCAATCACTTATGACAAGTTGGGGTATGTCCTTACCACCAAAGCACCCCCTGTCCCAGGTCCCACCTCCAGCGTCACGGATAAGGAAATCCATAAGACATGGGAGATCGATTGCGCGAAGGCCAAATGCCTCGTGCTTGCCTCGATGGACAACGAACATCAGAGGAGGCATGAGAATATGGACCTAGAGTCCATATTTCTCCATACAAAAGAACTGTATGGAGAGCAGTCTCGTATCGCAAGATACGAAGTGTCGAAGAAGCTATTTTCGGCAAGATTGGCCATCGGATCATCGATAGCGGAACACGTGCTTAAGATGATTGGCTACATAGAGGAGCTCGCGGACCTTGGGACCACGTTGGAGAATGAACTCTATACTGATTTGATTCTCCAGTCTCTTCCTTCCACTTACGCCCAATTTATCCTAAACTTCAACATGCAAGGAAAGGAGGTTGAACTTTCCGAACTTCTGAACATGTTGAGGAGTGCTGAGGGCACCCTACAAAAGGGTAGGGAGACATCCACTTTGTTTGTAGGAGGATCTTCCTCTTCTAGATCCAGGGCGAAAGCCAAGGGTAAGAAGAAGAAAGCCCCCGCCAAACTAAGAGGCGGTGTCAGTAAAGTGGATACGAAGGGAAAAGGAAAAGCAACAAAGGTAGCGGGAAAGCTGGTGGGGAAGGAAGAATGCTTCTACTGTCACAAAAGTGGTCACTGGAAACAGGATTGCAAGGCTTGGAAGGCCAGAACACAGGATTTGAAGCGAGTTGCGGCTTCAGCTTCAGGTGTGTATGTTATTGAAAACTGTCTATCAATAAACTCTACATCCTGGGTATTGGATACCGGATCAGGATCTCATATCTGTAATTCTTTGCAGGCGTTGAGAAAGCATAGAGTTTTGAAGGCAGCTGACATGACCCTCAGAGTTGCAAACGGTGCTAGCATGGATGCTGAGGCCGTGGGGGACTATCACCTGGGATTGTCGGATGGACACTTTTTGGTTTTGCGTAGTTGTTATTATGTACCAAATACAACCTGTAATATCATTTCTGTATCTTTATTATCTAAAGAAGGTTATGAATTTGCATTTGTAAGTAATGTAGTGAACATTCACCTTAATCAAGTTTTGATTGGGTCAGGTACATTGAACAACGGTATATACGTATTAAACCAACCACAGATTTTCAATGTCCAGAATACACACAAAAGAAAGTCTCCAGAAATCAATAAAACTTTCTTATGGCATTGTAGACTGGGTCACATCAATGAGAGAAGGTTGACTAAGTTACATGCAGAAGGATATTTGGATCCGTTCGAATATCAATCGTACGCAACTTGTCAATCCTGTCTCAAAGGAAAGATGACAAAGACTCTGTTCACTGGGCACGGAGTAAGAGCGAGCGAGCTCTTGGGACTCATACACAGCGACGTGTGCGGTCCAATGTCTACACATGCACGAAGCGGTTATTTTTACTTCATTACTTTTACGGATGATTTCTCAAGATTCGGACATGTCTTCTTGATGAAGCATAAATCCGAAGCTTTTGAAAAGTTCCAGGAATATAAGAATGAAGTAGAAAAACAAACAGGAAAAAGTATCAAGACACTGAGATCTGATCGAGGTAGTGAATACTTGAGTGCCGAGTTCCCGGGTTACTTAAAAGAGAATGGAATTCTCTCTCAGCTTACTCCTCCATACACTCCGCAACACAACGGTGTATCGGAGAGACGGAACCGAACCCTATTGGATATGGTACGGTCCATGATGAGTAACGCTGAGTTGCCACGATCGTTCTGGGGATATGCGCTAGAATCAGCTGCATACCTTTTCAACCGAGTTCCCACTAAGACTGTGCCTACCACACCATATGAGTTATGGAGTGGGAAGAAACCCTATCTTCAATACTTGAAGATTTGGGGATGTCCAGCTTATGTCAAAAAGCAGCATGCAGACAAACTAGAGGCATGCTCAGTACTGTGCAAGTTTGTGGGATACCCAAAGAACTCCAGGGGGTATCTTTTCTATTACGCAGAGGAACAAAAAGTCCTTGTTTCTCGAAATGCCCATTTTCTGGAACATCAGTTCTTAGAAAAAGAAATAAGTGGGAGCGCAATAGAACTGGAAGAAATTCCAGAACTACAAGCTATTACTGAAAGCTTAGTAGAACCAGAGGGTTCGAAAGATCAAGACATTCCCACGCCACTCCGCAGGAGTAGTAGGCAGTCTCATCCGCCCGAGAGATACTACGGTTTTCTCATTGACGGGGATAGAGAGGATTGCATCATAGATTGTGATGAGCCTACTAGCTTCCAGCAAGCCATTCAGAGCGTCGACTCGGTAAAATGGCTGGATGCAATGCGGACCGAAATGGAGTCCATGTACACCAACAAAGTATGGACGTTGGACATTGCTCCAGATGGGGTAAAACCCGTAGGATGCAGGTGGATCTTCAAAAGGAAGATTGGTGTAGATGGACAGGTTGAGACCTATAAAGCTAGACTGGTTGCAAAGGGTTTTCGTCAAAGACCTGGTTTGGACTATGACGAAACCTTTTCTCCGGTAGCTATGCTGAAATCCATTCGGATCCTTCTTGCCATTGCTGCCTTCCACGATTATGAGATTTGGCAGATGGACGTAAAGACAGCTTTTCTAAATGGACATTTAGAGGAGTGTGTCTATATGGACCAGCCAGAGGGTTTCATTCAGAGTGGGAGCAGCGGAAAGGTGTGAAAGTTGCTTAAATCCACTTATGGACTAAAGCAGGCATCGCGGTGTTGGAACATCTGTTTTGATGAGACGGTCAAGGAATTTGGCTTTATCAAAAATCCAGATGAACCATGCATCTATTGTAGATTTGTAGCGAGAACTGTAGTATTCCTCGTTTTATACATGGATGACATTCTCTTAATAGGAAATGACATTCCTATGCTACAATCTGTCAAGGGGTTCTTGTCACACAGGTTCTCCATGAAAGACCTGGGTGATGCCTCTTACATTCTGGGTATCCGGATCTACCGTGACAGATCCAAGAGGATATTAGGACTTTCATAGTCCAGGTACATCGACACCATACTGAAGAGATTCAGTATGGAAGATTCCAAGCGCGATAATCTACCGGCTTGTCACGGGATCACCCTCTCAATAGAGATGTCTGCCAAGACTGATTTGGAGAGGGATCGCATGTCTATTATACCCTACGCTTCTGCGGTAGGCTCTATAATGTATGCGATGTTGTGTACCAGACCGGATGTGGCTTATGCACTGAGTGTGGTAAGCAGGTATCAGTCAAACCATGGGGAGAAACATTGGATAGCGGTAAAGACCATTCTCAAGTACCTGACTGTTAGGATACGTGCGTGTTCAAGTTTAGTTTTAAATACCGCAATCAAGACGGTTTCGCTTGTAGCTAGCCGGTTGAGTACGGGTCGTCCGCAGGGAGATGGGAGTCTATTTCAAAGTGTTTTAACGAGTTAAGTCCTGTTTTCAGATTTTGTTGGATTATCTAAGTGTTGAGTTGATATTTAAAGAGAGCTTGTTAGGGTTAGGATTAGGTTAGTTTGAGTTAGGAGCCTCCACATCTTTCGTTGCCCCTCTTAATATCGGTGTTACGGTAATCGGCAACAACGGGGATTAGCACGACTAGGAAGGAACTTGCGAGTATAAGCTAGGCTTTCCAACGCATAAGTCCTTCCTTTTGGTGCTTGTCCGTCCGTTCTTGGCTCTTATCCATAACCTCCGGTTAATTCAATCACAACCGGTCTCACTACGGAATCACCGCTATCATGTAGGATAGGGTGCCGTAAGGAGCGGATTGTGGTTCAATTAACGGGAGTCGATTTAAGTTGTTGGGCAAGGAAAGAGTGAGAGAGATTTCCTTCTCTCAAACTTCCCTTATCCTACCCTAACAAGTAAAAAACTACTCACACTTCATGATAAGGAAAAACAAAACAAAACAAAAGAGGAAGATAGAAAGAAGAAATTAGAAGAATAATACTAACTATTTTCGACCTCACCTTGGCGAGGATCGAGCGTAAGTATCATTGTCGTATGAATGATAAAGAAAAAGAGAGAAGAAAGAAACAACAAGAAAATAACAACAACTACTTAACGAATTAAAATTACAACAAGCATAAAGATAAGGAGACAAGCATGATAATAAAATGGTCTTCTTTATTCATCACTCTTCACTCAAAAGCTCACTACAAGTTTAATGGAGAAGAGGTGAGAATAGGAAGAAGAAAAACACTAAACGTAGGCAAAAATGAAAAATACAAGAATGGACCCTTTCCTTTACAAAGTTCTGGGCTATTTATAGGCCAAAAAATGAAAACCTAGGGCAACCACCAGAACACCTGTACAAAGACCAAAATACCCCAAAAAACTGAGCAACTGCCGCCACCATATGGACGCGGATCCGCGGCCCTTTAGAGGAGTTGGGCCCTCATCTTTTTTGTGCTTCCCTGTTCTTCAGTGTACCTAATTCTGGTACATGTATTTTCTCAATTTGGCTCCACGATTTTTCCAGAATTTCTGTTGAGGGAAAGGTGGACTTTTTGTCAAGATTTTGTCATGATTGCCTCGAGCTCCGCGTAGATTTCTTGAAACTTGTTGTTGCCATTGAGCCTTGTGCATGAAGGTGACATTGATTTGACATTTTGTCTTCCTAAACTGGTATCTGGCAACATACGGATGAAGAGCGGAGACTGTGTTTTCTCAGTGGTTGGCAGGAACCCGGATTTTGTTGTGTTTTCCATGAATTTCACCGTTTTAGAATCGATAACCTGTATCCTGCAATTGACTAGCAAACACGGCTCAAGAGTATCTACCGATATGCAATGTGACAAAAATTGGGCGGTATGAAAATGCAAAAATCTGATATGAACAAATACCCCCAAACTTATAATTTGCTCGTTCCGAGCAAAACCCAATTATTCACAAAAAATTTCCTAACCTCACTATCGCAGGGAACGCGATTGCACAGAGCATGTGCAACAAACCGTTAAACCTCTAGGTGTCCCTAGTAGGAGGAGTGTTGTCTCCTGAGGGTTTTCAGCGGATACTACCCACAAAATCCGGTCAAGTTGGTTTTTCAAAATAACTAAGATTCAAACCCTAAAGTTTTGTTTAAGAAAATAACAATTCTTTAATTCTAAGTCTAGACTATCGAACCTTTATTTTTCACACCTCGCTTCTTATTTAACTACAGATTTTATATGTCTTTACGTGCAGTGCAAATAGTGTCGTTAAGTTCCAGAAGGATCGATTAAAGTCATCATGTCGCACAATAAAGCCCAGATAACAATTTTAAAAGGATCACATAAGTTTTTATAAAGAGTTAAGCATTTTTCAAGTTTCGTTTTCCAGTAAGGTTTCAACTTAAGAATTTCTATCTTCCTTAACAGGAAACTAAGTCGTATTTTTCACTCCACCTTTTTCTTGTTTTCATTTCATACACACCTCTGTGAACGTGCAATAGTTTTTATAAAAGCCTGTCTTTTATCAAGATTATTCTCACACAAAGAACCGTTAGGAATTTTAACTCGGAGAGAACACTTGCTTGACTTTGTTTTAAACTGGACTTTCTAGGCTTCTTAGCGAGCTTTGGGCCAATGCACCCAAACCAGTTGGTTTTAGGGCATTAGGTGTAGAAACACCCCTGCGGACTTAATTACTCAAGTTACCCAGGTCCAAAAACAAAAGACAGTTGGCGTGAAAATCAGATGATTTAATACGAACGGAGATATAACCGGCAGTTCCATTATTTTTTTGGATAAAAGACGTGTTTAGTGGGTTCGGTGTGTAATCATTCCAATCAAGTTTCAGATGGGTTATTTTTCAGACTTAGTTCCAATTACGGCATCAATAATATTCCTTCATATTCGCTTTACTTCATAAACTATTCTTGACATTACTTATTTCCGAATAAACCTATTTGATCCTCAGGAAATTATTTATCTGTTTAAAAGTTTTTAAACATAAAAGACTTGTCATCTAATTCCCAAAAACTCACGACACGTGTAGTGTAATGTAAAGACGTATATCAGCTATAGTTAACTTCAAAGGAGAGTTATCTTTCAGGTTTTCAAAATCTAAACATAAGATTTAGTTATTCTTATTTTATCAAACAAAAACGTCGAAATGGTGAATCAAAGTTCTTCCACAAGCTAACTTGATAGAAAAGTTTTTATGTTTTTAGAAAATTTTTGGATTTTTATGGATTTTATGGATTTTAATATGCAGATGCAAAATATACATATGAATGCGAAGGTAAGAAATGCGTACCGAGCATACCCCCAAACTTAAACTGGACAGTGTCCTCACTGTCGTTGCATGAAGAGATCAGTTGAAGGGTCAAAATTGTCGGTTAGTGATAAAAAAATTTTTTTTATTTGTTTTTGTTTTTTAAAGAAACGAAAAAGAATATACATAAATATATACAAAATGGTTTGTACATACCCCCAAACTTATTTGGAACAGTGTCCACTGTTCTTGGCTGGATAACCGAAGTTTGGAGGTAGGCAGAGGAAGATCATTCAAGGTAAACCGGCTCCTGTAAGAACAGGAGCTCCTCTGTTGGTTCGGCGCTAAGGTACGGTTTGCATCGGTGTCCGTTCACTTTGAAAAATGAACCGTCCTTTGGATTTTCCAAATCCACAGCGCCCTGCGGATACACATTCCGCACAAAATACGGCCCTTTTCCAGCGGGATCTGAGCTTTCCAGGATGGAAGTGAAGTCGGGTGTCGTAAAGCAGTACCTGCTGACCAGGTACGAAGGTTTTGCGCAAAAGGTGTTTATCATGAAACACCTTCGTTCGATTCTTAACGACAACCGCGTTATCGCAAGCCTCATCCCTAAGCTCGTTCAGTTCGTTCAACTGCAGCTTCCGATGGCTGCCCGCATCCTCAAGAGACAGATTCAGCTCCTTTATCGCCCAAAATGCGCGATGTTCTATTTCGACAGGAAGGTGGCAGGCTTTTCCGTACACAAGACGATAGGGAGTCATGCCAAGGTCGGTCTTATAAGCGGTTCTAAATGCCCAAAGGGCATCAGTGAGTTTCAGAGACCAATCCTTACGGTTCTTGGAAACCGTCTTCTCCAGTATCTGCTTGATTTGCCGATTTGAAACTTCGGCCTGCCCGCAGGTTTGGGGGTGGTAGGGCGTAGAAAGCTTATGATTAATGGAGTATTTCCGCATTAAGGCTTCGAAAGTTTTATTGCAGAAATGACTTCCATTGTCGCTAATGATCGCTCGGGGGTGCCCAAACCGGGAGAAAATGTTTTCTTTAAGGAACCTAACGACAACCTTGTTGTCGTTAGTCCGGCTGGGCACAGCCTCGACCTATTTAGACACGTAATCAACAGCTAGAAGAATGTACAAGTTCCCAAAAGAGCTGGAAACGTCCCCATGAAGTCTATCCCCCAAACATCGAAAATCTCCACAACCAAGATCGGTTGGAGCGGCATCTCGTTCCTCCGGGATATCCGGCCCATGTGTTGGAACCGGGAGCAAGTCTTGCAATAGTCGTGAGCGTCTTTGAAAAGTTGTGGCCAGTAGAAACCACATTACAAGATCTTCTCAGCCGTCTTTCTGGGCCCAAAATGTCCACCACAGGCTTGATCGTGGCAAAATGACAGCACACTCTTGAATTCCTCATCAGGGACACACCGACGAATAATCTGGTCGGGACAGTATTTGAACAAGTAGGGTTCGTCCCAGTAAAAGTGTTTTACTTGGGATAAGAAGCGATGTCTGTCCTGACTCGACCATTCAGTCGGTAGTAATCCCGTGGCCAAATAGTTCACAATATCTGCGAACCAGGGTTCGCACGATACTGTCAAGAGTTGTTCATCCGGGAAAACGTCGTTGATCGGAATTGGAAGAGAAGGAGAAGAAGGAAGTCGTGAGAGATGGTCGGCAACTACATTTTCACATCCTCGTTTGTCCTTAATGACAAGGTTAAACTCTTGAAGCAAGAGGATCCAACGTATTAACCGAGATTTGGCATCTTTCTTCGCAAAAAGATGGCGCAGAGCTGAATGGTCTGTGTAGACAATGACTGGAGAGCCGATGAGGTAGGGCCTGAACTTTTCTAAAGCAAATACAACAGCCAAGAATTCCTTCTCAGTTGTTGTATAATTGAGTTGGGCGTCGTTCAGGGTTCGGCTCGCGTAATAGATTACGTGCGGCATCTTGTTGATGTGCTGTCCAAGGACAGCACCGATGGCAAAGTCGGATGCATCACACATAATCTCGAATGGGTGCGTCAAGTCAGGTGAAGAAAGAACGGGAGCAGAAGTGAGTGAGCGTTTTAGTGACTCGAAGGCAGTCACACAGCTCGAGTTGAAGTCGAATGGTGTGTCCTTGGCCAGCAAAAGAGTCAAGGGCCTAGCAATCTTGCTAAAGTCCTTGATGAACCGTCTATAAAAACCGGCATGGCCAAGGAAGGCTCGGATATCTCTGACGCATCGGGGAGGAGGCAGATTGGAAATGACCTCAATCTTTGCTTTGTCAACCTCTATGCCATTTTGCAAGATGATATGTCCTAAGACAATACCTTCGCGCACCATGAAGTGGCATTTCTCCCAGTTCAATGTGAGATTCTTGTCCTTACATCGGGTAAGGACAGCGTCAAGATGCAGCAAACACTCGTTGAAGGAGTCGCCGAAGATGCAGAAGTCATCCATGAAAATCTCCAGAAATTTTTCCACCATGTCAGAGAAGATACCCATCATACACCGCTGGAAGGTAGCGTGCGCATTGCATAACCCAAAGGGCATGCGTCGATATGCAAACGTGCCGAAAGGACAAGTGAAAGTAGTCTTGTCCTGGTCTTTTTCGGCGATGGGAATTTGATTATAGCCGGAGTAGCCATCAAGAAAGCAGTAGTACTCGTGTCCGGCCAATCGTTCAAGCATTTGGTCAATGAAAGGTAGCGGAAAGTGGTCTTTCCGCGTTGCGGCGTTGAGTTTTCTGTAATCAATGCAAACTCTCCACCCAGTTTGGGTGCGAGTAGGGATTAACTCGTTCGCCTCGTTAGTTATGACCGTGATGCCCGACTTCTTGGGGACAACATGAATGGGGCTAACCCACTGGCTATCAGAGATAGGGTAAATGATACCACTATCTAGACATTTGACGATCTCCTTCTTCACAGCCTCCTTCATGACTGGATTAAGACGTCTTTGTGGATCCCGGGCTGGTTTGGCATCATCCATCAGATGAATGTGATGCTCAACGATCAGGGGACTAATCCCCTTGATGTCCGCCATGGACCAGCCAAAAGCTTGCCTGTTGCTGTGAAAGACCGCAAGAAGGGCTTTCTCTTGCTCGGGAGCTAGAGAAGCAGAGATGATGACAGAGAGGGTCTCGTTCTCACCTAAGTAAGCATACTTAAGGTGAGACGGCAACGGCTTGAGTTCGAGCGTTGGAGGTGAAATGATGGAAGGCAAGACTGGTGCAAAGGTCTCGAACTCAAAGGACTCCAGCAAAGGTTCAAAGCGAGTGTAAGCAACCGAGTTGGATGGTTCAGGTAACTAATCCGGAAAGTCGAAAGATTCAAACTCGGGTTGTGCGCGGCTAAGATCGTTCGAGAATGTGAAACACTCGTAGTCGTTGTCAGGCACAGAAACAGCTGCAGGTTCGAAGAGAAACACACTAGTGGCGTCAAGATTATCGTGATCAAACAGAAACTCCTCGAATTCACACTCTTCTGGGTTGTCTCCTGGATCGAGCAGACGTCCAGTATATGAGCATTAGGTTCGGCGGGCTGATTCCCCAACCTAAAAATGTTGAGTTCAATCGTCATGTTTCCAAAAGAGAGGTTCATCGAACCATTACGACAATTGATCACAGCATTTGAGGTTGCGAGAAATGGGCGACCGAGTATCACCGGAATTTGATTCCGGGGGTTAGCTACATGCTGTGTGTCTAATACAATGAAGTCAACGGGGAATATGAAGTCCCCGACTTTTATTAACACATCCTCTAGCTCACCCCTAGGATGGGTGATCGATCGGTCGGCCATTTGGAGAGTGCAGTGTGTGGGTTTCAGCTCTCCGACGCCTAATTGCTCGTATACTGAATACGGAAGCAGGTTAACACTGGCACCAAGATCTAATAGTGCGCGGTTGATGTTCTTATCCCCAATAGTAATTGAAATCGTAGGACAGCCAGGGTCCTTCCGTTTTTTGTGGTAAAGATTGGGTAAGGGCATCACTCACAGCACTAGCCAAGAAAACTTTCTTGGGTACCTGAGACTTCCTCTTTTTCGTGCACAAGTCCTTTAAGATTTTCGCATAGGACGGGACTTGTTGGACAGCATCTAAAAGAGGAATGTTAATGTTAACCTGCTTGAATAACTCCAGAATCTTCTCCATTTGAGGATTTTGTTTATTAGACTTCAACCAGTTTGGAAATGGAACATTTTGAAAATTGGTTGAGTCTAATGCTGGAGGAGGAGATTGTGGAGTTGGAACGGATCCCAGAATAGGTGTTTTCGTGGAGTGAGAATTGGGTCCGTTCAGAGCAGAAGAAGTGGAAGGAGAGCCTGTTGAAGAACGGAGAATAGGCTCGGAGAACGGAGAATAGGCTCGGAAGACGAAGAAGAAGAAGAAGAAGAAGAAGAAGAAGAAGAAGAAGCGGCCGGGGTGTCATCGTTGATTCGTTTGCCAATGTTGTTTTGCAGCATCCTTCCCGATCTCAGTGTGGTCACGGCACTCACATTATGATTCTGTTGTTCAAGAGCAACATGTGCATTATGTGGGTGACCGGGATTTGGAAGTGGCTGGGACGGGAGCTTCCCATTCTCTCGCTCGCTTAAGGCCGTGTTCAGTTGTGCAATCTGGGCCTCGATGGTCTTGATGCTTTGCCCGTGTGCGGCAGTGTGTTGCACTAAAGATTGAATCGAAGACTGGATGTTGGCGGTGGATTGAGTCGATTGTTTAACAAACGCCTCCAGACTTCGCCCGAGCGAGGAAACCTTATCGTTGTTCAACGGAACAAAGTTATTTGGTGGAAAAGAGTTGTTGGGTGCAAAGTTGTTCGTCTGGTTTTGGAAAGGTTGGGGTTGGAAGGGCTGCTGATACTGAGTTTGTTGTTGCGCTTGTTGTTGCGGCGGAGGGGCCCTTTGGAAATTGTTGCCTTGGAATTGATTCTGATTCTGATTCCAGGCGAAATTGGGGTGGTTCCTCCAACCGGGATTATAGGTGGAAGAGTATGGATCATTCCTTGGTCTTTGCTGGAAGGCAGCATTAACCTGATCCTGTCCTTGCGGGGGTGGATTGTAAGGACACTCTTCGGTCAAGTGGGAAGGATCGGAACAACAAGCGCAGATGGTACGAAGGGGGAGAACAGGGGCAGGAGCAGGAGCAGGAGCAGAAAATTTGCTCTCTATCGCTTCAAGCTTTCGTGTTATTGCAGCCATTTCAGCTTTCATCGCAATAGAGACATCGAGTTGGTGGATTCCTACCCTAGACTGACCGGTAGAAGTGGAGGTAGAAGAAGAAGAAGTCGGTCTGGTGCTCTCCCACTGTAGCGTTTGCTCCGCAAGATCGTCAAAGAACTGCCACGCTTCCTTGTCAGATTTCGATAGGAAGTGGCCCTGACAGATGGTTTCCAGCAACTGCTTCGTTGCTGGGTTCAGTCCCTCGTATAAGGTTTGGCAGAGTTGCCATTTCTCTATACCGTGGTAAGGACACTGAACAAGAAGGTCTTTGTATCGGTCAAAGCACTTCCAGAAGGGTTCAGAAGGAAGCTGGGAGAATTGGTTGATTTCATTTCGAATTCTTGCGGTCTTATGATTTGGATAGAATTTTTTCAGAAACGCTTTAACAAACTCGTCCCAGCTGGTGATTGAGTGGGAAGCGGTGCTATACAGCCATTTTTCAGCGAGATCGCATAAAGTGAACGGAATGACCCGTAGACGTATAGCATCGTCTGACAGCTGGGTTGTTTTCATCATGGCACAGACATTTTGAAATTTATTAATGAAGATATAGGCATCTTCAGATTCGAGCCCATGAAAACGTGGAAGCATGTTGATGAAATGGGGCTTAATTTCAAAGTTGTCCCTATTGGCCGGAGGAAGAGAAAGGCAGGTGGGAAGTGCAGAACGGGTGGGGTAGAAACGATCCTGGAGCGCGATTCGCTGCGGCGCTACAACAGGCGGAGGTGGTGGGAGATTGGTCTCCGTAGGAGGTGGAGCCAATCCAGCGGTGGTCAAAGAGATGTTCGGATTAAATCCCGACATCGCGGAAGAAGAGGTTGGTGAAGGTGAAGGTGAAGGTGAAGATGTATGAACCGAATTCCGGTCAACGTCGGAGTTGGCCGGCAAAGGAAGGGGTGAAAGAGGAGTGGACGGAGTATCGACTTCGGAGTCGATCGCGTAGTCGGTCGCGACTAACGTAACACGGACTAGATGGGCGCTTGTGTCCCGAGTCCAAGCGGACATACACTAAACGAGTTTAGTATAGTCAAAGCGGAGAAGGTGAGGGTAAGAAAACGTCAATGGAGAAAGGCGATGGGTGGTGGGTGAAAATGGATTTGGCGACAAAAGGGCAAGTTTTTATAAAAGTTTTTTGATTTTTTCTTTTTTTTTTGTAGAAAGATTTTTACAGATATATGTACGGATATACGGATTAAGTAATCACAACCAAGATATGCACAATCTCACCTAGATCTACGGTCGCCTAGGTCTACTAGACCTGCTCCTAACTGTTCCAGAGGGCTAGAAAAAGGACCTCAAACCTCCTCTTCTCCGTCTAATGCGGCCAGATAAGTGCCAGGTAAGTGGGAGGTTGTCCAACGCTTTCGCGAAGTTCCTTAATTAAATAACCACTTTCCTTCGTCACACTTGCCTAGGCACCGCAAAAGTCAGATAGGATAAACGGCCGATGCCTGTAACTAGTCCTCTGTCCTAATGAGCGCGAAGTCCTTAGGGCTGAAGTCTAGTATGTTTTAATTTACAATGGACAATGCATATGCTTTAGTGATTTTTGGGGTCCTGGGAAGGGTGATGAAATCCCCACCCAATCTGGATTGGTTTCAAGCCCCTTAAGTCTGTATTAAAGAAATGCAAAGCAGTAACAAATCAACTGCAAACAATTTTTTATTTTGCGGCGCAAAGAATCCTGCACAAGAACAGTTTATTGGAAGGGGGAGAAGAATTTGCGCAAAGAAGGCTGCAGAAAACACAATTCAGTGGAGTCCAGATGAGTGGAGAGGAGCAGAGAGACTTTCAGAGAGATTTTGGGGCTCTGAAGCCACCAAGTGGCCGCGGATCCGCGGCCTAAGCATCCTTATGCCGCGTTTCCGCGGCTATATGGTGGGATTGGAGCCTCAAAATTTTTGTGTGGGCTTCTGTGCTTGTTCTCTGCTTGTCTGGATTTGCTGAATCTTTAGTTGCTTACTGGACCTGCTCCAGATCTCGACAGAAGACCGTTTGTTCCCTTTTGGTCCGTCGCGGTGTAGCTGCGAAATGTGGGTCTATCTTCCCACGTCTTTGGCACTGTACTTGAACTCCGCATTATCCGACGTTTTTGGCGTCGATCTTGAACTTCGTATTTTCCTGCACACTTGCACAAAAGCTAATCAAAAATAACAAGATGGTTTCTTTTATACACTACGCTTCTGCGGTAGGCTCTATAATGTATGCGATGTTGTGTACCAGACCGGATGTGGCTTATGCACTGAGTGTGGTAAGCAGGTATCAGTCAAACCATGGGGAGAAACATTGGATAGCGGTAAAGACCATTCTCAAGTACCTGACTGTTTGGATACGTGCGTGTTCAAGTTTAGTTTTAAATACCGCAATCAAGACGGTTTCGCTTGTAGCTAGCCGGTTGAGTACGGGTCGTCCGCATGGAGATGGGAGTCTTTTTCAAAGTGTTTAAACGAGTTAAGTCCTGTTTTCAGATTTTGTTGGATTATCTAAGTGTTGAGTTGATATTTAAAGAGAGCTTGTTAGGGTTAGGATTAGGTTAGTTTGAGTTAGGATCCTCCACATCTTTCATTGCCCCTCTTAATATCGGTGTTACGGTAATCGGCAACAACGGGGATTAGCACAACTAGGAAGGAACTTGCGAGTATAAGCTAGTCTTTCCAACGCATAAGTCCTTCCTTTTGGTGCTTGTCCGTCCGTTCTTGGCTCTTATCCATAACCTCCGGTTAATTCAACCACAACCGGTCTCACTACGGAATCACCGCTATCATGTAGGATAGGGTGCCGTAAGGAGCGGATTGTGGTTCAATTAACAGGAGTTGATTTAAGTTATTGGGCAAGGAAAGAGTGAGAGAGATTTCCTTCTCTCAAACTTCCCTTATCCTACCCTAACAAGTATAGAACTACTCACACTTCATGATAAGGAAAAACAAAACAAAACAAAGAGGAAGATAGAAAGAAGGAGATTAGAAGAATACGACTAACTATTTGCGACCTCACCTTGGCGAGGATCAAGCGTAAGTATCATTGTCATATGAAGGATAAAGGAAAAGAGAGAAGAGAGAAATAGCAAGAAAATAACAACAACTACTTAGCAATTTAAAGTTACAACAATTATAACAAAAGTAAAGAGACAAGCATGATAATAAAATGGCCTTCTTTATTCATCACTCTTCACTCAAAAGCTCACTTACAAGTTTAATGGAGAAGAGGTGAGAAGAGGAAGAAGAAAAACACTAAACCTAGGCAAAAATGAAAAATACAAGAATGGACCCTTTCCTTCACAAAGTTTTGGGCTATTTATAGGCCAAAAAATGAAAACCTAGGGCAACCACCAGAACACCTGTACAAAGACCAAAATACCCCAAAACACTGAGCAACTGCCGCCACCATATGGCCGCGGATTCGCGGCCTAGACCCCCTATTGGCCGCGGATCCGCGGCCCTTTAGAGGAGTTGGGCCCTCATCTTTTTTGTGCTTCCCTGTTCTTCAGTGTACCTAATTCTGGTACATGTATTTTCTCAATTTGGCTCCACGATTTTTCCAGAATTTCTGTTGAGGGAAAGGTGGACTTTTTGTCAAGATGTTATTATGATTGCCTCGAGCTCCGCGTAGATTTCTTGAAACATGTTGTTGCCATTAAGCCTTGTGCATGAAGGTGACATTGATTTGACATTTTGTCTTCGTAAACTGGTATCTGGCAACATACGGATGAAGAGCGGAGACCGTGTTTTCTCAGTGGTTGGCAGGAACCCGGATTTTGTTGTGTTTTCCATGAATTTAACCGTTTTAGAACCGAGAACCTGTATCCTGCAATTGACTAGCAAACACGGCTCAAGAGTATCTACCGATATGCAATGTGACAAAAATTGGGCGGTATGAAAATGCAAAAATCTGATATGAACAGTACCTGAGAAGGACTAAGGAGATGTTCTTGGTGTATGGCGGAAAAGACCTCCAGATTGAGGCCTTTGCTGACTCCAGCTTCCAGAGTGACAAGGATGATTCCAAGTCCATGTCGGGTTTTGTCTTCACCCTCAATGGAGGGGCGGTGTGTTGAAAGAGCTCCAAACAGGAAACCGTTGCTGACTCGACTATGGAAGCGGAATACATCGCTGCATCTGATGCCGCAAAAGAAGCTGTCTGGATGAGGATGTTCTTGAAAGAACTTCAGGTGGTTCCGTCCATTGTTGACCCAATACCTCTGTATTGCGACAATAACGGGGCTATAGCTTTAGCGAAGGAACCCAGGTCCCATCAGAAATCCAGACACATCTTGAGGTGGTATCACCTGATCAGGGAGATCGTGGATCACCAGGAGATCGAGGTTCGGAGGGTTGCTTCAGAAGATAACACTGCAGATCCATTCACCAAGGCCTTGCCCCAGACTTAGTTCGAGCGGCTGATCGAGATGATAGGTCTTCGATACGCCAGTACATGGCCTCAGTGCAAGTGGGAGATTGTTAGTGTATATGCCCTAGAGGCCATTACTGTATCATTCTAGTTTGTATATTACTTGATGGAAGCTTGGGATATTCACAGTTGTATATACAATCTTGCTCGAAATGGTAGTATGCTACTTGGTTTGTCTCTGCTTAAATATGTCCATGTGTTTTTTAGCATATCGCTGATATAAATATTAGTAGAGCCCTTAGGATCTTTGCTTGATTACCAGCGTTGTGATGGCGCTCACACTCGTGGAGGCTGGGTAATCCATAAGCACATCCTTATACAGGTCCCTGGTCGTTGGACTATCGAGACAGGGCATCGATACTCCGGAGTAGACTAGTGTATGCACTTCTCATCCCAGTGTGGGAGACGATCTGTCCCACAGCCGTCAGTACGTCGTACTTGAGATAGTATACGGGTGCTCGTTAGGTTACGAGTACACTGGACAGGACTCGTCGGGAACTGTTGGTTGGTATTATACCTATCGTCAGTTATCAGTTCCCAGGTGACATGAGTACAGCTTAGTCCGCTGACTTGATACTGTCACTTCGCCTCGAGTGTATTCCCACTGCACTTTGATTACTACCCTACCACGGCTCAAAGGAGTTGTGCAAACAGGTAGTTTTTGGGTGCAGTCCCGAAGCACATGGAGGCAGTGGCGGTTAGACAGGATTCGTCTCTCCCGGTATTGGGGGTTGACATCGCGCTGTGTCTAGGAGAGCCATTACACAAGTAGTCCCTGGCCAGGGCAAGCGAGATATACTGGTAGGTTTCCAGTGTTATCTCAGGGTGTTCCGGGCTACACTCCGACACGACTTGTACCGCTATTAGGGGACTGACGTTCACCGCCCCCCTAGGCCCGCCATGCGTTGTATC
>JASDDO010000031.1:191508421-191565921 GCA_030015575.1 Agapanthus africanus
GAAAACGAACTGGCAACTCCAAAAATTGATCCCGTAATAAATTACAGGAAAACCCCGCTACTGTATATACATACACGCATTTGTATTCCGACCGAAATACAAATGCAATGAGACAAAATCTACACTGTACAATACTTGGATCCGGCTTAAACCAAAGCCCGCTAGTATAATCCGTCCGATCATGATCCGTGCAATACCGCACGTATCTGATCGAACCCTGCCATATCTCCATATGGCCTCTACAGTGTTTCGCCCGAAACTTGAGCAACTGTTCTGTGGGGAACACTAAAGACTCGTCAATACTATGGCTGCGGATTTAACCACTAACACGTCAGAGGTATTAGCCATACGTGATGGGCTACCAGCTATTGACCAAAAGGGACGTCGATGAGCGAACTCATCCTGACACCCTACTGAGCCTGTCAGTGACAATATCCGTACAGTCCGGTCCGTTCGTCTATGAGCATCGCATGGCAGGCCTAGGGGGTTGGTAAAAGTCAGACCCCCAAAAGCGATACAAGTCGTGTCGGAGTGTAGCCCAGAACACCCTGAGATACTACTGGAATACCTACCAGTAAATCTCCTGCCTTGGCCAAGGACTTCGTGTAATGGCTCTCCTAGACACAGCGCAACCTCACTCCCAATACCGGGAGAGACGAACCCCTGAAGATCCGCTCACTGCCTCCATGTGGCTCGGGACTGTACCCAACTAAAACCTGTTTGCACGTCTCCTATGAGCGTGGTAGGGTAGTAATCAAAGTACAGTAGGAACTCACACGAGACAAATGACGATCCTCAGGTCGATGAACTAACATGTACATATGTCACCAGGGAACTGCTATCTGACGTCAGGTATAAGACCAACTAGCATGTTCCCGGCGAGTCATGTCCGGTGTACTCATAACCCAATGAGCACCTGTATACATCTTAGGTGAACCAACTAACACCAGTGGCTTGTGAGACCAGCCACCGCCCCTCGTCGGGGTCCCGACTGTATACACTAGTCTACTCTGGAGTATCGATGCCCTGTCTCGAAACTCCCACGACTAGGGACCTTTTAAGGATGTGCTTATAGACTACCAGCTCCCACATATATGATCGCCCTCATACTGCTGGCAGTAAAGCAAGAATCCTAGGGGCTCTATCAACGCGCAATAGTGACCTGTAAGGTCACCTAAAGCAGTACACGATGATAAAGATAAACCTGATAGCATACTATCATCTTGAGTAAGACTGTCCAACCGGAATAGGTCCTCCCTCAATCATTGCAATCACGTGCCTGTGATCCAATAATTGACTCTGAGGGCACTATCTCCAACAATCTCCCACTTGCACTCAAGGCTAATTATTTCGATGTCGCATACTCACAGCCCGTGTGATACCGAACACCCAACTCCTCTACTAGTCAGTCTCACAAATATCGTTTGCGAAACTATTGCGTTCGAGGAATAGCTTCAGTGAGTGGATCCGCTTTGATGTTTCTTTCTATGTCTCTCTATATCTCAAGTTCGCGGAGAAACCCATCTCGTGAAATGAGCAATACCTGTCTTAGAATATGTCTGGATGTCTGATGGGACCTAGCTCATAAATGAAATCCAAATCCAAACTTCTTAGACTGTATCGTCAACTGAACATAATCAGTATCCTGCGCCATGCCTCCCTCAGTATTGCCTTGGACCACCTGTCCAAAATACTGCCCCTCGTCAGAAGGAAAACTATAACTCTGGCAACCTCCCTGTCGTCCAGGTCACCTTGGAAGCCTGGAATGATAACTGTCTCCCGAATGAGGTTGTCGTTATCATATCCCTAAAACATCCACTTATGTTCTAAAACTGCTTCCGACTGTTTCTCCAGGATTGGATCAATGTCAACTTATTGCATCTACTGCAAAAACAACATCTGGTGTGGTACTTGACATGTCATGATTGACTCAATTGCCTAAGCAAGTGATCTGCCAATCATGCACATCCCTCTCTCCTTTAGTCTGTAAGACACCTTTAGAGAGGGTGACTCCATCACCTACAGGTACACTACCGTGCCAGGAGTCGTCCATTCTAAATACTCTTAGAATGCTGTCTAAGTACCCTTATTGGGAAACTACCCAAATCTAGATCTAAAACCATAGATCCAGTAATCAGAATGTCTGATATAATGTCTAAGTCCCATGTGGAGAAACCACTGTGTGACGACCAAAGTATAACCGATCGTAGTATAGGAATATCACTTCCTACTCTGTGTATGTCATCTAAATACCAGGACATCACACCCTACTACCTTCTTAACAGATCCATCCCCTATTCTGATGAAGTCAAACCTATGACTGTCACGTCAGAAATGGATGATCTATCTCCGCTATATCTGCTTTAGTCTATAAATAGACATAAGACACTTGTCAACCAATGCTTCCGCTGCTCCCACTGTCTACGACAACCCTCTGGCAGAGTCATATACACGTACACTTCTAAAGCTAGTTAAGAACGACGCTATACTCATCCTCTTGCCGGGTCTCGCAGCCTGGAACAACAGCAATGTCAAGCCTGGGTAAACAAGAACCTCCCTGCCACCGTCCTTGAGGCTACCGGAGTACCTCTCGGGTGCTTGAGGTTACCTATCTTATCTGCGGAGTGGCCAAAGGAATGTCAAACAAGATTGAATCTTTAGGTTCTTATCAAATCTTCAGTAATCGTTTGCGGTTCTGGAATCACTTCCAGTTCTACCTTACTCCCACTACTGTTTTCTGAAAAAATCCATTTTTATTAAAACTGTGGCGAGTCTAGAACAATATCACTATTGATCTTCCAGATGATAGAAAGTCAACACTCGTCATAGCCTAGGTCAACCCACAAACAGCCATTACAGAAACGTGCCTTGAGTTATCCAGAGTCTGGTTTTAAGCATAATCCGGACAACTCCCCGTACCTTAACATCGTTAAGATATGAACTGTTCTATATCCAATATAGAACCAGAGGCACTGATTTAATTGAACCAGATTCAAATCTTGCAGCTGTCTCCAGTGCAAGTCAACTAAATGGAAAGAGGCCGATCAGCGTTACTCAACTTAGGAATGCTTCCAATTATGAGTAACCTGAAAGGGAAGCAAGTTCTCTACATCATTACTATCAACTGAATACCCTACACAAGTATCTACATCTTCGATCTTCTTGAAGAATCACGATACTTGCAACACCCGGTTCTCTACTTTATTCAAATACCTATAACTTCTCAAAATTCGGACCCTGTGTTTCGACGAAACACCTGTCTAAAAACTTGAGATGTTATAAGTAAACCGAATATAGTACGAGGACCAACCCCTCTGTCCTGATGGACCCTGGACAACATACAATACTCTGTATAAGTCCCTTGAGTCTGATAACTCAATCCATGTGTGTCGTAGGTTGAAAACTGTACTTATGGTTATGAAGAATTACACCGATGTTCAATGCTCCTTACCTAATCATCCACTGATATGGGTAAATGTCATGGACATAATTTCAAAAAGGTAAATCTCACTCTATAAAAATAGACGTACAGATATATCAATTTGAAATTGGTGCATAACAGCGGATATTCAAAACCAAATATTTGCCGACCGGCAAACAACCCAGGCGATTTCCTCAAATATCACTAATTAAAACGAATTCCGATATAATGAGGAAGATCATATAATTCCCAATAACTTACTCCCACTCATCATCTGTAAAACCATACATATGTGAGAATCATACCTGGTAAATACATACCCTGGAGTAAGTATCTAATCGGGAAATCAGTTTTCCTTTAACAGTACACATTGAAACTGAAACATTGTAAATGTTTCGTAGGGGTATCCTGGTTTTCTTAGTAATGCCTCTTCCATTATCCTGATTCACAACTGTAACCGTATAATTTTTTGCCATCTTTCCAAAATCCCTTTATATGTCTTTAGTCATTACCTTCTGTACACCCTTTTAGGCCAAATGGTTTTCTTCCTTCTCACCGTTCGTCACCAACCTATGGTTTGGAAGAAGACTATCCAATAAGCATAATGGGTATACTGTCCTAATCCTAGGAGCACTCGCAATGCGAGAGAAGGTGAAGATAAAAGACAACCGAATAAACCTTATTCCTATTTCTCCTGAACCAGAATCCATCCCTGAACTGGAACAAGTTCATTTCGAGTTCGTATATAACCATACGATGGAGTATCCAATAAACTGTGGATCTTCGTAGTGATATGGAGTGTTCTGGAGAAATACAAAGGTGATTTAGGATTGGCGAAGAAATATTTGGTTTGGTCTTGAATAGTAGTCGCAATTTACTTTGCCCTCTTACTAATCCCTTGATATGTCTTTACTTAATACCTTCTGTACACCATCGTTATGCTAATTGGGTTTCTTCATTCCCCACCGGTCGGCACCAACCTAAGGTTTGGAGGAAGACTATCCAATTTGCGTAATAGGTGTACTATCTCCTAAACCAAGGAGTACTCGCAACCTGAGAGAAGGTAAAAGGAAAAGACAACTGAATAGTCCTATCCGTTTTCTCCTGAATCGGAAACCATCCTCGAATAAATTCCTTTGAGTTCGTATATAACCATACGATGGTTTTGTCCAATGGAAGTGGACGTTCTTAGTAATACGAGGTGTCCTGGAGAAAAGGGTAAAAGTAGGAGTGGCAATGAGGTTTGCAACTCTGACAATCCAAAAGCCAGTGTTTAAGAAGGTTCGGTTAATTTTGGTCACTGAGTCATAGTCTTAGGGCCGGGTCAAAGGTCGCTGCCAAAGAGAGAGAGAAAAGAAACACTCAGCGCACACTCTAACCTAGATCAGAATGGTTACCAATTTATCTAATCTGGAAACCTCCGACTGTACCGTCAAATTCTCCTCCAAACCTGAAAGAAGAATTAGTCGGGATAACCCGAGGTGTAAACCAACGCATCAGTGGGAATCGGGATCCAACTATCATCGCATGATAATGTGACGGAATCCGCTCACGTCATCACACTCCAGAAGGTATGTGCATATCTGGCAAGTTTCAGTTTCTTTAGAAACTCCCGATGTGATTTTTACCCCATGCTCTTTGTAACACCTTAGAATGTGTTTTGTTGCTAATTATATTTTAATATATAGTTTTTAATAAAAAAAGTTTACCAAATTGGTTTTTAAATATTTTATCTTATTTAATGAGTATTTTATTAGAATTTTGCTAGGCACACACACACTTGTGCATGTTAACTTGGGTTGTTTTTGGGGTTAAACCATGATTAGCAACCATAGTTAACCAACCATTTTTTTTCCTAGCCTAGTTTTAATTATTTGTTTAAGTGCTTTTGGGGTTTAATAGTATGCATGGTTGTAATTGTAGTGCTGGTTTTTAAAATGAAAAGGGTTTTATTATTGGTTGACTTGGAGAGAGAGAGAGAGAGAGAGCATGGGCATTATGGCCTTGCCCATCCCATGCTTCATTTAATGAAGTGACAGAGAGTGAGAAGGGGGGGTTCTTTTGTGTGCTCATTCTCCATCTCATTTCTTTTCTTCTCTCATTATCTCACTCATACACACACACACTCACCTGAGAGAGAGAGAGAGCTCCAGCAGCAGCAGCAGCTAGCATCGCCAACACCATCAGCATCATTGGCAGCAGCAGCAACAGGATCAGCAGGAGCAGGAGCAGCAGCTGCAGGCATCCACATCATCATCATCACAGCAAGAACAACAACAACATCAACAACATCATCAGCTTCACCATCATCATCTTCAGCAACAGCAGCAGAGAGCATCAGCAGCAGAAGAAGTAGCAGCAGCAGCAGCCCAGGGCAGCAGCATCAGCAGTAACAGCTCCAGCAACTCGCAGGAGCTCTTCTCCACTCCTTCACCTGCTTCCTAGGGTTGCACAGAGTATATTTTCTGAACCCTATTGCTTGTTGTGTAGCTTGTGCGTAATTTGGTGTCGATTAGTGCTAAATTAGCTAAATTGTGCTAGATTATGGTGTTTGAGTGGAATGGTGGTAAATTGTTGATTGTGTTGGTTAACCCTAGCTATCTAAGTGTTATTAGGGTCACTTCATTGAGGAATAACCCAGATTACACTAAAATACCATAGGTTTCCCATTTTGTGCAAATTAGTGTTTTTAAGGTGATTTTTGTGACTTTTGAAATCTGCTTTTGATCCGGACCCTACAGAACAAAATTGAGGAAACTGGAGCATGCTTGTTAGGTCTAGATGACACCACCAGAAAAAGAACCCATTCCTCCCTAACTTAGCCGCCAATTTCCTTGTTTTGGCCGCAAATTGCGGCCCAGTGGGGAGCTTGGGTGTTGGGGTTTTGGTGTAGGGCTCCCTGCTGTGTTTTTTAGGTCCTTGACATGTCTAGTTTTGTAATATCTTGCCTGTAGGAAAATCTGGGACTATATGTCATTTTGTGTTCGTGGTGTTTGCGCGATACGCGCGATACGTGAGTGGGTTCTGTGATTCAGCGTATCGCGACGTGTCGCGATGGGTTTTAGACGCGTACACACACGATTCAGCGTATCGTGCACACGCGCGTTTAGTTCGCGACGCGAGTTTCTCGTTTCGATTCGGTATCGCGGGATATTTGACTTATATGTGATTTCTTGTCGTATTTGCAGGTTTGCAGACGGACACAGCTACAGGGGAAGCAGGTGATAAGATTCACCCAGCGTGGAGTTTAGGTGAGTAGATATAACATCTATAGGGGAATCGCCCGCATGGCGTTATGCGTCTGGGCTAGGATTCAATTACCTGTCGCACTTTCTACGTCATTGTAGAATTGCGCCCTACTGCATTTCCTTGATATAGTTATATACTGTGACTAGCAGCCGTAGGACACTGCACACATTATTGACGGTTCATGTTGCACGAGCACGGATTGCATGCTACACATACACCGTCAATAATTGCCATGTCACACACTACCCCTTATAGCTACCATTGCTTGCCACACTTGACATCTAGTTATCGGTATACGTATAGTGTATCATACCTTTAGTGATAGGTATATTTTCACTTTGCGATACAGCTACAGGTATACCTCCTACATATTTTACCTACACCGGGAGGGATTTCCTACATATGTTACTTATACCCAGGGGGGTATACGACATCAGTTCCTATAGGTAGATACCTATACTTTGCTACACCTGTATGTTAGATACATATTCAGTTGTTGTCGCATATTCACATTTACTGATGTTACTTAGCTGTACCTTATCATGATTTCGCATACATCTGGTTCAGCTATATACTTGTGTTTACCTGCTCGCATTCAGATATATCGCATACATTATTCCTGGATTGCGCATTGTTTATCTAGATTTTTCATGATGTTTTCGGGATTTGGGAACCGCGGGAGTTCATGAAATTATGCATACATGTAACAACCCGGTTTCCTTGATATGATATTTCGAGCGTCCCCCATGAGTTTTATCGGTTCTGATTTTATGCTCCATACGATGTGTGGTTGCCGTATGAGAGTACATGGTGGGGCCCGATATGGTTCCCCTCGGCAAGAAGATCGATGGGTTTGCCGATTGAGCCTGGAGGCGGGCGAGTACCTACCGGTGATTGTTTTGACCTGGCAGTTGTCCGGAGGCTACTGGCCAGAGTAGAGAGATGGATGCGGGATGACCTGTACTGTCGGGGCCGAGGGCCGACACTGCAGACGGACCCCGTGGGCTGTCCGGACTGACGGAGCCCCATATACGAGGATTTCTGTGTCGATGCTTGGCACACGGTTTCATGATATTTCTTTAACTACCTTTTTGTATATAACAGGGGATTTAGCCGTTGTTATATATACCCTTACACCAATATTAGTGGTATGGGACGCTAATATATGTGTATTGCCCCCATCATATTTATTTCTGTACATATATATAGCTTTAGGATGTTAGATTCTTACTTGAGATTGGACTTGGGATACTAAGTGATTCATTGGGACTTGGACATTGGATATACCTATGTGATTGGTGACTTGTACATTCGGGATATAGGAGATTACTCGATATTGTACATTGAGGAGATGTGAGACTTATTTGATGTGAGTGGCCAATAAGGGGGCCTGGTTTGAGGATTTGGGATTGGAGTATCTTGATGGATTGTGATCCTGCCACGACGTCAGGTTTCCGTGGAAATGACATATTCCACCCTATACCTCACCCTTACCTACCTTATGCACAGATTCATATATTGGGAGTACTTGTCGTGTACCCTTATGATAGTTGCATATTTGCCTTCTCATATCTCTATTGCATAGTTATTGCATACTATTATCATGTCATCATTGCTTCACATAGTAAATGTACCTGCTAGTGTACTCTTCTTATTCAGCATTGCATGACATATTACTACTGTAATCGCATATCTTAGATTCATGCTGTACGTGCATTCCTGCGATTACCTGCATATGTTTTATACTATTCACGAGTTGGCAACTCACCCCCGTTGTGCCACAGGTGTTTCAGGTTGTTCCCCAGAGTAGTCGAGGCAGGCTATTCCCCTATCCAGCTATCTGATTGATAGGATACGTGCGTGTCAAGTTTAGTTTAAAATACCGCAATCAAGACGGTTTCGCTTGTAGCTAGCCGGTTGAGTACGGGTCGTCCGCAGGGAGATGGTTGTCTTTTTCAAAGCGTTTTAACGAGTTAAGTCCTGTTTTCAGATTTTGTTGTGGTTATCTAAGTGTAAGTTGATATTTAAAGAGAGCTTGTTAGGGTTAAGATTAGGTTAGTTTGAGTTAGGATTCTCCTCATCTTTCGTTGCCCCACTTAATATCGGTGTTACGGTAATCGGCAACAACGGGGATTAGTACGTCTAGGAAGGAACTTGCGAGTATAAGCTAGGCTTTCCAACGCATAGTCCTTCCTTTTGGTGCTTGTCCGTCCGTTCTTGGCTCTTATCCATAACCTCCGGTTAATTCAACCACAGCCGGTCTCACTACGGAATCACCGCTATCATGTAGGATAGGGTGCCGTAAGGAGCGGATTGTGGTTCAATTAACGGGAGTTGATTTAAGTTATTGGGCAAGGAAAGAGTGAGAGAGATTTCCTTCTCTCAAACTTCCCTTATCCTACCCTAACAAGTATAGAACTACTCACACTTCATGATAAGGAAAAACAAAACAAAACAAAGAGGAAGATAGAAAGAAGGAGATTAGAAGAATACGACTAACTATTTGCGACCTCACCTTGGCGAGGATCAAGCGTAAGTATCATTGTCACATGAAGGATAAAGGAAAAGAGAGAAGAGAGAAATAGCAAGAAAATAACAACAACTACTTAGCAATTTAAAGTTACAACAATTATAACAAAAATAAAGAGACAAGCATGATAATAAAATGGCCTTCTTTATTCATCACTCTTCACTCAAAAGCTCACTTATAAGTTTAATGGAGAAGAGGTGAGAAGAGGAAGAAGAACATGTAAACTAAAACTAGGCAAAAAAGAATACAAGAATTGGACCCTTTCCTTCACAAACTTCTGGGCTATTTATAGGCCAAAACATGAAACCCTAGGGCAACCAACAGAACATACATGAAAAGACCAACCTACCCCCAGAACCCGATTCTGTTTGGCGCCAGAAGGGCCGCGGAACCGCGGCCAAGACCCCCATTTGGCCGCGCTTCCGCGGCCGTATTGTTGACTTGGGTCTGGGTCTTTTTGGTGGGACCCTGATCTGATAGGAGCTTCACTCTGGTTCATATACTTTCTGAAAATACTTCCATATTTCTTCCAGAATTTCTGTTGAGGGAAAGGTGGACTTTTTGTCAAGATTTTGTTATGATTGCCTCGAGCTCCGCGTAGATCTCTTGGATTTTGTGCTACCATTGAGCCTTGTGCATGAGAGTGACATTGATTTGACGTTTTGTCTTCCTAAACTGGTATCTGGCAACATACGGATGAAGAGCGGAGACCGTGTTTTTATCTGTGGTTGGCAGGAACCGGATTTTGTCGTGTTTTTCATGAATTTCTTCGTTTGAGAACCGGGAACCTGTATCCTGCAATTGACTAGCAAACACGGCTCAAGAGTATCTACCGATATGCAAAGTGATAAAAATTGGGCGGTATGAAAATGCAAAAATCTGATATGAACAAATACCCCCAAACTTATCATTTGCTCGTCCCGAGCAAAGTCCATTTATTCACAAAAAATTTCCTAACCTCACTTTCGCAGGGAACGCGATTGCCCTGAGCATGTGCAACAAGCCGTTAAACCTCTAGGTGTCCCTAGTAGGAGGAGTGTTGTCTCCTGAGGGTTTTCAGCGGATACTACCCACAAAATCCGGTCAAGTTGGTTTTGTAAAATAACTAAGATTCACATCCTAAAGTTTTGTTTTAGAAAATAACAATTCTATAATCCTAAGTCTAGATTATCGAACCTTTATTTTTCACACCTCACTTCTTATTTAACTACAGATTTTATATGTCTTTACGTGCGGTGCAAATAGTGTCGTTAAGTTCCCGAAAGGTCGAATAAAGTCATCATGTTGCACAATAAAGCCCAGATAACAATTTTAAAAGGATCACATAAGTTTTATAACGAGTTAAGCATTTTTCAAGTTTCGTTTTCCAGTAAGGTTTCAACTTCAGAATTTCTATCTTCCTTAACAGGAAACTAAGTCGTATTTTTCACTCCACCTTTTCCTTGTTTTCATTTCATTCACACCTCTGTGAACGTGCAATAGTCTTTATCAAAGAGTAAAACCTTCATATCTCCGTTAAAATTTTTTTTTAAAAGCCTATCTTTTATCAAGATTATTCTCACACAAAGAACCGTTAGGAATTTTAACTCGGAGAGAACACTTGCTTGACTTTGTTTTAAACTGGACTTTCTAGGCTTCTTAGCGAGCTTTGGGCCAATACACCCAAACCAGTTGGTTTTAGGGCATTAGGTGTAGAAACACCCCAGCGGACTTAATTACTCAAGTTACCTAGGTCCAAAAACAAAAGACAGTTTGGCGTGAAAATCAGATGATTTTATACGAACGGAGATATAACCGGCAGTTCAAATATATTTTTTTTTTTGGATAAAAGACGTGTTTGGTGTGTTTGGTGTGTAATCATTCCAATCAAGTTTTAGATGGGTTATTTTTCAGACTTAGCTCCAATTACGGCATCAATAACATTCCTTCATATTCGCTTTACTTCATAAACTATTCTTGACATTACTTATTTCAGAACAAACCTATTTGATCCTCAGAAAATTATTTATCTGTTTAAAAGTTAAAACATGAAAGACTTGTCATCTAATTCCCAAAATCTTACGACACGTGTAGTGTGATGTAAAGACGTATATCAGTTATAGTTAACTTCAAAGGAGAGTTATCTTTCAGGTTTTCAAAATCCAAACATAAGATCTAGTTATTCCTATTTTTTCAAACAAAAACCGTCGAATGTTGAATCAGAGTTCTTCCACAAGCTAACTTGACAAAAAAGTTTTTATATTTTTAGAAAATTTTCAAATTTTTATGGATTTTATGGATATTAATATGCAGATGCAAAATATACATATGAATGCGAAGGTAAGAAATGCGTACCGAGCGTACCCCCAAACTTAAACTGGACAGTGTCCTCACTGTCGTAGCATGAAGAGAGCAGTTGGAAGGTTCAAAATTGTCGGTTAGTGATACACAAATTTTTATTTGTTTTTGTTTTTAAAGAAAAGAAAAAGAATATACACAAATATAAACAAAATGGTTTGTACATACCCCCAAACTTATTTGGAACAGTGGATCGAACCCGGGTCACCCGCGTAACAGGCGGGAATACTCACCACTATACTACAACGACGCCATTTGATTGATAGGATACGTGCGTGTCAAGTTTAGTTTAAAATACCGCAATCAAGACGGTTTCGCTTGTAGCTAGCCGGTTGAGTACGGGTCGTCCGCAGGGAGATGGTTGTCTTTTTCAAAGCGTTTTAACGAGTTAAGTCCTGTTTTCAGATTTTGTTGTGGTTATCTAAGTGTAAGTTGATATTTAAAGAGAGCTTGTTAGGGTTAGGATTAGGTTAGTTTGAGTTAGGATTCTCCACATCTTTCGTTGCCCCACTTAATATCGGTGTTACGGTAATCGGCAACAACGGGGATTAGTACGACTAGGAAGGAACTTGCGAGTATAAGCTAGGCTTTCCAACGCATAGTCCTTCCTTTTGGTGCTTGTCCGTCCGTTCTTGGCTCTTATCCATAACCTCCGGTTAATTCAACCACAACCGGTCTCACTACGGAATCACCGCTATCATGTAGGATAGGGTGCCGTAAGGAGCGGATTGTGGTTCAATTAACGGGAGTTGATTTAAGTTATTGGGCAAGGAAAGAGTGAGAGAGATTTCCTTCTCTCAAACTTCCCTTATCCTACCCTAACAAGTATAGAACTACTCACACTTCATGATAAGGAAAAACAAAACAAAACAAAGAGGAAGATAGAAAGAAGGAGATTAGAAGAATACGACTAACTATTTACGACCTCACCTTGGCGAGGATCAAGCGTAAGTATCATTGTCATATGAAGGATAAAGGAAAAGAGAGAAGAGAGAAATAGCAAGAAAATAACAACAACTACTTAGCAATTTAAAGTTACAACAATTATAACAAAAGTAAAGAGACAAACATGATAATAAAATGGTCTTCTTTATTCATCACTCTTCACTCAAAAGCTCACTTACAAGTTTAATGGAGAAGAGGTGAGAAGAGGAAGAAGAACATGTAAACTAAAACTAGGCAAAAATGAAATACAAGAATTGGACCATTTCCTTCACAAACTTCTGGGCTATTTATAGGCCAAAACATGAAACCCTAGGGCAACCAACAGAACATACATGAAAAGACCAACCTACCCCCAGAACCCGATTCTGTTTGGCGCCAGAAGGGCCGCGGAAGCGCGGCCAAGACCCCTATTTGGCCGCGCTTCCGCGGCCGTATTGTTGACTTGGGTCTGGGTCTTTTTGGTGGGACCCTGATCTGATAGAAGCTTCACTCTGGTTCATATACTTTCTGAAAATACTTCCATATTTCTTCCTGAATTTCTGTTGAGGGAAAGGTGGACTTTTTGTCAAGATTTTGTTATGATTGCCTCGAGCTCCGCGTAGATCTCTTGGATTTTGTGCTACCATTGAGCCTTGTGCATGAGAGTGACATTGATTTGACGTTTTGTCTTCCTAAACTGGTATCTGGCAACATACGGATGAAGAGCGGAGACCGTGTTTTTATCTGTGGTTGGCAGGAACCGGATTTTGTCGTGTTTTTCATGAATTTCTTCGTTTGAGAACCGGGAACCTGTATCCTGCAATTGACTAGCAAACACTGCTCAAGAGTATCTACCGATATGCAAAGTGATAAAAATTGGGCGGTATGAAAATGCAAAAATCTGATATGAACACTATCCAGCTACCATCTTTTGCTACAAATACCGCATCAGCTCACAGTACCATTTTGCATAGGTGGGTTAGACGGTTATCTGTATTATATATTGTACCTTCGTTGTATTGTACTCTCCATCTACTGTTGTATTATTAACATAGAGACTTGGTGAGGACGTAGTGTGTATTGTTGTGGATTTGATGTCTTTTATATATACAGCTTTTTCTCTGCTGTCCTTATTCTTCTGTTGTATTCATATTGACTAGTCTTTATAAAAAATGGGGTGTTGCTAAAATTTTAGAGAAAGAAAGTAAGACTTTTAAAGAATTTGGGTTGCGATTCAATTGTTTCAAACTTATATTATCTTTTCCGTATTTTTCATGGTTTAGATTTCTGGGTTTTGGCTTTCTTTTACTACGTTGCGTCTTTAGGCGTTGCGTAGTATTAGGGACGTCACGGGCCAAAATTTTGGGTCGTGACAAAGTTGGTATCAGAGCGTTAGGTTTTACCTTTCGGAGTGTAGGATGACCTTAGTATGATGGAGTAGGTAGCTTAAGCAGAATAACGTAGTGTGTGTATGTCTGCAGCATACCCACAACGCGGTACCTTGCATTAAGTGACCTAAGTAAAATTTGCTTGACATTCCTTCCTTGATGATTTATATCTTTGAGATTCGATTTCCTCATTCTTATCGAATCTCATCTTATATCTATTTATAGCCTTGCCGCCGATGACTATGGGGACTCAGAGCGATGCAACGAGGGCCGAGGTCTGAGTTAGCTCGGGTGAGACGAGTACTGACCAGGATGATACTCTAGTTGCACAGGTGCAGACGGATCAGCCTACGACCTATACTATGGATAGACTGTTGGTAGAGATGCAGGAGTTCCGCCAGACGATGAGTTCGTTAGTTGACGTCGTTCGGGAGCTACGACAGGAGGTTGTCACCCCCGTTACTCAGCTATCCCTTACGATCAGTGTGCAGCAGTTTGTCACCTACATAGCACCAGTAGTTGCAGCTCCAGTTGACGAGGCACATATTCCAGGACAGTGGAGGACTCGTACCAGCGTACCAGCCCAGAGACGGAGGTTTGGTCGTCGAGACAGATTTCGTGGCCACTACGGGAGTAGCAGAGGCTTGGGACGAGGACCGTCGTTCAGCCCTCATCCCCAGGATGGTCAGCAGTCAGCACGTGGATGTTTTTGATGCGGAAGCCTTCAGCACTTCGTCAGGGATTGTTCCTCAGCACGGCGTCAGGATCGTATTCAGAGAGGCCGTGGACGTGGAAGATTTGCTCAGAGGTCTCAGGCTACCAGAGGAGTGCACCCAGCTGCGAGTGGAGGGCAGACAGAGGAGTTTGCTTCTACTCATCGGGACGCGCAGACGTCCAATGTGGAGTTTTCACGTACCCTTGAGTTATATTTTCTCTTGGTGTATTTGTTTGTTTCTTGTTTGTACCGTGATTGGGTAGATTAGTCGTAGTTGTGCTAACTTCTGTCAGCGATTCTTTTGTTGCGCGATACGTATTTCAGTTTGGTGCCAATCGGATAGGAGATAGAGTTTCGTCCGTCGTTTTGATCCATCTAGAGATGTTGGATTTGACGTTCTCCTGGGCACGGATTGGTTAACTACGTGTTAGGCGTCTGTGGACTACCGTGTGGGAACAAGTTAGGTTTTGTTTTCCCCGGCAAGTCAGTTCTTGTTGTGCAGGTGGATAGTTGTACCGCCTCTCACAGCTTGAATTCAGCCTTTTTCGCTAGTCGGCTACTGAGGAGATGGCGTGGATTCTTGGCGTTCATTCGTGATACCGGAGCCACCGTGGGATTGTTGGACCGGGTTCCTTTCGTGCGAGAGTTTTTCCGACGTTGTTCCAGATGAGCCGGCGAAGCTGAGGGAGCTTAAGGATCAGCTGCAGAGTTTTGGTTTGGGGAGTGTTGTGCGTCTGAGTGTTTCGCTTTTGGAAACTCCTATTTCTGTTCGTCGAGGAGAAAGACGGCAGTTGAGGTTGTGTATCGACGGATCGTCAATGGAACCGGCTTATGGTGCGGATAGGTATCATTCACCTCGCCGTGACGATTTCTTCGATCAGCTCCAGAGTGCGAGACATTTTCTAAGTGTGTTTGGGATCAGGTCATCATTATTGCGGATTCGGAGTGATGGCATTCCGAAGACTGCCTTATGCGTGCTACGGGCTTTGTGTGTATCGGTGAGTCGTTGGATTCCCTGATGCCCTAGCAGCATTCGTAGATATGATGAACCAGATTTCTGCAGGCCGTTCCTCGACCAGTTTTTGTTGTGTTATTTACGACACTCTGGTCTACTTAATGTGTCTTGAGGAACAGGAGTAGCACCTGAGGATTTGTTATGCAGATACTGGGAGAGTACCAGCTGTTGCTAATTCTCAGAGTGTTTCTTCAGGCTTGTTTTGTGTTGACTCCTAGGTCTTGTAGTCACGGGAGATGGTTCCGTATGGTTCCGAGGGAGTTTGTGACCGTACGGCCTAAGTCCAGACATGTGTGCAGGACGGAGATCCGCAGATTGTTGGGCTTAGCAGGTTTTACCGCCGTTTCAGGCAGGATTTCTAGAGTGGTGCTGCACCAGTGACTGAATTGACCAAAAGGAGGCTTCTTTTCTTTGGACTGAGGCATGTGTACGGAGTTTTCAGCAGTTGAAGATTCAGTTAGCAACTGCATCAGTCTTTCTTTGCTTTTGGTTCGGGCGACCTTGTTGTTTAACTGTAATGTTTCTTGAGTGGGCTCGAGGGTGTACTGAGGTGACACTATAGAGATATCGCTTTTGCTTTCCCTACATTTGGAGGAAGTACGAGGAGGATATTCCACTCATGATCTAGAGATGGCCGCGGTGGTTTTGCATTGGAGATTTGGAGACACTACTTGCTTGAGAGTCGTGTCAGATTTTCCACGGACCACTAGGGCTTAATGTACATCTTCCTGCAGCAGATTTGGATTGTTGTGATGGTCTTCTGCAGATTTACAGTTCTTGTGTGATCGTCGAGTATAGCTTAGTTCGTCTCTATGGAGGGGACAGCTTGCTCATGTCCGCGCCCGACCACTTTCCTTAAATCGTTTTTGCGAGACACTGCCCGTCGAAGCTCGTACGTTAGAGATACTTGAGCATATTCGAATGGGTAATGATTCGGAGACCTTGATTGTGACAGTGATGTGCTAAGTTAGGGACACGTTTGTGTACTTGCCATTATCAGGTAGAGGCGTGTAATCCTAGAACATGCACATCTGTCAACTCCCTCTATGCATTCAAGTTCCACCAGCTTTGGCGTGACTTGTGAGATAGTTACGAGTGGACAGGAATGCAAGGAGAAGTTTCAGGTTTCGTTTCAAGTGTCTGTCTTGTTGTGTGCTTTGGGTCGAGCATCGGAGGCCGGCTGGAGAATTGCAATCTTTTTACCGTTCCGAAGAAGGAATGGGAGCAGATCTCCATGAATTCCGTTATGGTTTCTACCCAGTTAGTTAGGGTGTGACTCCATTCGGATTCTTGTCATCCGGTTATACTCAGTTTGCTCAGTTGTTTTGTTAAGTTTGTGTGTGTGTTTGTTTGTTGGCAGCAGTTAGGGATCGTCACTCGCCATCGTTAGGGTTCTCCTTCGATAGCTGTTATCAGGAGACACTCCAATTGGCCACCCTTAGGCTTAGGGGTTAGGTCGTGTCGATCGCCAGCCTGTTGTTTTCTGACTCTGCGTAGGTAGGATTTTGGACCCCAGCTATGTCTAGAGAATTTGGAGATAGTCCAGTTGTGTTCAGGTCAGGATGAGAACTGTCCATTGCAAACAGATGTTTTATGCGACTGTGCTGGTCACAGGCTTGAGTGCGCAGTGGCAAATCATGGATTCCTATGGATTTTCCGATGAATGTCGTGTTCGATTCTGGGAAGCTTATCCCAGGATTTAGGTCCTTCTGAGATTCTATTAGCGAGTTAGTTTCGTTGCCTTTAAATTGGCACTTCCGTCCAGATTATTGGATTTTCACCCCGTATTCCTTGTGAAGATACTTTACATTTACCTTCATGACCTTTCTCACATGTTTTGGCATCAGACCATTTAGCTGGACGCGATCTTTCGTTCACCCGCAGCCATGTGTGTTAATGGCTCGACAGGTGGAGAAACGTCGGTCAAAGGTCTTGCCATCTGTGAAGGGTTTTCTTGGACATAGCCGTATAGTGAGGTAGTCGCTTGGGAGGCTGCGAGCGAGATTTGAGGATTTTAATCTTCTCTTTGAAGGTATGCGTATCAGTATATTTTTAAATTCGGGGACGAATTTCTTTTAAGGGGGGGAGATTGTAACACCTTAGAATGTGTTTTGTAGCTAATTATATTTTAATATATAGTTTTTAATAAAAAAGTTTAGCCAATTGGTTTTTAAATATTTAATCTTATTTAATGAGTATTTTATTAGAATTTTGCTAGGCACACACACACTTGTGCATGTTAACTTGGGTTGTTTTTGGGGTTAAGCCATGATTAGCAACCATAGTTAACCAACCATTTTTTTTCCTAGCCTAGTTTTAATTATTTGTTTAAGTGCTTTTGGGGTTTAATAGTATGCATGGTTGTAATTGTAGTGCTGGTTTTTAAAATGAAAAGGGTTTTATTATTGGTTGACTTGGAGAGAGAGAGAGAGAGCATGGGCATTATGGCCTTGCCCATGCTTCATTTAATGAAGTGAGAGAGAGTGGGAAAGGGGGGGTTCTTGTGTGTGCTCATTCTCTATCTCATTTCTTTTCTTCTCTCATTATCTCACTCACACACACACACTCACCTGAGAGAGAGAGAGAGCTCCAGCAGCAGCAGCAGCTAGCATCGCCAACACCATCAGCATCATTGGCAGCAGCAGCAACAGGATCGGCAGGAGCAGGAGCAGCAGCTGCAGGCATCCACATCATCATCATCACAGCAAGAACAACAACAACATCAACAACATCATCAGCTTCACCATCATCATCTTCAGCAACAGCAGCAGAGAGCATCAGCAGCAGAAGAAGTAGCAGCAGCAGCAGCCCAGGGCAGCAGCATCAGCAGTAACAGCTCCAGCAACTCGCAGGAGCTCTTCTCCACTCCTTCACCTGCTTCCTAGGGTTGCACAGGGTATATTTTCTGAACCCTATTGCTTGTTGTGTAGCTTGTGCGTAATTTGGTGTCGATTAGTGCTAAATTAGCTAAATTGTGCTAGATTATGGTGTTTGAGTGGAATGGTGGTAAATTGTTGATTGTGTTGGTTAACCCTAGCTATCTAAGTGTTATTAGGGTCACTTCATTGAGGAATAACCCAGATTACACTAAAATACCATAGGTTTCCCATTTTGTGCAAATTAGTGTTTTTAAGGTGATTTTTGTGACTTTTGAAATTTGCTTTTGACCCGGACCCTACAGAACAAAATTGAGGAAACTGGAGCATGCTTGTTTGGTCTAGATGACACCACCAGAAAACGAACCCATTCCTCCCTAACTTGGCCGCCAATTTCCTTGTTTTGGCCGCAAATTGCGGCCCAGTGGGGAGCTTGGGTGTTGGGGTTTTGGTGTAGGGCTCCCTGCTGTGTTTTCTAGGTCCTTGACATGTCTAGTTTTGTAATATCTTGCCTGTAGGAAAATCTGGGACTATATGTCGTTTTGTGTTCATGGTGTTTGCGCGATACGCGCGATACGTTAGTGGGTTCTGTGATTCAGCGTATCGCGACGTGTCGCGATGGGTTTTAGACGCGTACACACACGATTCAGCGTATCGTGCACATGCGCGTTTAGTTCGCGACGCGAGTTTCTCGTTTCGATTCGGTATCGCGTTTCGCGGGATATTTGACTTATATGTGATTTCTTGTCGTATTTGCAGGTTTGCAGACGGACACAGCTACAGGGGAAGCAGGTGATAAGATTCACCCAGCGTGGAGTTTAGGTGAGTAGATATAACATCTACAGGGGAATCGCCCGCATGGCGTTATGCGTCTGGGCTAGGATTCAATTACCTGTCGCACTTTCTACGTCATTGTAGAATTGCGCCCTACTGCATTTCCTTGATATAGTTATATACTGTGACTAGCAGCCGTAGGACACTGCACACATTATTGACGGTTCATGTTGCACGAGCACGGATTGCATGCTACACATACACCGTCAATAATTGCCATGTCACACACTACCCCTTATAGCTACCATTGCTTGCCACACTTGACATCTAGTTATCGGTATAACTATAGTGTATCATACCTTTAGTGATAGGTATATTTTCACTTTGCGATACATCTACAGGTATACCTCCTACATATTTTACCTACACCGGGAGGGATTTCCAATATATGTTACTTATACCCAGGGGGATATACGACATCAGTTCCTATAGGTAGATACCTATACTTTGCTACACCTGTATGTTAGATACATATTCAGTTGTTGTCACATATTCACATTTACTGATGTTACTTAGCTGTACCTTATCATGATTTCGCATACATCTGGTTCAGCTATATACTTGTGTTTACCTGCTCGCATTCAGATATATCGCATACATTATTCCTGGATTGCGCATTGTTTATCTGGATTTTTCATGATGTTTTCGGGATTTGGGAACCGCGGGAGTTCATGAAATTATGCATACATGTAACAACCCGGTTTCCTTGATATGATATTTCGAGCGTCCCCCATGAGTTTTATCGGTGCTGATTTTATGCTCCATACGATGTGTGGTTGCCGTATGAGAGTACATGGTGGGGCCCGGTATGGTTCCCTTCGGCAAGAAGATCGATGGGTTTGCCGATTGAGCCTGGAGGCGGGCGAGTACCTACCGGTGATTGTTTTGACCTGGCAATTGTCCGGAGGCTACTGGCCAGAGTAGAGAGATGGATGCGGGATGACCTGTACTGTCGGGGCCGAGGGTCGACACTGCAGACGGACCCCGTGGGCTGTCCGGACAGACGGAGCCCCATATACGAGGATTTCTGTGTCGATGCTTGGCACACGGTTTCATGATATTTCTTTAACTCCCTTTTTGTATATATAACAGGGGATTTAGCCGTTGTTATATATACCCTTACTCCAATATTAGTGGTATGGGACGCTAATATATGTGTATTGCCCCCATCATATTTATTTTTGTACATATATATAGCTTTAGGATGTTAGATTCTTACTTGAGATTGGACTTGGGATACTAGGTGATTCATTGGGACTTGGACATTGGATATACCTATGTGATTGGTGACTTGTACATTCGGGATATAGGAGATTACTCGATATTGTACATTGAGAAGATGTGAGACTTATTTGATGTGAGTGCCCAATGTGGGGGCCTGGTTTGAGGATTTGGGATTGGAGTATCTTGATGGATTGTGATCCTGCCACGACGTCAGGTTTCCGTGGAAAATGACATATTCCACCCTATACCTCACCCTTACCTACCTTATGCACAGATTCATATATTGGGAGTACTTGTAGTGTACCCTTAAAATAGTTGCATATTTGCCTTCTCATATCTCTATTGCATAGTTATTGCATACTATTATCATGTCATCATTGCTTAACATAGTAAATGTACCTGCTAGTGTACTCTTCTTATTCAGCATTGCATGACATATTACTACTGTAATCGCATATCTTAGATTCATGCTGTACGTGCATTCCTGCGATTACCTGCATATGTTTTATACTATTCACGAGTTGGCAACTCACCCCCGTTGTGCCACAGGAGTTTCAGGTTGTTCCCCAGAGTGGTCGAGGCAGGCTATTCCCCTATCCAGCTATCCAGCTACCATCTTTTGCTACAGATACCGCATCAGCTCACAGTACCATTTTGCATAGGTGGGTTAGACGGTTATCTGTATTATATATTGTACCTTCGTTGTATTGTACTCTCCATCTACTGTTGTATTATTGACATAAAGACTTGGTGAGGACGTAGTGTGTATTATTGTGGATTTGATTTCTTTTATATATACAGCTTTTTCTCTACTGTCCTTATTCTTCTGTTGTATTCTTATTAACTAGTCTTTATAAAAAATGGGGTGTTGCTAAAATTTTAAAGAAAGAAAGTAAGACTTTTAAAGAATTTGGGTTGCGATTTCAATTGTTTCAAACTTATATTATCTTTTCCGTATTTTTCATGGTTTAGATTTCTGGGTTTTGGCTTTCTTTTACTACGTTGCGTCTTTAGGCATTGCGTAGTATTAGGGCCGTCACGGGCCAAATTTTTGGGTCGTGACACTCTTATGACCTTGACTTTGGCCAACATATCATAAGTCACATGTCAAGTTCTACCGGTCATTCTCCAGGTTAATTTGAGCCCACCCGTACATACCCTTGACTTTGGCCAAAATAGTAGTACGACTGCCCCAAACCAACGCATCTATCTATGCTACATATGAATACCCAATAGCTACCAATCACTGTGCCTTGACTTTGGCCAACATACACAGCTTGAATACTATTGATCACCCATATGAAACGACGGAGGGCTACGAATGGTTTCTGGCGAAAACCTTTAACGTAATGAACTTGATATCGTTGAAGGAACCGGATAGCATTTAAAATATAGTGACGAAAACTTTGCTAAAGAGGTCACTCCCGGTGAAGGGATCTCGGCTCTTTCCCCGTAGAATGAGGTGCAGGATATTCCAACTGAATACCACGGTGCAAAGCAAAAGTAATCGGCTATAGTGAAGTTATTGCCCTGACGCAAACTTTTTGTCCAAGGGGTCACTCCCGGTGAAGGGATCTCGGCCCTTGCCTCGTCGATTGAGGAGCAGGATATTCCAACTGAATACCACGATGCAAAACAAAAGAGAACGTCCTTGCATTAACAACTTTTTGAAAATTGTTCCAACAACCTCAGAATAGGTTTGTTTAGCTTGCATTGATCCGAATCAATGCAGTCCCATCATTTGATCACACCAATAAAGAACGAAAATAATGATGTACGTATATGCCATCCGCATTCGCCACTAGGTCCCGTCATTACCCGTTAGGTTACTTAACTAACGACAGAGTGGGGACTGGACTAGCGCGGATGCAAAACATATACAACATCTACTAGTATATATATATCAATATATAATATTTCGCTCAAGGAGTGATAAAATGCAACATCACAGAAATGTACAACATCACAGAACAATATAGAGATCTGGGATCCCCGGGTTTCACAGAGCCGCTACTGAAACCCGACGTTCCCCTGGTCGTGTGGATAGCCTGTGCAATGAAATCCTAGACCCCTACGGTCGCGGCAAGTTACCCGCCAAAACCTGAAGCGGGGCAGCCCCCTTCAGCAACGTGAATGGACCACCTAGCACTTCACGGAATCCGGTAACTTGGGCACCCCTCCTGGGTCAACCTGTACCCCCTACGAGTGCGGTGAATAGCCCGCCAATTCTATAGTGAAGCCCCTTCCGTCTCAATGCCATGAGATGCGGGCCCGTTGCCCTCTAGAACCCGGCTATCCGTGCACCCCACCTTGGGGTAATCCTACTACAGAAAGTAAAATATACATACAACGGGTACATCGACCTCAACCTGGTCGTGCCCCAAAAGAATAATATACAACAGGCAGTGACGGCAGTCCACATGTCGAACGCTTGCCCCGCAATATCAAATGTACATAATACAACCAAATATGTACTACCATTGCATCCAGGCTATACCCCATGACCAATCCGCAACATCACAGCACAATCACAGAACATCAACGTGAATGTCACGTTCGCAAATCCGTCTAACCGGGCTATAGCAGTTAGACAGGATTTACCGATCAAGTGACATTCACGGTCGCATATATAATGTAAATACTGTGAACTAATGTGTTTAAAATATTCGATCGATCAAATTTACCCAAGCGGGCCCCAAGCACTACTGTAGCACTCACAGAAAATCTGGGCACAAAAAGAATGTTCCAAAACCCCTATTTTCAACACAGAGACACTCTGTAGAAATTTGACACACTGAACAGTAAGGACTGCGGTGGAACCGCGACCCAAGCATGGGTTTGGCCGCGGTTCCGCGGTCGTATAGTGTGTTCACGTGATCAAATTTCTACAGAAGTCTTAGAATTCCATGCACATCATTCTGCAACTACCTGAAAAATTTTTGGAGCCAAAAAAAATTCGACAGAAACTGATGCACATGAAAACACGGTTTTTGGAATTTTGTTCGATCGGAAATGTAAACACAATAGACAAAGCAAGACTAGGTTAATGGCGAGGCTCTGATACCACTGTAAGTGCACGGCGGCGCCCCGGCCGTCAATCCGGCGCCAGAATGCGGAAGCGATGATTTACTTTAACTTTTTAAACAGGCACCACCGCGCACTAAAATCCCGGATCGTGCCATTAATCTAGTCTTAGCTAACAAGAAGGGGTAGAGAGATATACCGAGCGATCCGTGTCCTTCGGTCTTTTCGTCGTCGTCCCGATCTCCCCTCGGAATCTCCGGTCACCACCACATCGCCGGAAGGGCACCACGTCGCCAGCTTCTTTTACGGGCAACCACCTCTGGACCGAAGCAACTCGGGCACGAAGTTGGCGAGCCGACGTGCCCAAGATTTGCTGTAGAATATAGTGTAGAAAGCTATGTCTCATTTGGGGTATTGGAAGTTGCCTTTGGTGGAGGAAATGAACTCGTGGAATTTTGTGATGAACTTGGGGATTTTTGCAAGCATGAGAAAACCAAAAATCCCCCCACAAAATTGGGCAGCCCCCTCTCCATGCTTGGCCGGCCATGCACCAAGGAGTGAATGAGAGGAGAGTGTGAGAATGAGGAGGAGTGTGAGGAGCCAAAAGAATATGGGTGTCTCCAATAATCAAGAGAGAGAGAGAGGATTATCATTATCAAAAGAAATGATCACCATCAAAGAACCTCACTCCAAAACCCAATCATGAACAACCATGATTGCTCCAAAACCAACACTCCAACAACCTAATCATCAACAACCATGATGACTTAAAAAGTCAAGCCATGATGAAAAGAAGAAGAAGTCAAATGAAGTCAAATGGTGGAGGAATTATCATGATACAACAATATGCAAATAATGTTAGGATTACCTAGCACCCTATGTAGAGTTTGGAAGCATCACATGTCACAAAGTTCAAATTTTTATGGTGCTATGTAAGCATATAAAGGATCTATCCTAGAATATTAGGGTTTCTATACATAACAAGTAGCAAAGACTAGGGTTTTGAGAGTAAAACCTTTGTAGCTCCCTTTTGCTAGACTCCTTGCTCACTTGAGAGTTGGAGGAAGGTTCTCTTGAAGTCTTCTAGTGTCCACGACGATCCACCCGAAGCTCCTAGTCCAAGCTTGCAACTTCACTTTTCAAGAGGAGAAATGAAGAGAACACTCTAAACAAGTGGTCTAAACTTGTGTAGAATGATGTTGTGGTTCTAATTCTCATTTCAAAAACCTTTCTTGATGTGTATTTTGCTCACTATAAAAAACTAGAGAGCAAAGGAAGGAGGAAGAAGATGATGGCTTTTCTTTTTGAAGAAGATAAAAGATTAACCCATAAAAAGAAATGAAAATATATCTATATATATTTTATTTCTTCTCATCTCAAACCATGGTTAAATGTTTGAGTTATTATTTAATTAGAGTTTAAAACATAGAAGGAATGTTTAATCCAAGGTTATGGGTAGGTGAGGATGGTTAGGTTAAAGAAGGATGTAGAAACAAGTCAAGAATTATCCTTTCCCTTTCCATTTTGTTTTAAACATAAAATAAATTAATAATCCATATATTTATCCATGGTGTGAGTCTTATATTGCCATCATTTTTGTAGCGCCTTGAAAAGTCGTTTTGGTGTTTTCCTGAAATCGGTGAAAATTCGGTATTTTTCCGTAAACCGTCTTTTTTGTTATTTTGCAGTTTAGGACTAATTATACCTAATTTGGATAGGTAATTGCTAGTTTTTACTAGCAAATGAGTTACTTATGAAATTCTGTTCGTTTAAAAATTTTCCCTAATTTTTTCAATTTTTATTATTATTTTAAGCCGGTAAGAAAATACATTAAATTAGCGATAAATACAAATTTAAATGGGCTAAATTTAAGCTTTAAAATCATGTTAATTAAAATCTAGTTGTAACATAAATTTTTAGTATTTTATTTTAAGTTTTAACTAATTTTTATTATAGAAAACGAAATTTATTGAATTTAAGCTTAAACTTGCAATTTTGGACTTGTAGTGGGTCTTTTTGCATAATTTCTTTTTGTGCAATCTCACACACACATCCTCACACCTCCCTTGGCTGGCCAACTGCAGAAATTTCTCCCCCTCTCTCTTTTTTTAAACTCTTTTGTTAGGTGATGAAATGAGTTAAAGTGTAGGTTTTAAAATATATTATTTTCGAGGTATGGTGTATTTGACTATGGGGGGGTTTGACTTGGTGACCATTCCCCACACCCCACACCATCCCCCTCTCCCTTGTTCTGGCCGAAATCTGCAGCCCTCCCCCCTCATTTTCCCCCTCTCTTTTGGTTCATAAATTCATCTCAAAAACCATCAAAATCCACAAATTTCTTCACTAAACAAAAACAAATCCTTGTGCTACCCCTTCTCAAGCCTAGTTTAGTTGAAAACATGTGGAAAGGAGGCAATTTTAGAGGAAAATGATCATGCTAGATCCATAGATCTTGAGGTATAATTTCCACCAAGTTATTTTCTTTTGGTTAAATTCCTTTAGTTAAATGGTTTTAGTGTTAAAAGCTTAGGAAAATCTTAATCTAGTTTTTTTTAGTTCATGGTTGAAATTAAACTAGGGTATTAGAAACCATTATTTAGTTAATTAAAGCTAATTAACTATCTAGTTGTTTACTAAACCAATCTTTAAGGTTTCTTTGCTTAAGTGACTTCATATTATGCTAATCTAAGTTAAACTTATGTGAAATTTTCATTGTAATTGCTAATTACAAAAATCAAGAAAGGGGTTTGTGTATGGAAATAGATTGAAGCATGATTGTTGTGTTGGAATTATGGTTTGATGCTTTGTAAAAGGTTTAAAATTAGTGTAGTGGCTATCTAGTGAGTTAGTGTGGATGTTTGTGTTGGATTGTGTTAACTTTATCGCTAATTGTCGATGTTTGCACCAAATTGCAAATTTCTAGCTTACTAGTTTTGTTATAAAATATTGTGGTGAATTATTTGCAATATCTCGATGATATTTTTGGCATATCCTATGACATTTAGGATGTGTGAGTGCGGATTTTTGAGTGACCGGGTTTTAGTTTTGTCGGGCGACCAAATCGACGTTTTAGTTAGTTTTTGCGATTTTCGCGTGTGTTCCGCGCACCTTGTGCACGTTGTACCTAGCTTGTGAACGTTGGTATTTTCGTTTGGGATTTACGTCATTTCATGGTATGTAACCTTATGTTTGGTATTGATGTAAATTCCAGGTTCGGTCGCGAAGACGTCAGACGCGGCACGAAAGGGGAAAGCGTTGATTGGACGTGACTAGCTAGGGATTCCTGTGAGTAGATGTAACATCTACGGGGGACTATCGTTGGATGGCGCAAGTCGCCTGATAGTTTTAGCAGCTTAAAAGGATTCTTAGTAATGGTAGTAATTAGGGGTGCAATACTTGTATGATTATTTGCTACATCCATGCCTTATATTGACATACATATGCGAACCCACCCTATAGGACACCTGCACCATTGCCAGGGTTTTTATACGCAGCACGAGCACTATTCATGCTTACACACACATCGTGGTAATTACCATGCCACTACACTAGATAACCTATAATTTGAAACCTTTTCTATAATTGATACTTAAATTTGTTCTATTGTCTTTAATTCTTTAAAATGAAATCGTAAGATTGCTATTCATGTGCATGTACCTCATCATATTATTTGTTCATGCCTAGTCTATTAATCACACATCGCAACTTGATTATTGATACCATTTGCATTCATTATCATTGACATATGCACTTATGAGGATTTCTTGAGATTTTATGATATTCTGGATTTCGGGGGAAAGCCGCAAAATTTCTAAACTTATTATATTTTTTAAAAATATGTAAATTGCGGTTTTCTAGTGATGTAAGTGTCGTCCACCATGAGTTTGCTGTAGTTTTCGAGACCCATTTCGAGGAGTTGGATGAACCGTCTCGGGTACATGGTGGGCCCGGTAAGGTACCCCGGGGCAAGAAGCTCGTGTTGCTGACGATGAGCCTGGCAGGGGTCGGATTACCTACCGGTGACTGTTTGGGACGGCGGATATCCAGAGGATACCGGCCGTGGCCATGAGATGATGAGATATTGATATTGAGATGGGTCAGCCGGATGGCTGAGGCCAGAGATACTATGACATGGATATATGAGATTTGTGATAGTTTTGAGGTGTCGTTGCTGGACATAGGTTCTTGTTGATTCTATTAGTATTGTACTGGTATTTCAAAAGAGATTCCTAAAGGCAAAACATGATTCTTATACCTACACATTCAGATCATGAGTTGATTCGCATTGCATTCATACCTGCTAGTATATTCATATTGCATACATACCTGCTATTATGTCCTGCCTTACCTGTATTTTAGATGCTAGGATGCTTGTGTGCATGCATTCGATAGCCTGTGTAGATGTTATTTTTTACTCATGAGTTGGCAACTCACCCCCGTTGTGCCACAGCCTTTTGCAGGTCCGCTCCGTCAGTACAGTAGCGGCGGGCGCACTTGTTTCTTTTTCCTCTTTTGCCTGGACTCGAGGTTTTTCTCTTATATGGGTTATATTCTTATTTTTGTACCACCTTGTATATTCTTTGTATCTAGTGTACTCCATCTACGGTATCTAGCAGTATTGTTGTATATTGACCTAGAGATGAGACTGTGAGATTTTTGGACTTTTTTTGCTGTATTTTGGGGTCGAGCCCACTTGAGTCGACATGCTGTTTTTCTCATGCTTCTTTATGATTATTACGCATGTTGTTGTTTTATATTGCGTGGGATTTGTGACCGCCTTGTGGCGAAGAGCTAGCTCCCGCTTGGGGATGCCATATTTGTTGGATTTATATATATTCTTGTTGTATCCATTTTGGGGGCCAGTATTTACAAAGGAGACTCTGCCGAAATTTTCGGAAAAATTGATATTGTTTTTAAAAAGGCTTGATGTGACTCATTTGATAAACTCGCTTTCAATTGATTGGTTTTCCTTCATTCTTTTGCTTTTTGGTTTTGGTTTCTGGGCTTTGGCTTACTTATTTTACGGACGCCTTGAGACGTTTCGTAAACTTAAGTGCCAGTCACGTCCGTACCCTGCGGGTCATGACAAAGTTGGTATCAAAGCGATAGGTTTTACCTTTTTGAGTATAGGATGACCCTTGGTAGATGGAGTAAGTGACTTAAGTAGGGTAACGTTGCGTGTGTATGTCTGCGGCATACTTGCGATACGGTACTCCGCCTAAGTGACTTTAGGATATACTTGCTTGAAATGCCTTCTTCAATTCCGTGTATCCTATGATCCTATTGCACTGTTCTTATTATCCGTTTTCCAGTAACAGCCACTATGCCGCCGAAGGCTACGAGGGCACAGAGGGCTGCCGCCCGAGACGAGATTCGAGCTGGCTCGTCCGAGACTAGGACTGAGCAGGGTGGTATGCCTACGCCGCAGGGACAGACCGATCCACCTTCCCCAGGCCGTATGGATAGGCTCGAGACTGGTATGGAGGAGTTGCGACAGATGATGGGGGGCATACAGGAGCTACGTCAGATGGTAGGATCCCTAGTTGCAGCCAGTCGTACACCGAGGCCGGAGGACGTACCTACTACATCACAGACGACCATGATACCTGCTCCTACTACTACCACCGTGGCCATTCCGGTTTCTTTACAGGATTTCATGAGGCTGAGACCTCCAGTATTCACCGGCACCGAGGCAGCGGAGGACCCACAGACGTTCCTTGACAGTTTAGCCAGGATCTGCCATTCGCTGAGATGTTCGGATGATCGATGGGTAGAGCTTGCGAGTTTCCGACAAGAGGGTCTCGCGCAGACATGGTGGGAGTCAGTCTTGAGAGGTCGAGCTGCAGGTCTACCGCCTATGACTTGGGCCGAGTTTACAGCGGTCTTTCTAGCTCGTTTCCTCCCAGAGAGCATTCGTGACGCCAGAGCTCGTAGCTTCGAGGCCTTAGTCAAAACTGTTGGAAATATGTATGCCCTAGAGGCCATTATGTGATAGTGGATGTATCTATACATGTATATATATATTCAGTATGCATTCTTGCTCGACATGATAGTATGCTATCTGGTTCTTCTTTATCTGACATGTTGATTTGATCATGCTTTTATTCATTCATACATGCTGATAAAGCCCTGAGGATATCGTCTTGACTACAGTGATTATGATAGAGATCATGCTAGTGGGACATCTGTAGTTTATAAGCATATCCTGAAATGTCCCTAGTCGAAGTTGTATCGAGACGGGGCATCGATATACCAGAGTAGACTAGCGTATATGATACTAGACCCATGTGATGGGCGATGGATGTTCCCACATTCATCGATGTTTGACATCAAGATCATATACGGGTGCTCAGTGGTGACTGGGTACACTGGACGGACTCACCGAGAACTCCTATATAGAATTATATCTATCGTCGGATAGCAGTTCTCAGGTGACACTGGTACAGGTTAGTCTGTAGACCCGAGATCGTCATAGAGTCTTGTGTGTTCTCCCACTGTACTTTGATTGCCACCCTACCACGGCTCTACCGAGTCGTGCAAGCAGGTGGCCGTTGGGTACAGTCCCGAGACACACGAAGGCGATGAGCGATAGGAGGGGTTTCGTCTCTCCCGATATTGGGAGTTGATGCTGTGCAGTTCCTGACTGGTTATATCAGCAATTCCCTGGCCAGGGCTGCTGAGAATTGCTGATAAGTGTTATCAGTAGTTTCTCGATCTGTTATAGACCATTCACCGGCACGACTTATTGAGTTATTGGGGTCGACGTGACCATCCCTTGGCTCGATATGCAGCATATCTGACGAAGAGACCGGACTATACGGTAGTGTTGCCGGTTGGCTCGACGGGAGTTGTAGCAGGTTCGCTTGTTTTCTTCTGATCGCTCAATACCCGGGTGGCCGTTACGTTTAGCTGACCGCTTGCGGTTTGGGGGTACTTGATATGATCATTACCCTCTGCCGGCGTATTGACGAGTCTTAGAGTCCCATACAGGAGTTACCTAGTCCAGGTTAAACCTTTCGAGGCATTGTATGGGAGGAGATGCAGATCTCCCGTCTGTTGGACAGAGCTCAGCGAGAGCAGTATTTTGGGGCCGCAGCTTATTGAGCAGACGACGGCGAAGATACAGTTGATCCGAGACCGGATGAGAGCGGCTCAGAGCAGGCAAAAATCGTATGCAGACATGCGTCGTCGCAGATTAGAGTTCGCAGTTGGCGACCATATTTTTCTGAGAGTCTCTTCGATGAAGGGCGTGATGCGTTTTTGGCGAAAGGGGAAGCTTAGCCCTAGATTCGTATGTCCCTTCGAGAGACTCGAGCGTGTCGGCACTGTTGCATATCGTTTGGCCCTTCCACCCAGCTTTCCCGATGTTCACCCCGTCTTCCATGTTTCGATGCTCCGCAAGTACCTTCACGACCCTTCGCATGTGATTTAGCATCCGACAGTCCAGCTTGAGCGCGACCATTCTTTTGCAGAGCAGCCGGTGGCCATCCTGGATCGGCAGGTGAAGAAGTTGAGATCGAAAGTTATACCGACCGTCAAGGTCCTTTGGCGTGGCCCGAGCAGCGAGGAGGTCACCTGGGAGACCGAGGGCGAGATGAGGAAGAAATATCCCCATCTCTTTGAAGGTACGCGTAGTTATATTTTTAAATTCGGGGACCGAATTTCTTTAAGGGGGGAAGATTGTAGCGCCTTGAAAAGTCGTTTTGGTGTTTTCCTGAAATCGGTGAAAATTCGGTATTTTTCCGTAAACCGTCTTTTTTGTTATTTTGCAGTTTAGGACTAATTATACCTAATTTGGATAGGTAATTGCAAGTTTTTAGTAGCAAATGAGTTACTTATGAAATTTTGGTCGTTTAAAAAATTTTCCTAATTTTTTCAATTTTTAATATTATTTTAAGCCGGTAAGAAAATACATTAAATTAGCGATAAATACAAATTTAAATGGGCTAAATTTAAGCTTTAAAATCATGTTTATTAAAATCTAGTTGTAACATAAATTTTTCGTATTTTATTTTAAGTTTTAACTAATTTTTATTATAGAAAACGAAATTTATTGAATTTAAGCTTAAACTTGCAATTTTGGACTTGTAGGGGGTCTTTTTGCATAATTTCTTTTTGTGCACTCTCACACACACATCCTCACACCTCCCTTGGCTGGACAACTGCAGAAATTTCTCCCCCTCTCTCCTTTTTTAAACTCTTTTGTTAGGTGATGAAATGAGTTAAAGTGTAGGTTTTAAAATATATTATTTTGGAGGTATGGTGTATTTGACTTTGGGGGGGTTGACTTGGTGACCATTCCCCACACCCCACACCATCCCCCTCTCCCTTGTTCTGGCCGAAATCTGCAGCCCTCCCCCCTCATTTTTCCCCTCTCTTTTGGTTCACAAATTCATCTCAAAAACCATCAAAATCCATAAATTTCTTCACTAAACCAAAACAAATCCTTGTGCTACCCCTTCTCAAGCCTAGTTTAGTTGAAAACATGTGGCAAGGAGGCAATTTTAGAGGCAAATGATCATGCTAGATCCATAGATCTTGAGGTATAATTTCCACCAAGTTATTTTCTTTTGGTTAAATTCCTTTAGTTAAATGGTTTTAGTGTTAAAAGCTTAGCAAAACCTTAATCTAGTTTTTTTTAGTTCATGGTTGAAATTAAACTAGGGTTTTAGAAACCATTATTTAGTTAATTAAAGCTAATTAGCTATCTTGTTATTTACTAAACCAATCTTTAAGGTTACTTTGCTTAAGTGGCTTCATATTATGCTAATGTAAACTTGTGAGAAATTTTCATTGTAATTGCTAATTACAAAAATCAAGAAAGGGGTTTGTGTATGGAAATAGATTGAAGCATGATTGTTGTGTTGGAATTATGGTTTGATTCTTTGTAAAAGGTTTAAAATTAGTGTAGTGGCTATCTAGTGGGTTATTGTGGATGTTTGTGTTGGATTGTGTTAACTTTATCGCTAATTGTCGATGTTTGCACCAAATTGCAAATTTCTAGCTTACTAGTTTTGTTATAAAATATTGTGGTGAATTATTTGCAATATCTTGATGATATTTTTGGCATATCCTATGACATTTAAGATGTGTGAGTGCGGATTTTTGAGTGACCGGGTTTTAGTTTTGCCGGGCGACCAAATCGACGTTTTAGTTAGTTTTTGCGATTTTCGCGTGTGTTCCGCGCACCTTATGCACGTTGTACCTAGCTTGTGAACGTTGGTATTTTCGTTTGGGATTTGCGTCGTTTCATGGTATGTAACCTTATGTTTGGTATTGATGCAAATTCCAGGTTCGATCGCGGAGATGTCAGACGCGGCACGAAAGGGGAAAACGGTGATTGGACGTGACTTGCTAGGGATTCCTGTGAGTAGATGTAACATCTACGGGGGACTATCGTTGGATGGCGCAAGTCACCCGATAGTTTTAGTAGCTTAAAAGGATTCTTAGTAATGGTAGTAATTAGGGGTGTAATACTTGTATGATTATTTACTACATCCATGCCTTATATTGACATACATATGCGAACCCACCCTATAGGACACCTGCACAATTGCCAGGGTTTTTATACGCAGCACGAGCACTATTCATGCTTACACACACACCCTGGTAATTGCCATGCCACCACACTAGATAACCTATAATTTGAAACCTTTTCTATAATTGATACTTAAATTTGTGATATTGCCTTTAATTCCTTAAAATGAAATCGTAGGATTGCTATTCATGTGCATGTACCTCATCATATTATTTGTTCATGCCTAGTCTATTAATTACACATCGCAACTTGATTATTGATACCATATGTATTCATTATCATTGACATATGCACTTATGAGGATTTCTTGAGATTTTATGATATTCTGGATTTCGGGGGAAAGCCGCAAAATTTCTAAACATATTATATTTTTTTAAAATATGTAAATTGCTGTTTTCTAGTGATGTAAGTGTCGTCCGCCATGAGTTTGCTGTGGTTTTCGAGACCCGGTTCGAGGAGTTGGATGAACCGTCTCGGGTACATGGTGGGCCCGGTAAGGTACCCTGGGGCAAGAAGCTTGTGTTGCTGACAATGAGCCTGGCAGGGGACGGATTACCTACCGGTGACTGTTTGGGACGGCGGATATCCAGAGGATACCGACCGTGGCCGCGAGATGATGAGATATTGATATTGAGATGGGTCAGCCGGATGGCTGAGGCCAGAGATACTATGACATGGATATATGAGATTTGTGATAGTTTTGAGGTGTCGTTGCTGGACACAGGTTCTTGTTGATTCTATTGGTATTGTGCTGGTATTTCAAAAGAGATTCCTAAAGGAAAAACATGATTCTTATACCTACACATTCAGATCATGAGTTGATTCGCAATGCATTCATACCTGCTAGTATATTCATATTGCATACATACCTGCTATTATGTCATGCCTTACCTGTATTTTAGATGCTAGGATGCTTGTGTGCATGCATTCGATAGCCTGTGTAGATGTTATTTTTTACTCACGAGTTGGCAACTCACCCCAGTTGTGCCACAGCCTTTTGCAGGTCCGCTCCGTCAGTACAGTAGCGGCGGGCGCACTTGTTTCTTTTGCCTCTTTTGCCTGGACTCGAGGTTTTGCTCTTAGGTGGGTTATATTATTATTTTTTTACCACCTTGTATATTCTTTGTATCTAGTGTACTCCATCTACGGTGTCTACCAGTATTGTTGTATATTGACCTAGAGATGAAACTGTGAGATTTGTGGACTTTTTATGCTGTATTTTGGGGTCGAGCTCACTTGAGTCGACATGCTGTTTTTCTCATGCTTCTTTATGATTATTTCGCATGTTGTTGTTTTATATTGCGTGGGATTTATGACCGCCTTGTGGCGAAGAGCTAGCTCCCGCTTGGTGATGCCATATTTGTTGGATTTATATATATTCTTGTTGTACCCATTTTGGGGGCCAGTATTTACAAAGGAGACTCTGCCGAAATTTTCGGAAAAATTGATATTGTTTTTAAAAAGGCTTGATGTGACTCATTTGATAAACTCACTTTCAATTGATTGGTTTTCCTTCATTCTTTTGCTTTTTGGTTTTGATTTCTGGGCTTTGGCTTACTTATTTTACGGACGCCATGAGACGTTTCGTAAACTTAAGTGCCAGTCACGTCCGTACCCTGCGGGTCGTGACAATTTTCAATGTGTAATCAACCATGATAGATGATGTATGTATGTATGTATGTATGCACATCCATATGTGCATGAAACTAGAAAGAAAGAAAAACATACATGCATGCATACATCCATCATATACAAGAAAATGTTTTAAGTGAGAAAAACTATTGGTTAAATGATAAATCAACACTCGATTTATCAATCCGGCCATATCACATATGACCCCACCAAAAGCAAGCCGCCCGATCAATATACGGTATCCTATACGCGCATTTTAATCGGGTCCATGCGCATATCGCATACGCGCACCACAACGTTTCGCCTGGACTAGGTAACTCCTTTATGGGACTCTAAGACTCGTCAATAGGCCGGCAGTGGGTGATGATCATATCAAGCACCCTCAAGCCGCAAGCGGTGAGCTAAACGTAACGGCCACCCGGGTATTGAGCGATCAGAAGAAAACAAGCGAACCTGCTACAACTCCCGTCGAGCCAACCGGAAACACTGCCGTACAGTCCGGTCTCTTCGTCAGATATGCTGCATATCGAGCCTAGGGATGGTCACGTCGACCTCAATAACTCAATAAGTCGTGCCGGTGAATGGTCTATAACAGATCGAGAAACTACTGATAACACTTATCAGCAAATCTCAGCAGCCCTGGCCAGGGACTTACTGATATAATCAGTCGGGCACAGCACAACATCAACTCCCAATACCGGGAGAGACGAAACCCCTCCTATCACTCATCATCTTCGTGTGTCTCGAGACTGTACCCAACGGCCACCTATTTGCATGACTCAGTAGAGCCGTGGTAGGGTGGCAATCAAAGTATAGTGGGAGAACACACAAGACTCTATGACGATATCGGGTCTACAGACTAACCTGTACCAGTGTCACCTGAGAACTGCTATCCGACGATAGATATAATTCCATATAGGAGTTCTCGGTGAGTCCGTCCAGTGTACCCAGTCACCACTGAGCACCCGTATATGATCTTGATGTCAAACATCGATGAACGTGGGAAAATTCATCGCCCATCGTATGGGTCTAGTATCATATACGCCAGTCTACTCTGGTATATCAATGCCCTGTCTTGATATACCTACGACTAGGGACTTTCCAACATATGCTTATAGACTACAGATGTCCCACTAGTATGATCTCTATCATAATCACTGTAGTCAAGCCGATATCCTCAGGGCTTTATCAGCATGTATGAATGAATAAAAGCATGATCAAATCAACATGTCAGGTAAAGAAGAACAAGATAGCACACTATCATGTCGAGCAAAAATGTACACTGAATATATATATATACATGTATAAATACATCCACTATCACATAATGGCCTCTAGGGCATACAAATATCCAACAATCTCCCACTTGCACTAAGGCCAGTTATTGGCGTATCTCATACCCAATATCTCAAAAAGTCGATTATGCTGCGGCTGAGGGAGGGCCTTGGTGAGTGGATCCACGGCGTTATTCTTTGTGTCTACTCTCTTAATCTCGATCTCGCGGCGATCTACAATCTCCCGGATCAAATGAAAGCGCCTCAGGATGTGTCTGGACCACTGATGGGACCTGGGCTCCTTGGCTAACGCCATAGCCCCATTATTATCACAATACAAGGGTATTGGATCAATAATGGTTGGAACTACTCCTAGCTCCGAGACGAACTTCTTCATCCAGACGGCTTCCTTGGCGGCATCATTTGCAGCAATGTACTCAGCCTCCATCGTAGAGTCTGCAACGGTATCCTGTTTGGAACTCTTCCAACTTACCGCCCCTCCATTGAGGGTAAATACAAACCCTGAGATAGATTTGCTATCATCCTTATCGCTCTGGAAGCTGGAATCGGTAAAGGCCTCCATTTGGAGATCTGTATTACCATACACCAAGAACAATTCTTTAGTCTTTCATAAGTACTTAAGAATGTTCTTCACAGCTGTCCAGTGGTTCTCCCCTGGGTTGGATTGATACCTGCTTACAACACTAAGTGCATAAGCTACATCTGGGCGTGTACATAACATGGCATACATTATAGATCCTACTGCCGAAGCATAGGGTATAATGCTCTTGCGAGCTCTCTCTTCATCGGTCTTTGGACAAGAATCCTTGGAGAGAGTGACTCCATGGCAAGCGGGTAAGGCACCCCGCTTGGAGTCTTCCATACTAAACCTTTTTAGGATGGTGTTGATGTACCTAGTTTGGGACAATCCCAATAACTTTTTGGATCTATCCCTATAGATCCTTATGCCCAGGATGTATGTGGCATCACCCAGGTCCTTCATGGAGAACCTTAGTGATAAGAATGATTTGACCGACTGTAGCATAAGAATATCATTTCCTATCAGAAGAATGTCATCCACGTATAATACGAGGAATGTGACAGCTCTTCCTACAGCCTTCTTATAAACACAAGGTTCATCTGGATTTTTGATGAAATCCAACTCTTTGATAACATCATCGAAACAGATGTTCCAACTCCGAGATGCCTTCTTTAACCCATATATGGATTTAAGCAGTCTACATGCTTTCCCGCTGCTCCCACTGTCAATGAAGCCCTTTGGCTGATCCATATAAACGCATTCTTCTAAATCTCCATTTAGAAATGCTGTTTTAACGTCCATCTGCCAGATTTCATAGTCGTAGTGAGCAACAATAGCAAGTAGGATCCGAATGGATTTAAGCATGGCTACGGGCGAAAAAGTTTCGTCATAGTCCAAACCTGGTCTTTGACGAAAACCTTTCGCCACAAGTCTTGCCTTATAGGTCTCTACCTGCCCATCTACACCAATCTTTCTTTTAAAGATCCATTTGCATCCCACAGGTTTTACCCCAGGGGGTACAATGTCCAAAGTCCATAATTTGTTGGTGTATATAGACTCCATTTCGGATCTCATGGCATCCAGCCACTTCACAGAGTCACCACTCATGATAGCTTGCTGAAAACTGGTAGGATCATCATCATCCATGATGCAATCTTCTCCGTCACCATCAATGAGGAAACCGTAGTACCTCTCCGGTGGGCTAGAAGTCCTACCAGACCTTCGGAGTGGCCGAGGTTCCTCGGTTTCTATTGCAACAGCCGGTTCAACCAAATCGTCATTTCTAGTTTGTATCTCTAGAACCTCTTCTAGATCCACCACTTTGCCATCATCTTTATCTGTGAAAAACTCTTTTTCCAAGAATGTGGCATACTGAGAAACAAACACCTTTTGTTCCTCTTTGTGGTAGAATAGATATCCATAAGAATTCTTTGGATACCCCACAAAATTACACATGACTGACCGTGTCTCGAGTTTGTCCGGATTCTGCTTTTTAACATAGGCCGGGCAACCCCAAATCTTTATTCTCTTAAGAGATGGTCTCTTCCCATGCCATATCTCATATGGCGTGGTAGACACGGTTTTGGTTGGAACCCTGTTCAGTAGAAACGCTGCAGTCTCCAATGCATGCCCCCAAAATGAGACGGGTAACTCAGCATCACTCATCATGGATCGGACCATATCTAATAGGGTCCTATTCCGTCGTTCAGACACACCGTTGTGCTGTGGTTTGTAAGGAGGAGAGAGCTGAGAGAGAATCCCATTCTCTTTTAGGAAGTTTGCAAATTCTGTACTAAGGTATTCCCCACCACGATCTGATCGAAGCATCTTGATACTCAAGCCGGTTTGTTTTTCTACTTCTTGTTTATATTCAATGAATTTCTCGAAAGCTTCGGACTTGTGCTTTAATAAAAATACATGACCGAATCTTGAGAAATCGTCAGTGAACGTAATGAAGAAAGAAAAACCGCCTCTAGCCTGTGTAGACATTGGCCCGCATACATCACTATGTATGAGGCCTAGGAGCTCAGTAGCTCTTTCTCCGTGTCCGGTAAACGGAGTTTTAGTCATTTTACCCATGATACAAGACAGGCAAGTCGCATAAGATTTATATTCAAAAGAGTTTAAATATCCATTTTTGTGTAACTTGTTTAGTCTTGTTTTGTTAATATGACCAAGTCTACAGTGCCAAAGAAAAACTTCATTTAATTCTGAAAGTTTTCTTTTATTAGTGTGTTGTATACTGAAAACTGTGTGTTGATACGTATATCCCGTTATTAAGTGTACCAAACCCAACCAACATTTGATTTAGGTGAATGTTCATAACATTGTTCTGCAATATAAAGTTATATCCTTCATTGTCTAACAAAGAAACTGATATTATATTACATAGCATACTTGGTACAAAATAACATGGGTTCAAAACCAAAATGCATCCAGATGGCAACCCTAAGTGATACTCTCCTACTGCGACTGTATGTACATTGGAACCATTTCCAACGCGGAGAGTATGGTCACCTGTCTTCAAAACTTTGCTATTTCTCAGTCCCTGCATAGAATTGCAAATGTGAGAACCTGAACTGGTATCTAATACCCAGGAAGCAGAGTTTATTGAAAAACATTTTACTGTCACAAACACACCAGAAGCGGAAGCATCCCCATACTTCTTTTTGAGGTTCAAGTACTCTGTACAGTTGCGCTTCCAATGTCCTATCTTGTGGCAATGAAAACATTCACCTTTCCCCGAGTCTCCAGCTTTGGACTTTTCCTTTCCCTTCACCTTTTTAACTCCACCCTTAGGATTGGTGGGCTTCTTCTTTTTCTTTCCTTTGGCCTTAGCTTTTGGGCGAGAAGAAGAAGATTGCCCAATAGTCATAACGGGAGTTTTTATTGATTTCATAGTGCTCTCTGCACTCCTTAACATATTAAGGAGTTCAGGTAGCTCCTTCTCCATGCCGTGCATGTTGAAGTTAACTATGAACTGAGCAAAGGTGGAGGGGAGGGACTGCAGAATAATATTTGTATATTGTTCATTGTCCATTGTCCATCCTAGGTCCTCAAGCTCTTCTATAAGTGCTATCATCTTCAGAACATGGTCTCCTACTGGTGTGCCAGGGGCCATTCGCATCTGAAACAATTTCTTTGATGCTTCGTATCGTAATATGCGGGATTGCTCTCCATACAACTCCTTTGTATGGAGAAATATGGTTTGAATGTCCATATTCTCGTGCTGCTTTTGATGTGTATTGTCCATCGATGCAAGCGCGAGGCATTTGGCCGTGGCACAGTCAGTGTCCCATGTCTTGCGGACTTCAATGTCCGCAACTGAGGATTTTGGACCTGGGGTGGGCGGGGCTGAAGCCCGTGAGGACATATGATACTTTATCATAAGTCAAGGCTATTTTCAGATTCCTCAGCTTGTCTTTATAATTGGTCCCATTCAGTTTGTTTTTATCTAGTAGAAGCTTGAGTCCAGTCATTGGTATCTGCCATTAAGGGAGAGAAAAGAATACACTCAGGGAAAGCTCTTGCATAGATCAGATTGGTTATTATCTTGTCTAATCGATGTCTCCCACTGCTTTTATCAAGTTTTTCTTTCAAACCTTAAAAGGAAAACTATCCAGGATTAATTACAGTCTACAACTTCGCTAACCGTTCAACCAGGCCAGTGTCGGTACTTGTGGGAGGTTCCCCGTGCTTTCGCACGGACCTAATTAAAGTAAACCTCGTTTTCCCAGAGGCGGAGCCCCGTTAACACCTTTCTAGACACCTAATGAGTTATCTAATTATAAACTGTAAAACTCTCCTTGGAGCAACTATTGCCCATAGTGGGATCGGGATCTAACCATCACATGGAAGGTATGCAATCTCATTGCAAATTTCAACACTTGAAATTCCCGATGTAATTTTTTACCCCTAGTACTTATGACCTTAACTATGGTCAACAAATCATAAGTACCAGTAAAGTTCTACCCGTCATTTCTTGATCAATTAGACCCACCCATATGACCCTTAACTATGGTCAACAAAGTCGCATGAATGTCCTAATTAATCTGCATCATATGCAGTGTAGGAAGACATCACTTAGCTACCGTACACTACGCCTTAACTAAAGTCAACAAACGTAGCACGAATACTAAGTACTCTACTTCCTAAAATGACGGAGGGTTGCAGATAATTTTTAAGAAAATCTTTAACGCTTTGAACTTGATATCGTTGTAGAATCAAACGGTTTTCAAAAGGAGTGGCTTGTGCCCCGCAATTTTGAAATATAGCTTTTTCATAAAGAGCCGAGTGGTTTTTCAAATCTGATTCTACAACATCATTTTAGGTTTATTTTCTTTACATTAATCATATTAATGTATTCCCATCATTTAAGTCCTTAAGCCAATCACAGAAAAGAAACGAAAATAACACGTACGCTTATGCCATCCGCATTTGCCTCAATGTTCCGTTATGCACCGTTAGGTTACTTAACTAACGGCATACCGGGACGGGACTAGCGCGGGTGTAAAACATAAGCAACGTCTACTATATATCATATATATAATATGTCATTCGTCTCAGATATCTCAGAACACAGGCAGCAGAAACATATATATAATGTGGGATATACTAGGACGTCCGTATTTAGTATTTTTGCCAATAATAGAAAATACGGATTCCACAGTCGCGATGAATACCAAGCCCACACCCCTAGACCCCTGCGAGAGCGACAAGCGAACCTACCAATCCTGGAGTTTAGGATACCCGGTCTCGACTCCTCGAGATGGCCTCCCACTGAACCCCAGAACCCGGTCACTTGTGCTCCCCTCCTTGGGTCTATCCTAATGCGGAAAAGTAAATAATATACAACACTGGTGAGACAACCTCAACCCGGAAGTGCCCCAAATAAAAGAATATTATATTACATTTGAATTTACATGAATGAAAATATAAATCTCTCATCTCACATAAAAAAAACCCGGCTATTCGATCGCGACAATCCTGCACATCATATCTCAGCAACACATAATATCACATATCATCAACGTAAGTAAGTATGCGTACCCCAATTGTCATTGATGTATAGCAACGAAACCGGCGATATCGAACATACTACACTTACGGTCACAGAAAAAAATGTAAAACTACAATATTTGGAATCCACATACTCTTTAGACATCATAAATGCGAAATATCATATACTTCGTATTTAATGCCTAAACTATATGATTCCACATATTGTATCACATTCCAGATAAATCGACAGTATTAAAGTTTTCGACCGAACAATCAAATACGCAAGATTCCCTAAAGCTCAACATTTGAGCGGAGTTCAAAAACCCGGAGTGTGACACAGTAGTAGCTGTCCAGCCGTAGAAGGGTCAAGCCAACGCCTCACATGTGGCACGCCGTACTACCCCAAACCCTAAGGTTCAAAGGGCAGTTCAAGACGGTCACATAATCGAGTTAAGGTTTGTTGTCTTCTAGAGGGTCCACCACAAAACTTGCATGTATCTCCAAAAGATTTAAACCCCGTGAAAAGTGAGCAAATGATAGTCGTTCGAACACTTCAGTACTTTCTAGTTTACCCGGAAAAGAAACGAAATGAAAATTCCGATCGAATCATCGGGTCCAAAACCATCTCCAGAAATTACAGTACTGGATTCAGATTAAACATACCTAAAACAATATACAAGCAGTTTTAGGAGTTACTGTGCAAAAACGAAACCATGAAGCCTCTGTACGGCCGCGGAGCCGCGGCCTAAGCAAGTATTTGCCGCGGTTCCGCTGCGGATTGTACGGATCATGGGTTCGTTTTTCACAGTATTTCTTATATTTTCCTTCTGTATTTTTAAAGTATTTTTAATTCTGAAGTCAGATTTTAAAATTTGTCCAGAGAAGGTCTCGAAAAATCGTATTTTGATCCGATCGGGATTTTTACTTCGTAAAAGTGTCACCTAATGTTCTAGGTCGGCTCTGATACCAATGTTAGGATTACCTAGCACCCTATGTAGAGTTTGGAAGCATCACATGTCACAAAGTTCAAATTTTTATGGTGCTATGTTAGCATACAAAGGATTTATCCTAGAATATTAGGGGTTCTATACATAACAAGTAGCAAAGACTAGGGTTTTGAGAGTACAACCTTTGTAGCTCCCTTTTGCTAGACTCCTTGGTCACTTGAGAGTTGGAGGAAGGTTCACTTGAAGTCTTCTAGTGTCCACGACGATCCATCCGAAGCTCCTAGTTCAAGCTTGCAACTTCACTTTCCAAGAGAAGAAATGAAGAGAACACTCTAAACAAGTGGGCTAAACTTGTGTAGAATGATGTTGTGGTTCTAATTCTCACTTAAAAAACCTTTCTTGATGTGTATTTTGCTCACTATAAAAAACTAGAGAGCAAAGGAAGAAGAAGGAAGAAGATGATGGCTTTTCTTTTTGAAGAAGAGAAAAGATTAACCCATGAAAAGAAATGAAAATATATCTATATATATTTTAATTCTTCTCATCTCAAACCATGATTAAATGTTTGAGTTATTATTTAATTAGAGTTTAAAACATAGAAGGAAAGTTTAATCCAAGGTTAAGGGTAGGTGAGGATGGTTAGGTTAAAGAAGGATGTAGAAACAAGTCAAGAATTATCCTTTCCTTTTCCATTTTGTTTTAAACATAAAATCAAATAATAATCCATATATTTATCCATGGTGTGAGTCTTATATTGCCATCATTTTCAATGTGTAATCAACCATGATAGATGATGTATGTATGTATGTCCATATGTGCATCAAACTAGAAAGAAAGAAAAACATACATGCATGCATACATCCATCATATACAAGAAAAGGTTTTAAGTGAGAAAACTAATGGTTAAATGATAAATCAACACTTGATTTATCAATCCGGCCATATCACATATGACCCCACCAAAAGCAAGCCGCCCGATCAATATACGGTATCCTATACGCGCATTTTAATCGGGTCCATGCGCATATCGCATACGCGCACCACAATGTTTCGCCTGGACTAGCTAACTCCTTTGTGGGACTCTAAGACTCGTCAATACGCCGGCAGTGGGTGATGATCATATCAAGCACCCTCAAGCCACAAGCGGTCAGCTAAACGTAACGGCCACCCGGGTATTGAGCGATCAAAAGAAAACAAGCGAACCTCCTACAACTCCCGTCGAGCCAACCGGCAACGCTACCGTACAGTCCGGTCTCTTCGTCAGATATGCTGCATATCGAGCCTAGGGATGGTCATGTCGACCCCAATAACTCAATAAGTCGTGCCGGTGAATGGTCTATAACAGATCGAGAAACTACTGATAACACTTATCAGCAAATCTCAGCAGCCCTTGCCAGGGACTTACTGATATAATCAGTTGGGCACAGCACAGCATCAACTCCCAATACCGGGAGAGATGAAACCCCTCCTATCACTCATCGTCTTCGTGTGTCTCGGGACTGTACCCAACGGCCACCTGTTTGCACGACTCAGTAGAGCCGTGGTAGGGTGGCAATCAAAGTACAGTGGGAGAACACACAAGACTCTATGACGATCTTGGGTCTACAGACTAACCTGTACCAGTGTCACCGGAGAACTGTTATCCGACGATAGATATAATTCCATATAGGAGTTCTCTATGAGTCCGTCCAGTGTACCCAGTCATCACTGAGCACCCGTATATGATCTTGATGTCAAACATCGATGAACGTGGGAACATTCATCGCCCATCGTATGGGTCTAGTATCATATACGCCAGTCTACTCTGGTATATCAATGCCCTGTCTCGATATACCTACGACTAGGGACTTTCCAGGATATGCTTATAGACTACAGATGTCCCATTAGTATGATCTCTATCAACATCACTGTAGTCAAGCCGATATCCTCAGGGCTTTATCAGCATGTATGAATGAATAAAAGCATGATCAAATCAACATCTCAGATAAAGAAGAACCAGATAGCATACTATCATGTCGAGCAAGAATGTACACTGAATATATATATATACATGTATAAATACATCCACTATCACATAATGGCCTCAAGGGCATACAAATATCCAACAAATGACACCCTCCACAATGGTTATTTGCACAAATGCAAATAAGCCCTCCTCCACCAATCTTCAGCCAATGAAAGATACAAAGAAATATGGCTGAAACGGAAAACGAACTGGCAACTCCAAAAATTGATCCCGTAATAAATTACAGGAAAACCCCTCTACTGTATATACATACCCGCATTTGTGTTCCGACCGAAATACAAATGCAATGAGACAAAATCTACACTGTACAATACTAGGATCCGGATTAAACCAAAGCCCGCTAGTATAATCCGTCCGATCATGATCCGTGCAATACCGCACGTATCTGATCGAACCCTGCCATATCTCCATACGGCCTCTACAACGTCTCGCCCGAAACTTGAGCAACTGATCTGTGGGGAACTCTAAAGACTCATCAATACTATGGCTGGGGATTTAACCACTAGCACGTCAGAGGTATTAGACATACGTGACGGGCTACCAGCTATTGACCAAAAGGGACGTCGATGAGCGAACTCATCCTGACACCCTGCTGAGCCTGTCAGTGACAATATCCGTACAGTCCGGTCCGTTCGTCTATGAGCATTGCATGGCGGGCCTAGGCGGTTGGTAAAAGTCAGACCCCCAAAAGCGGTACAAGTCGTGTCGGAGTGTAGCCCAGAACACCCTGAGATACTATTGGAATACCTACCAGCAAATCTCCTGCCTTGGCCAAGGACTTCGTGTAATGGCTCTCCTAGACACAGCTCGACCTCACTCCCAATACCGGGAGATACGAACCCCTGAAGATCCGCTCACTGCCTCCATGTGGCTCGGGACTGTACCCTACTAAAACCTGTTTGCACGTCTCCTTTGAGCGTGGTAGGGTAGTAATCAAAGTACAGTGGGAACTCACATGAGACAAATGATGATCCTCAGGTCAATGAACTAACCTGTACACATGTCACCAGGGAACTGCTATCTGACGTCAGGTATAAGACCAACTAGCATGTTCCCGGCGAGTCATGTCCGGTATACTCATAACCCAATGAGCACCTGTATACATCTTCGGTGAACCAACTGACACCAGTGGCTTGTGAGACCGGCCACCGCCCCTCGTCGGGGTCTCGACTGTATACACTAGTCTACTCTGGAGTATCGATGCCCGGTCTCGAAACTCCCATGACTAGGGACCTTTTAAGGATATGCTTATAGACTACCAGCTCCCACCTATATGATCGCCCTCATACTGCTGGCAGTCAAGCAAGAATCCTATGGGCTCTATCAACGCGCAATAGTGACCTGTAAGGTGACCTAAAGCAGTACACGATGATAAAGATAAACCATATAGCATACTATCATCTTGAGTATGACTGTCCTACCGGAATAGGTCCCCCCTCAATCATTGCAATCACATGCCTGTGATCCAATAATTGACTTTGAGGGCACTATCTCCAACAATCGCAATGCTTTGTTTTAATTAAACAGTCGGATTCCCCTTGTCCGTACCAGTTCTGAGTCGGCTGTTTGACGCCCGGGGAAGGGCCCCCCGCGTGGGAGAGCAGTTCCCAGTCCATCCACCGGCCGGCACGCGGCGGCCCGCTCTCGCCACGCGAGCAGCTCGAGCAGTCCGCCGACAGTCGACGGGTTCGGGGCTGGAACCCCCGTGCCCAGCCCTTAGAGCCAATCCTTTTCCCGAAGTTATGGATACGTTTTGCCGACTTCCCTTGCCTACATTGTTCCATTGGCCAGAGGCTGTTCACCTTGGAGACCTGATACGGTTATGAGTACGACCGGGCGTGGGCGGCACTCGGTCCTCCGGATTTTCATGGGCCGCCGAGGGCGCACCGGACAACGCGCGACGTGCGGTGCTCTTCCAGCCGCTGGACCCTACCTCCGGCTGAGCCGTTTCCAGGGTGGACGAGCTGTTAAGCAGAAAAGATAACTCTTCCCGAGGCCCCCGCCGGCGTCTCCGGACTCCCTAACGTTACCGTCCGCCGCCACGTCCCGGCTCGGGAATTTTAACCCGATTCCCTTTCGGAGCTCGCGCGGCGACGCGCTCTCTGACAGGCTTCCCCTGTCCCTTAGGATCGGCTAACCCATGTGCAAGTGCCGTTCATATGGAACCTTTCCCCTCTTCGGCTTTCAAAGTTCTCATTTGAATATTTGCTACTCACACCAAGATCCGCACCGACGGCCGCTCCGCCCGAGTTCGTGCCCCGGGTTTTGCGGCGGCCGCCGCGCCCTCCTACTCATCCGGGCATGGCGATCGCCCCGATGGCCGGGTGTGGGTCGTGCGCTTCAACGCCATCCATTTTCGGGGCTACTTGATTCGGCAGGTGAGTTGTTACACACTCCTTAGCGGATTTCGACTTCCATGACCACCGTCCTGCTGTCTTAATCGACCAACACCCTTTATGGGTTCTAGGTTAGCGCGTAGTTGGGCACCGTAACCTGGCTTCCGGTGTTAGTTGTATGTATGCCCTAGAGGCCAGTATTGTACAAATGTTGTATATTATATTGGATGCTTGGACATATATAGAGATGACTTTCTTGCTCGATATGATAGTATGCTATCTGGTTACTCTTTATCTTAACATGTACACTAGTCTCTTTATACTGTCTTGTAGTTACATGTTGGTAAAGCCCTTAGGATGTGTACTTGACTACCTGGACTATGATGCAGATCATACTAGTAGGGACATGGTAGTCCATAAGTACATCCTTCAAGGTCCCTAGTCGTGGGTGTATCGAGACGGGGCATCGATATACCAGAGTAGACTAGCGTATACGCTTCTCGACCCATGTGATGGGCGATGGATGATCCCATATCCATTAGTGTTTGACATCAGAGATGGTATACGGGTGCTCAGTGGAGACTGGGTACACTGGACGGACTCGCCGAGAACTCCCAGATGGTATTATACCTCACGTCGGATGGCAGTTCTCAGGTGACACTTGTACAGGTTAGTCTGTAGACCCGAGATCGTCATAGAGTCTTGTGTGATTCCCACTGTGCTTTGATCTCCACCTTACCACGTCCATGAGGGCGTGCAAAACGGTGGTCTTTGGGTACAGTCCCGAGTCACATGGAGGCAATGAGCGATAGGAGGGGTTTCGTCTCTCCCGGTATTGGGAGTTGATGTTGCGCTGTGCTCGATTGGCCGTAACAGGGAAGTCCCTGGCCAGGGCTGATCAGAGATTTGCTGGTAAGTGTTACCAGTAGTTTCTCGACCCGTTACGAGCCTCACATCGGCACGACTTATCGGGTTATTGGGGTCTGACGTTTACCACCCCTAGACTTGATATGCGACATATCAGACGAAGAGACCGGACTGTACGGTAAGTGTTACTGGTCGGATTCGTAGGAGTGTGAGCGGGCTAGCTCGTCGATCTTCTGATCGCTCAATACCCGGGTGGCCGTTACGTTTAGCAGACCGCTTGCGGCTTGTGGATGATTGATATGATCGTCATCTGCTACCGGCGTATTGACGAGTCTTTAGAGTCCTACACAGAGGTTTCCTGGTTCAAGCGAAACGAAATAGGAGCGCATATGAGATATGTGAAGGACCGAGAATAATGCGTGTATGTGATACCGCATTTCATTCTCGCGATAAATGTTTCGATTGGTAATATTCGATATGACCTAGTTATCGAATCATTGATTCGATAAATCGATACATTGCATACTAGTCGGTTATGTGCGACATGACCGGATCATTGAATCAAAAGTTGATTTAATTATTTAATGTATAATTATATATTTGATATATTACTTTGCATTAACTAGTATTGGTTCACTTTGAACGGATTTTTCTCACTTGGATTGCACATTGTATATGTGATATACTTTTGTGCACTTTTTGTATCATGTTTGATGATACTTGATCATATGGTTAAGTGAATAGAATTAAACCATGGTTATTATGATAATTAGGGTTTTGCATATTTATTTATTTATTTATTTTTTCATTTGTTTATTTGGAAATGATTTAAAAAGGATGGTGGCTTTCTTTGTCATTTAGTTGAAGCTTCATGATACTTTGACTTCTTATCCTTTCTTATCATCATGCTTAACCCTAACTCATCCATTAACCATGGTATATTCTCTACACTTAACCCTAGTAAGAATTATGATAAGTATTGCTTTTTCTTTTTATTTTAGAAAGACTTATCATAATACTAGATCATCTTCTTCATCTTCTTCTTCTTCTTCAAGCTTGCTACTCCAATGGCAACTTGAGTTTTAGTGAGAGAAATCCAAATCTAAAGAGAACCCACCTCCTATTTCTTCACCCTCTATCTCTTGCCAAGTTGTTTTGGGTGTTTACTTCACAAGTTTCACAAGTTTGTGAAGTCGGAGCTTGAACTTGCGATGCCTCGACGTAGATCGTCTTTGACACGAAGCCGGCGACCTAGCTCACCCGTTTCTTCGACGAAGCCGACGCTTGAGCCCGGGGTTCAACATGGACAACGAGGAGACTTCGTTGCGGAGCCGTGGAGGTGGATATCCGGATCTACAAAGGTTGTTATTTCCATATCCAAGTAGTTAAATAGTTAACTAGTTTACTTTTCGCCTAAAATTCTAGCAACGATCCGTAGTCTAGGGTTTCTCGGCACCAAAAATTTTAAATTGGCATGTCCGATGCCTTGTGAGACCTTACTAGAGTGCCTAGGAACCTTTCACTGGTATCAAAGCCTAGCTAGAGCCTTAGGCGAAGTCCAGACGGAATTTGAAGTCCGAACGAACCCGAATCCCGATCACAAAAATGCTCTCTGTCCCGATTTTAAAAATGTGGATTTTTGTGTATTAAAAGTGTCCAGGAAATTCAGTAAACAATTCTAAGGATTACGGTAAAAACTCAGGCCCATGATTCAATTAAACGGCGGCGGAACCGCGGCAGAAGCCCTGCTTCTGCGGCGGTTCCGCGGCAGTTTGTTGACATCATCATTCACTGTTTGTACTGTAATTCATTATTTCTGGTGCTGGATTTTCTGGAATTTTTTAATATTTATTCAAGAGTTGAATTTTCAGCAGTTGTTTTGGGGATTCGGTGTTTCGATCGGGTTATCAAATTTTGTCTATTTGGTTTTCCGGATAAATTTTAGAATATGTTAAAAAGTTCGATCGGATATAAATACCCAAATTTTCCCCTGTCGGGAAATTTCCAAGTGTTGGATTTTTCCGTAGTTTAACGACGTTCTAAGTAGTGCAAGTAACGCGATGGACCCTCTAGAAGACAACAAACCTTAACTCGATTATGTGACCGTCTTGAACTGCCCTTTGAACCTTCGGGTTTGGGGCAGTACGGCGTGCCACATGAGAGGCGTTGGCTTGACCCTTCTACGGCTGGACCGTTGGTACTGAGGCACGAACTGAATGTTGCTAGACTTATTTCATGTGTTGGACTGTATCGGGAAAACTTGGGTATTCGACTGTTCGATCGGAAAGTTTAACATTATCTGTTTATCTGGAATGTGATACAATAATTGGAATTCACAAACAGTTATGAGATAACTGGATGAATGTTATAAATTTAGCAGTTTAGTCCCATATGATATTGAAAAGATTTTTCGATAATGAGACTAAAATGCGGGATTTATATCTGTTAGGCATGCGATGTCTAAAGGAGTTGCGGATTCCAATTGTTGTAGTTTTACACTTTCTTTTCTGTGACCGTAAGTGTAGTATGTTCATATCGCCAGTTTCGTTGCTATACGTCAACGACAATTGGGGTATGCATACTTACTTACGTTGATGACATGTGATGTTATGTGTTGCTGGATATGTTATATTGGATCGTCGTATTCGAATAGCCGGGGGGTTTTTATGTGAGATGAGTGTTTTTCATTTTCATTCATGTAAAAACTTGTATGTAATATTCTTTTATTTGGGGCACTTCCAGGTAGCGGAAGATGTCACCCTTTGTATATTATTTACTTTTCCGCATTAGGATAGACCCAAGGAGGGGAGCACAAGTAACCGGGTTCTGGGGTCCAGTGGGAGACCAACTCGAGGAGCCGAGTCCGGGTCTCCTAACCCTAGAATTGGCAGGGTTGCTTGCCGCTCTCGTAGGGGTCTAGGGGTGTGGGATTGGCTATTCGTTACGACCGTGGAATCCGTGTTTTATACTGGCTCGTATTGAAAACACGGACGTCCTAGTATATCCAATATTTCATATGATTATTCTGCTGCGATATCTGTGATGCGATTCTGTGATGGATTTAGTATATGATATATATGATATATTATATAGACGTTACTTATGTTTTACACCCGCGCTAGCCATGCCCTGCTCTGTCGTTAGTTACCTAACCTAACGGTGCACGAGGGGACATCGAGGCGAATGCGGATGACATAAGTGTACGTCATATCTATCTGTGATGTTTAGGTATTTAAATGATGGGACTTCATTAATGTGATTAATGAAAGATAAGAAACCTAAGATGTTGTAGAATCAGATTTTAAATAAAACAGGTAGCTACAGTTCTTGCTTTGCAGAGCGGTATATATGATATACCCTGCACCTTATTCGATGAGGAAAGGACCGAGATCCCTTCACCGGGAGTGACTCCTTTAGCAATAAACTGGATGATGCTACACACTCGGTTTGCTTTTGACTGCTTTTGGGTTTTTGCTTTGCACAGCGATATATATGATATATCCCGCACCTCATTCGACGAGGAAAGGACCGAGATCCCTTCACCGGGAGTGACTCCTTTAGCAAAACTAGAAAAGCCTCAAAATCACTCCATTTCAAAACTTCATTTGATTCTACAACGATATCAAGTTCATTACGCTCATGGTTTTCAGAAAAACCTGGCGTAGCCCTCCGTCATTTCAGATAAGTACTATTTAGTATTCGTGCTGCGGTTGTTTGGCATGCATCAAGGCGTAGTGTACGGTAGCTAACTAGTATTTATCTGCTTATGCATATGATGCAGATTGGATTAGGGTATTCGCACGGCGTTGTTTGGCATGCGTCAAGGGTCGTGCGGGTGGGTTTAATTCAATCAGGAAATGACGGGTTGAACTTGACTAGCGGACTATGGGTTGTTTGGCATGCGTCAAGGTCATAGCATGCTAGGGGCAAAAGATTATCGGGAATTTCAAGTGTTGAAATTTGCAATGAGATTGCATACCTTCTATGAGATAGTTGGATCCCGATACCCACTGCGAGTAAGATTTACTTCTGGGAGAGTTTTACACATTGCAATTAGCTGATCAAGTAGGTGTCTAGAAAGGTGTTAACGAGGTTACGCCTCTGGGAAAAACGAGGTTTACATTAATTAGGTTCGTGCGAAAGCACGGGGGACCTCCCTCAAAGTACCGACACTGGCCTGGCTGAAAGATTGGCGAACTTGTAGTGTGTAATTAATCCCGGCTAGTCTTTCCTTTTAGGGTTTGGAGGAAGATTTGATAAAAAGCAGTGGGAGCCATCCTGATTAGATAAGATAATAACCAATCTGATCTTGCACGAGCATAAGCTAAAGTGTTTTCTTCTCTCTCTCTCCAGGTAGCGACCATTTCATGCCCTAATGAAGATAATAATATGGATGTATTGACCGAACCCGCATGTTATAATGTGCTGGGGAACGTTGGTTCCGTTCTTTCTTATAAGAGTTATAGGAATGAACAGGAAATAGGGGAATGCCAGGATTCCCATGCCACCCGAATGAAGAAAGTACATGTTGATGCATTTTCTTCGGGTGTGTTCGTTATTGAGAACTGTTTCTCCATTTGCTCTACGTCCTGGGTATTGGATACCGGGTCAGGATCCCATATATGTAATCAGTTACATGGGCTTAGGAAAGGTAGAGAACTTGGAGAAGGTGATAAAGACATTAGAGTTGGAAATGGTGCAATTGTTGCAGCTAAGACTGTCGGGGAATATCACCTTGTATTACCAACTGGTAATACATTGGTTCTGAACGAATGTTATTACATGCCGAACCTGATATGCAACATTATATCGGTTTCTTTATTAAGTAAAGAGGGATATAATTTTGTATTACAGAACAATGTTATGAACATTTTCCGTAACCAAAAGTTGGTTGGATCAGGCACGTTGTGCAATGGCATTTATGTTCTAAATCAATCAACGGTTCTGAGCATAACAAACACACACAAGAGGAAGAGTTCTGAACTCAACGAATCCTTCTTGTGGCATTGTAGACTGGGTCACATCAATGCGACACGACTAGCTAAGTTGCATAAAGATGGATATTTAAATCCGTTTGAATTTTCATCTTATGACACTTGCCAGTCATGTCTCAAAGGCAAGATGACCAAGACTCCGTTTACGGGACACGGAGAAAGAGTTACCGAACTCTTGGGACTTATACATAGTGATGTATGTGGTCCCATATCTACACATGCCAGGGATGGTTCTTCATACTTCATTACATTCACTGACGATCTCTCTAGGTTCGGGTATGTGTTCCTGATGAAACACAAATCAGAAGCTTTTGAGAAATTTAGGGAATATAAACAAGAAGTTGAGAACCAAACCGGAAAAAGTATTAAAATCCTACTATCTGATCGAGGAGGGGAATACTTGAGCAATGAATTCCTGGACTTCCTAAAAGAGAATGGGATTCTCTCTCAGCTGACTCCTCCATATACACCACAGCACAACGGTGTATCTGAACGGAGAAACCGCACCCTATTAGATATGGTGCGCTCAATGATGAGTACAGCCGAGTTACCTATTTCCTTCTGGGGACATGCTCTTGAGACAGCCATGGACCTATTGAATAGAGTTCCTACCAAATCAGTGCCTACCACTCCATATGAGATATGGAAAGGGAAGAGACCACATCTTAATTATATTAAGATATGGGTTGTCCAGCCTATGTCAAAAGACAAAATCCGGACAAACTCGAGGCAAGATCTGTCTTATGTAAGTTTGTAGGATATCCCAAAAATTCACAAGGGTATATCTTCTACCACCCTGAGGAACAAAAGGTGTTTGTTTCTCGACATGCCACTTTCTTAGAAAAAAGTTTTCTTATGAAACAGATAAGTGGCATTGAGGTAGAACTGGAAGAGGTTCCAGCGACACAGACTACAACAGAAGATTTGGTTGAACCAGAGGATTCCGTAGTTCCCGATGAACCCCAGCCACTCAGCCGATCTAGTAGGGTTCCTCGCCAACCTGAGAGATACTACGGTTTTCTCATGGACGGTGGGAGCGAGGATTGCATCATGGAGGATGATGACCCAACTAGCTTCGAGCAGGCCATCACGAATGGGGACTCAGTGAAATGGCTGGATGCTATGCGGTCTGAGATGGATTCCATGTACACCAACAAAGTATGGACTTTGGAAGTTGCTCCTGAAGGGGTAAAACCCATTGGGAGCAAGTGGATCTTCAAGAAGAAACTTGGTGTAGATGGGAAAGTGGAGACTTTCAAAGCTAGACTTGTAGCAAAGGGTTTTCGTCAAAGACCAGGTGTGGACTATGACGAGACCTTTCTCCAGTGGCTATGCTTAAATCCATCCGGATCATGCTTGCCATCGCTGCATATCATGATTACGAAATCTGGCAAATGGATGTTAAGACCGCCTTTCTAAACGGTGATTTAGAAGAGTGCGTGTACATGACTCAGCCAGAGGGCTTCGTAGACAGTGGGAGCAGCGGGAAGGTGTGCAAGCTGCTTAAATCCATTTATGGATTAAAGCAAGCATAGCGGAGTTGGAACATCTGCTTTGACGTCGTTATCAAAGAGTTTGATTTCGTCAAAAATCCAGATCAACCTTGTATCTACAAGAAGGTGGCAGAGAGTAAGGTTGTCTTCCTCGTATTGCACGTGGACGACATACTCTTGATAGGAAATGATATTCCTATGCTGCAATCGGTCAAGCTCTTCTTATCACAAAGATTCTCAATGAAAGATCTTGGTGATGCCTCCTGCATATTGGGAATTAGGATCTATAGAGATAGATCCAAACGGATTTTGGGATTGTCCCAATCCAGGTACATTGACACCATACTAAAGAGGTTTAGTATGGAAGAGTCCAAGCGTGGGAACTTGCCCACGATCTCTGGAGTCACTCTCTCCAAAGAGATGTCTCCTAAGACTGATTTGGAGAGAGCTCGCATGCAAGGGATACCCTATGCTTCGGCAGTAGGCTCTATCATGTATGCGATGCTATGTACGAGACCCGATGTAGCATACTCACTAAGTGTAGTGAGCAGGTATCAAGTTGATCCTGGAGAGTGTCACTGGACAGCTGTGAAGAGCATTCTCAAGTACTTACGAAGGACTAGAGATATGTTCTTGGTGTATGGTAACGGAGAGCTCCAAGTGGAGTCCTTTACCGATTCGAGCTTCCAGAGTGATAAGGACGACTCTAAGTCGCAGTCGGGCTTTGTCTTTACCCTTTACGGAGGGGCGGTTAGCTGGAAGAGTTCCAAGCAGGAAACCGTGGCAGACTCGACGATGGAGGCTGAATACATCGCTGCCAACGATGCTGCCAAAGAGGCTGTCTGGATCAAGAAGTTCATTACTGAACTTGGAGTGGTTCCATCCATTGAGCATCCAATACCTTTGTATTGCGATAACAATGGAGAGGTGGCTTTGGCCAAGGAACCCAGGTCCCATCAGCGATCCAGGCATATTCTGAGGCGGTATCACCTGATCCGGGAGATAGTTGATCGCCGGGAGATCGAGGTCAGGAGAGTTGACACGAAGAATAACACGGCGGATCCACTCACGAAGGCCATTCCCCAGACGCAGTTTGAGAGACTCTTCGGGATGCTCGGTATGCGATACTACAGCAGCTGGCCCTAGTGCAAGTGGGAGATTGTTAGTTGTATGTATGCCCTAGAGGCCAGTATTGTACAGATGTTGTATATTATATTGGATGCTTGGACATATATAGAGATGACTTTCTTGCTCGATATGATAGTATGCTATCTGCTTACTCTTTATCTTAACATGTACACTAGTCTCTTTATACTGTCTTGTAGTTACATGTTGGTAAAGCCCTTAGGATGTGTACTTGACTACCTGGACTATGATGCAGATCATACTAGTGGGGACATGGTAGTCCATAAGTACATCCTTCAAGGTCCCTAGTCGTGGGTGTATCGAGACGGGGCATCGATATACCAGAGTAGACTAGCGTATACGCTTCTCGACCCATGTGATGGGAGATGGATGATCCCATATCCATTGGTGTTTGACATCAGAGATGGTATACGGGTGCTCAGTGGAGACTGGGTACACTGGACGGACTCGCCGATAACTCCCAGATGGTATTATACCTCACGTCAGATGGCAGTTCTCAGGTGACACTTGTACAGGTTAGTCTGTAGACCCGAGATCGTCATAGAGTCTTGTGTGATTCCCACTGTGCTTTGATCTCCACCTTACCACGTCCATGAGGGCGTGCAAAACGGTGGTCTTTGGGTACAGTCCCGAGTCACATGGAGGCAATGAGCGATAGGAGGGGTTTCGTCTCTCCCGGTATTGGGAGTTGATGTTGCGCTGTGCTCGATTGGCCGTAACAGGGAAGTCCCTGGCCAGGGCTGATCAAAGATTTGCTGGTAAGTGTTACCAGTAGTTTCTCAACCCGTTACGAGCCTCACATCGGCACGACTTATCGGGTTATTGGGGTCTGACGTTTACCACCCCTAGACTTGATATGCGACATATCAGACGAAGAGACCGGACTGTACGGTAAGTGTTACTGGTCGGATTCGCAGGAGTGTGAGCGGGCTAGCTCGTCGATCTTCTGATCGCTCAATACCCGGGTGGCCGTTACGTTTAGCAGACCGCTTGCAGCTTGTGGATGCTTGATATGATCGTCATCTGCTACCGGCGTATTGACGAGTCTTTAGAGTCCTACACAGAGGTTTCCTGGTTCAAGCGAAACGAAATAGGAGCGCATATGAGATATGTGCAGGACCGAGAATAATGCGTGTATGTGATACCGCATTTCATTCTCGCGATAAATGTTTCGATTGGTTATATTCGATATGACCTAGTTATCGAATCATTGATTCGATAAATCGATACATTGCATACTAGTCGGTTATGTGCGACATGACCGGATCATTGAATCAAATGTTGATTTAATGATTTAATGTATAATTATATATTTGATATATTACTTTGCATTAACTAGTATTGGTTCACTTTAAACGGATTTTTCTCACTTGGATTGCACATTGTATATGTGATATACTTTTGTGCACTTTTTGTATCATGTTTGATGATACTTGATCATATGGTTAAGTGAATAGAATTAAACCATGGTTATTATGATAATTAGGGTTTTGCATATTTATTTATTTATTTATTTTTTCATTTGTTTATTTGGAAATGATTTAAAAAGGATGGTGGCTTTCTTTGTCATTTAGTTGAAGCTTCATGAAGCTTTGACTTCTTATCCTTTCTTATCATCATGCTTAACCCTAACCCATCCATTAACCATGGTATATTCTCTACACTTAACCCTAGTAAGAATTATGATAAGTATTGCTTTTTCTTTTTATTTTAGAAAGACTTATCATAATACTAGATCATCTTCTTCATCTTCTTCTTCTTCTTCAAGCTTGCTACTCCAATGGCAACTTGAGTTTTAGTGAGAGAAATCCAAATCTAAAGAGAACCCACCTCCTATTTCTTCACCCTCTATCTCTTGCCAAGTTGTTTTGGGTGTTTACTTCACAAGTTTCACAAGTTTGTGAAGTCGGAGCTTGAACTTGCGATGCCTCGACGTAGATCGTCTTTGACACGAAGCCGGCGACCTAGCTCACCCGTTTCTTCGACGAAGCCGACGCTTGAGCCCGGGGTTCAACATGGACAGCGAGGAGACTTCGTTGCGGAGCCGTGGAGGTGGATATCCGGATCTACAAAGGTTGTTATTTCCATATCCAAGTAGTTAAATAGTTAACTAGTTTACTTTTCGCCTGAAATTCTAGCAACGATCCGTAGTCTAGGGTTTCTCG